>CM056497.1:51726925-52277938 GCA_029783415.1 Anisodus acutangulus
AATCAAAAACTGTAAAAAAAACTTGAACAAGAACTTACAAGTTATAATATCTGGAGTCTTTACTTAGGGAGTACACACGACTGTCCCTTCGATTGCAAGCACTATGCTATGGTGTATTCCTTTGTCAAGAAAGCTAGGAAATCTTAGCAGAGGTTTGAGAGAGTTTTGTCCTAGACTCTAAGTCTAGAATTTGCTTATGAGAATTAGTATAATTCTTGTGTATTTTTTTAACAAATGGGAGGAACTGTATATATAGAAAAAAACTAGGTCAAAAATCAGATTTGGGTTGGGCTCTAAGCCTGGCCCAAATCGATATCTGATATTGATCCGGGCCTTCTGAGTCGTGCCAGTGGCTCGACCTAGCTTAGCAGGCATTTCTCACGTCAAAACCGTTTCCCATTTTTTGTTTAATATATATATTCAGCACATTAAATCCAAAATCCAATTTTGATTTAATTAAATAATTTTCATCTAATAGAAAATTATCCCATAGTTATTATCAATTTAAATATCTCGATTCTAAATCGAATATTTAATACATTCTCAATACACCCTTAGATCGAAGAGACAATCGACATAGTATGACCCTATGGGCCTTCATATATCGACACTAATCCAATTAAGGTCTATACAGAACTCTTAGACTGCGCCGTACGACGAACTCAATATATGAAATACGTTTACATGAATCCAGCAAACATAAACTTTATGTGAGATAATAAATTCCTTTCATTCGCGACACACTCGATCAAGATTAGGATTTGCCATATGTCTATCCAAATGGCTTGATCACTTTATCTCATCCATAGTAGTCGACAACTAGACCATATTCTAAATATGTCTCTTGCATTGGCCAATGACTTGGTCGACCTTTATCTCCCACACACTGATAACACTTTAGACATGTCTAACAAACTGTTTATCAGCAGGGTATACCAATACTTTTTAAAAGTATCCATGTGTCCATCACTAGTAACCATTACTAGTAGCAAGTGAGACATACTACGTTCTTCAAGAATGTGATGTAGACCACATGTCGACTTATAACATATCATTGATATCTCATTCTCGATGATCATTAGTCGAGGCTATTTTAGAGTTACACAGTATCATCAATATCTCACTCTATTAATGACAACGTATGCTCAAGGAATGCACATTAATGAATAATTACAAACAATCAAATAATATTCAATAATTGCAAATACCATAAATATATAAATCTTATTAATAATACGAATGTGTTTAAGTACATTTGTCCCTAATAATGATTGTCTCTAGGACATACATACTTTCAATCTCCCACTTGGCCTAGAGCCAATCTCCGATGTATCTAACACCCATATTTTCAAAATGACCATTATGCTTAACTAAACTTAATGGTTTTGTAAATGGGTCAGCTAGATTATCATCTGTGGGAACATAGTCTAATCTTATTTCTTCAATTTCCACCATCTCCCTGAGTATATGGTATTTCCTCGGTACATGCTTGTTTCTGTTTGTTGATCTTGATTCCTTAGCTTGCGCAATCGCACCAGTGTTGTCACAATAAATCGTTATTGGACAAGTGGCACTTGGAACAACCCCTAGTTCCTTCAGGAACTCAGATATCGTGACAACTTCTTTACCAGCTTCCGATCCAGCAATGTACTCGGCTTCAGTTGTCGAATCAACAGTTGTAGCTTGCTTGGAACTTTTCCAACTCACTACTCCGCCATTGAAAATGAAGGCATATCCAGATTGAGACTTGAAGTCATCAAGATCTGTCTGGAAGCTAGCATCAGTGTACCCAGTACACACTAGCTTCTCTTGTCCACCATATACTAAGAAATATTCTTTAGTTCATCTAAGATACTTAAGAATACTCTTGACTGCTTTCCAGTGTTCTTACCCAGGATTCTACTGGAATTTGTAAGTCATACTAGGTGCATAGGCCACATCTGGCCTCGTACAGGTCATGGCATACATGATAGATCCTATAGCTGAAGCATATGGGATTCTTTTCATGCGTTCAAGTTCTGCAACAGTATAAGGACTATCCTTCTGTGATAACTTGATGCCTTGACCCATAGGAAGACTTCCCTTCTTGGTGTTTTCCATAGAGAATCGTCTTAGCACTTTGTCTATGTATATGGACTGTGACAGCCCCAACAATCTATTAGGTCTATCTCTATAGATTCTAATTTCAAGAATGTAGTAGGCTTCACCCAAGTCCTTCATCATGAATGTGCTGGATAACCATTCCTTGACTGATTGCATGAGAGTATTATTGTCCCCCATTATTAATATGTCATCTATATATATAACAATGAAGACAATACTTCATTCCTTGCGTTTACTAGAAACGCAGGAATCTTCTTTGCTTCTAACAAAGTCAAACGATTTGACTGCTTTGTCAAAGCAGATATTCCAACTCCTTGAGGCATGCTTAAGTCCATAAATGGACTTCTGTAGCTTGCATACTGCTTTGGGCTTAGTCTTTGAGGTAAAACCCTCAGGTTGTATCATATACACCTCCTCAATTAGTTTACCATTGAGGAAAGTAGTTTTAACATCCATTTTCCAAATGTCATAATCATAGTATGCGGCTATTGCAAGCAAAATCCGAATGGACTTAATTTTCGCAACATGTGAAAAAGTTTCATCATAATCGACCCTAGGCCGTTGATTATAACCTTTAGCCACCAATCTTGCCTTATAAGTCTGTACCTTACCATATGTATCAATCTTTTTCTTGAAGACCCATTTGCATCCTATGGGTCTAACCCCTGTTGGCAAATCAACCAAGTTCCAAACTTGACTGATGTACATCGAGTCCATCTCATATTTCATGGCTTCTTGCCATCTCTGCGAATCAATGTCTAACATAGCTTCACTGTAGGTTGTAGGTTCATCGTCATCAGGAATATCTATCTCATTGTGTGTTTCAACAATGAGATTAAATCTTTCAGGCGGACGATGAGTCCTAGTAGTCCTACGGAGTTGATTATTCTGCGTTCCAGTGTTTGTTGCATTCTGATTGTGAGAAGGGTTTTGTGTGCTGGACAATCCATCACCTTGAGAGCTTTTTGAAATGTCATTTTCATGTATTCCTGATTGGAATGATGTACAACCATTGTATCATCTTCCATTGGTTGTGTATGAGAGCCTTGCATTTCTGCACTATCTCTCACAGCACTCCCACTGGCTGAAGGGCATACTCTAAGTACCTAATCTTCACCAAATACTCCCACTGAATCCTTGTCTAGGTCATTCGACAAGGGTTCAACCTCTGTGTTATCTTGTGGTTCTTGAATTTCTTCAAGTTCTATCTTATTGCAACTCTGTTCTTTGTAGACATATTCTTCTTCAAGGAAAATTGCATTTCTGGAAACAATGACCTTATGTTCTCCAGGAATATAGAAATATTATCCCTTAGTTTTCTTTGGATACCCCCACAAAATAATATTCCTCACTTTTAGATTCCAACTTATCAGTAAGCATCTTCTTTACATATGCAGGGCACCCCTAAGGTCGCATATGTTTAAGTGCTGACTTCTTGTCTTTCCATATCTCATATGGTGTTTTCTCTACTGACTTTGAAGGAACCATGTTCAGAATATAAATTGAGCTTTACAATGCATAGCCCCAAAGGTATGTTGGTAGAGTTGAGAAACTTATCATGGATCTAACCATATCTAATAAGGTTCGATTTCTCCTTTCTGCAACACCATTCAATTGAAGACCTGAGGATTAAACATGTCAATTCTTTGTCATAAATTCATGACTTGGCTATAGTACTTAAAGGCAATGGAGGATATGTTTACTAATTTTTGTATTGAAACACAACACATCAATGATTGTACGCGCCGATTTTGACCTCGCTCGGGTCAAAGCGGAGCACGGACGTATCCGGGTGATTCCTGGGTAAAGGATTGAGGAGTCGCCACCTAATTATTTTTTACGGTGAATTAGGACACCTAAATATTTAAACTAAGTGCTGCAATGTAAACTCCAATTTTATGGTCTGCGAAACTAGTGAGATTCTAGGTAAGGGTTCTTTATTATCCTAAAGGGAAGGGGTTAGGCATCCTTTAAGATCCGCTAACTTGCGGTTATCCGGTAAAACTCAGGTTAATTATTGCTAGAAAAATACATGTTTTACAAATATAATAGATAAAAGATGTTTGCAAATATGATGCATTTTATACAAGTAAATATGATGCATTTTATACAAGTACGTATTCGGATGACATAAAAGAAAGATACATGTAAAGTTTTTAGAAAACATGCATTTGTGACAATAAATTCTTTATAATGCCAAAGAAGCAAAATTTTGGGAATCATGAAATTGTAAATTGACAAAAAATAAACTTATTCAGTATGATTAATAAAGTAAAATAAAAGATGACAAAAGTTATTTTGAAAATCTTGAATTCGCGTGACGAGCCTAAAATAAATAAACTAGCGAAGGATTTCTAAGTTTGCGAGCCTACAAATAAGCTAGCGACGGGTTTCAAATCTTAAACTAACCTATGAATAAATCCTAAGTTTGCCTATTCTAAGCATTTCAATAATTACATAAGTGCGATAAATAATATTACAATACAAAGCGGAATAGAAACTGAATTAAAGAAAGAAATAACAATAAATAAACTCCGAGGAATAATTGCCTTTATTTACTTTAGTCCCTGCAAGCTGTCAATAACAAACGGTTAGAAACAGTTAAATACGAATAACTTCATATCCGTATTCAAAACAATGAATGTTTTGATCGCGGAGGGCTCAGACTTAAATTTTGAAAAGAACATTCCAATCACGTCGTGGCTGCAAACATATGACTAATGTAGTTTATTTTTGATTGCCTCGCCTACTAAACGTGTCGGTCTCTCGGGTGGAATAAAAAAGATCACTATAATCACGTCGTGGCTGCGAATATATAACTTGTTGGTTATTTTAGTCACCTCGCCTACTAAACATGTTGATCTCGGATAAAAGGTTTAAGTCTTCATCCTTGCCCAGAAGTTATATTTCCGTCTTTGCAAGCGTGTAGGCCTCAAAATCGACGGATATTTTTCATCGGCGATGTAGTATCGTGTTCAAATCAGTAAAATTTTAAATCGAACAGAAACAGCAGAGATAGCGATAAGATATGAGAAAAATAAAAGCGATGCTTGATGGCGATGGCGGAAAAAAGCGAGAGGCAAAAAGCAGTTTCCGAAAATGACGCGGTGTCTAGTTTAAACAAGAAAGCAAGAGAACGGTAATTTTAATCTTTGAAACAGTGGGTGAAATAGAAAGCAATGTTTAAAAATGCGGTGTTTAGTTTAAAGCGATAGAAATGATAAAGCAAGAAACAAGAATCAAACGGGAGCAAATCAAACGAAAAACAAATACGAACAGACGCGGTATTTATTCAAAGCAAGAAAGTCGAAATATTGCGGTTGTCCAAAGCGGTTTTGAACCGGTTGTTTTCGTAGAAAAAAAGCAGCGACAATTGGGTTTTAAAAATAACGCAGAGTGGGTTAGAAACGCAGAAGCGATGGGCTGTCAAAGCGACCTAAAGTAGCGTGCTTTAGCCAAGAAAAGCAGCGACAATTGTGTTGAAAACACAGCGGTGATAAGACATCAAATGAGCTCAAAATGCAGCGATAAAATGCTTAGAAAAGAAGTGTAAATGGTCCAGATTGCGGCAATTGCGCGCTGCAAACGCAGCAGAATAATGACTCAAAAGTGCGATGTCGGCCCAAGTATTGCGACAATCGCGATCTCGAATCAGCGACCAAAATGCAACAAAACCCATAACCGTAACTATTTAAAGATGACATATATCCAGAATCTCAAGGTGCGGTGGATACCACAACTATTGGTAGCACAAAGAAAGACAAAGGGAAGGTCAACTTAAAGACCAATCACTCTAAACTTCAAATTTGAAAGATAAGAAGATCAAGGGGGCCTACCACCATTCATTTCCGATGCCGCAACAAGATTCAAAAGGTTTCTAGAACCTTAGGCATGGCGGCTATCGAAGAAGGCTAAACCCAACCGAAGCTTGCCTCGACTTTCATTGGCTAAGCAATATAATAGAAAATTTCAAACAAGGGAACTATCAATTTGGGAATGGCTAAATACACACATGTGCCCAGATCGATTAACATACTAATATGGTAAACCAAATGACTCGGAAGGAATTATATGTTGTCATGGATGCAATCTAGCATTTAGATAGATAAAGACATATAGATGATTAGTTCAAGACATTTAGGACATGGAGATGGGCAAATATTCATTTAAGACAAAATTTCAAAACGCAGTAATCATTTAAGTCTGTACTAAGCACACACAACCATTTTTCTGTTATGTATTGGACATATTGACACTTAGAGGAATAACTCATAATATATCATACTTATTAGACTTACTAGGCAAGGCAAAGGTATATTCAGTTCATCACACATAACTAACATGCAGAAATAGTTAAGCGACTCTTTGGAAATAATATCTTAGATTATACTGAGAACCACTTTGGTGGTCTAATTACACATATATGGCATATTCATGTTGTACACTAGTCAATGTAACATCTTTGAGGCGTAACATCGCTTAATCAGGCTAGCATACAATTCAATGACCCTTTAAAGCACATAGAAATGAGTTATACCACTAGCCACATATGATATTCCAAACATACAGGATCATTTTTTAAACCAAAGCATGAACACAGTGGTCTCGCTTATGTTATACACTAAGTATGGTATTACTTAGGCAGATATGATAAGCATATACTAGTCTAATGGACATATGGGGCGACAGAGATGACCAAATATTTACTCAGGGATAACAATGAGGGCATGCATCTTGATCATGGATAGGATGGACACATAAGAATCCACATAAAGCGGTACACACATGAGCAAGACAATATTTTATCAGATAATGCAGATGGTCATACAACACACTTTATGAAGTAGGCAGGGCTAGTCACCAAAGCTCACCATTTCATAGTTTAAGTCAACTCACACATAGTTAAGATTAAATATGAGGTGGTGGGCATAGGTAGGCGATTCTCATGGCATAAATACTTGGATTGATTATCTAGTATATTACAAGTCAAATACTCATATACCACAACTGATAAACAACTGATCATCTATTAGGAATGAATCAATTAAAAGAAACTCAAAAATCCAGAAACCATACACATACACACAATACTTCTTTATCCCATTTTACTACCCTGAACTCAGGCCTGCAGATTTAAGCAGAAAGTAGGAATTTAAACCCGACCTATCTAAACACTTACTCATTTGATAAAAATATGCAAAAGTTGACATACATCTAAATCTTCAAAGAGACCAAACTTTATTCCTATTTAACATTGATTTCAGATAGACATGTAAAGGAAAACCAAAGCATAACCATATATTCAGACCTTAATCACCACAGATCATGACCTTTAAAGCAGAACAATGACCTTATCCTATTAGTCAGGATAAAATATAACTAATTTACATCATAACTTCACTTTGAGCAGATCTTTGAACAACATTCTTAACATATTGTGTTAAATGTAATACTAGTCATGAACTTAAACAGGTGGAAACACTATATGTATCACACACAAACATCTAACTATTCATAACTCTCCTAAACAAGTACTGACAACATACACCTCATATCATAATCTGCATAAGTTTAATAATACAGGCATGACATTTCTAAATCTTAATAGGTAATTAAACATGGCTAACCACTTAACACACTTAGGCATTAAAACACAACCACATGAATAATCAGCACAGAATTAGCATCAAACACACAAAAATACAGAAAACAAATCGAAAGGAATGTGTCTTCCTGACCTTCTCCGGACACCGCACCGAGGCGTGTTTCGAATCGTCGAATCCGCTCGGAAATGTTAGAATTCTGATTTGTTGTAGATTTTCGAATTCTGATCTTGCTCTCAAATAGAATTCTGTTTTCTGATGTTCAACCCGACTGAATCGACCGCCCATTGACCGACCGGATCGACGACCCGACCCGAATCGAACCAAAATGTGAAGAACAAAGGGATTTTCGGATTGAAATTAAGAACCAAAAGGAGTATTTTATAACAAGAAAATTAAGAACAAATCGACCCCTTTTTTTTGTGTTTTTCTTTGGACCCGAAAAGAACTCCAAAAAATCCTCCCAAAATCTGTTTAATCTCCCGAAAAATCTCCTCCTCAAATGAAGAACAATCATGGGGTATTTATAGGTGGATTCCCCCCCCAAAAAAACGAGTTTGAATTCGAATTAAAGGTAAAGAAAATCGCGGATTTGAGGGGCATGGGTCGCGGGTCTTAGGGGTGTCGGCAATGTGAGGGGTGGGTGGCGGCAGGGGTGAGGTGCCCGGCGACGTGGGGTCGCCGGTATGGGGGTGTGGGGTCGGCGGCTTTCGGGTAAGGGTAGGGTTCGGTCCCCTCCCCTTTTTTCTTTTCCGATTTTTGGTTTGGGGGATTAAAGGGGTAAGGGATTTGGGCTGGGGCGACGGGTCGGGTGAGTGGGCCTGGGCCGACGGGTATTGGGTTATTAAAAGGGGGAGAGGTTTGGGCCGACGGGTCGGCCGATTGGGCCTGGAGCGATTTGGGTTGGTGGGAATTTAATTGGGGAGTTGGGCTGGTCCGGTTGGAAGGGTGAAATAAGGGAATGGGCTTGGGAGTTTATTTTGGGATTGGGCTTGTGGGAATTTAATTTGGGGATTGGGTTTGGACGAAAAATGGGTTTTAGTTTGGGTTGGGTAGGGATTGTTTTGGGTTAGGAAATAAAAATGGGTTAGGAATTGAAAAATATAAAAGGGGTTTAATATTAAAGATATTATATATATATATATATATATATATATATATTTTGTAAAAGATGTGAATTATTTAAAATAACATAACAACGTGATAATAATAAAATATAATTTTTGCGAAATGCTTAATGCTTAATAAAAGGGAAATGCGATGCAATTTTGCGAGAATAAAATAATATAGTATTTCGGATAAAAATGCAAAATGATATAAAATATGCGAATAATAATAATAATATGAAGATACACACATATATGCCTATATTTTAAAATTATTTTAAAAGTGTCAAAAATATTAAAAATTACGAATAAAATCATAAAAGATGGGACAAAATTGGGTGTCAACAGATGCCCCTCTTTGGACGGAGACGATGAAAGAGTTTTCGGCCAAAGAAAGTTGACTGAGTAGCCAATTTTGCCCTGATCCTCGGGACTGCATGGTAAGAAATAGAATCCCGAGGGGTATAGAAGTTGCAAAAGATGGTGCACATTCAAGAAACAATGCCCCAGTGTCGACTTAGGATGACACTGGTCGCAGACACGAGAAGTTAATGGGAAAGAGCGGATCGACGTTCGAAGTAGGTCGTTTGACCAAATTGCCTTGGTTCGCCGTGAGATATAGTTCCATGTTATCTTTGAAAGCTCCACGGTCAATTCATGTGGACCAGAGCTAAGATAAAAGTTAGTGTATAACAGTTGCATAAGATATGTATGTGAGAATATGACTTTGTAAGTTGAAATGATGTCGTTGCTTAATGTTGTGCAGATGATGGCGTTGGCGGGCGCCTGTTTACACTTTAAAATAAAGTACCCGCATTAGAAGGTGGGCGCCTGTTTTAAAATAAAATACCCGCATTAGGAGGTGGGCGCCTGGTTTAAAATAAAATACCCGCGTTATGAGGTGGGCGCCTGACTGAAATTTAAATACCCGCATTAGGAGGTGGGCGCTGATCAAATTTAAATACCGCGTTAGGAGGTGGGCGCTGACTGAAATTTAAATACCCGCATTAGGAGGTGGGCGCTGATCAAATTTAAATACCCGCGTTAGAGGTGGGCGCTGATTTAAAACATACCGCATTAGAAGGTGGGCGCTGATTTAAAACATACCCGCGTTAGAAGGTGGGCGCTGATTTAAAACATACCGCATTAGAAGGTGGGCGCTGATTTAAAACATACCCGCGTTAGAAGGTGGGCGCTGATTTAAAACATACCCGCGTTAGAAGGTGGGCGCTGATTTAAAACATACCCGCGTTAGAAGGTGGGCGCCTGATTTAAAACATACCGCGTTAGAAGGTGGGCGCTGATTTAAAACATACCCGCGTTAGAAGGTGGGCGCTGATTTAAAACATACCCGCGTTAGAAGGTGGGCGCTGATTTAAAACATACCGCGTTAGAAGGTGGGCGCTGATTTAAAACATACCGCGTTAGAAGGTGGGCGCTGATTTAAAACATACCCGTTAGAAGGTGGGCGCTGATTTAAAACATACCGCATTAGAAGGTGGGCGCTGATTTAAAACATACCGCGATTAGAAGGTGGGCGCTGATTTAAAACATACCCGCGTTAGAAGGTGGGCGCATGATTTAAAACATACCGCGTTAGAAGGTGGGCGCTGATTTAAAACATACCGATTAGAAGGTGGGCGCTGATTTAAAACATACCGCGTTAGAAGGTGGGCGCTGATTTAAAACATACCCGCGTTAGAAGGTGGGCGCTGATTTAAAACATACCCGCGTTAGAAGGTGGGCGCTGATTTAAAACATACCGCGTTAGAAGGTGGGCGCTGATTTAAAACATACCGCATTAGAAGGTGGGCGCTGATTTAAAACATACCGCGATTAGAAGGTGGGCGCTGATTTAAAACATACCCGCGTTAGAAGGTGGGCGCTGATTTAAAACATACCCGATAGAAGGTGTCTTTGATTTAAAACATACCGCATTAGAAGGTGGGCGCTGATTTAAAACATACCGCGTTAGAAGGTGGGCGCTGATTTAAAACATACCCGCGTTAGAAGGTGGGCGCTGATTTAAAACATACCGCGATTAGAAGGTGGGCGCTGATTTAAAACATACCCGCATTAGAAGGTGGGCGCTGATTTAAAACATACCGCGTTAGAAGGTGGGCTACCGATTTAAAACATACCGCGTTAGAAGGTGGGCGCTGATTTAAAACATACCCGCGTTAGAAGGTGGGCGCTGATTTAAAACATACCCGCATTAGAAGGTGGGCGCGTGATTTAAAACATACCCGCATTAGAAGGTGGGCGCGTGATTTAAAATATACCCGCATTAGAAGGTGGGCGCCTGATTTAAAACATACCCACATTAGAAGGTGGGCGCCTGATTTGTGTCGTCGTGTTGACGTAATGTAAAGTGGGGCCCTATTGCCATGCCATGATAGTTAATGTGTGGACATAAGCGATGCAAAAGTTGAGTAGATGAGAATGCGACCATGGAAGTCGAAATACCGTTCTTTCCGTGGACACAACACGGTTGGGAACATGTAGTTTAGCATGACGTCTTTGTACAATCTCCAAACAGGAAAGTGATTCTTGTAGTGAGTTGCGATGCGGAGGCCCTTGCGAATCTGCTCATAAATGTTGCAGCTTCCCTGCTGTTTTCGACCTGAAGAACCTGTACTCAAATAAATTTATGAGTTTTGGGAGGGGGGAGTTGATTCGCGTTGATTTTGCAGCTTCGGTCTTGGTATTTGCATGTCCTGCTAACTCGGACCCGTAGCCCCTCTCTGCTTCCCAGTCTTGGCCAGCCGTTAATGAAAACATTCGAAAATAATTTGTAGAAATGTATCTTAAAAAATAGAAACATAAAAATTATATCGAATTTTGATGAAAATGTTTGTTGAAAATAATTTGCTTATAAAAATTACTGCACATATATATATATCTGTCGAGCAGTGACATGCGGTGAAACAAAACAAACGTCTTATCCAAAATTCTTACGGTCAAGACTTAGTTTGCCGATGGTTTTCCATGTTTATCGGCGTCCTCTGGCGATGATCCCTTAAAATGCCCGATGTCGATATATGAGAATGACGATCTTTTGAACGGACAACCGAGTCTTGTGTAGATTGCCTGCCCTATCAGGGTGATCAGATGGGTGCATTTTGTCTTTTGTGAGATGAAGGAGAAAATGTTTCCTAATGGTGGGACCGAAGCCGATTTAGGCCGCCTACGTATCCCCATGAGGGAATCAGGTCGTGACGTAGTTCATTACAAGCAAAAGGGGATTGTAAGGATTTTCTAAAATGGGACCGAAGCCGATGTGGCCGCCTACGTATCCCGCCGAGGGAATCGGGTCATAACGTAGTTCATGTTACAAGTAAAAGGGAACTGTAAGGGTTTTTCTAAAGATGGGACCGAAGCCGATGTGGCCGCCTACGTATCCCGCCGAGGGAATCAGGTCATAACGTAGTTCGGGTGGTGTGAAAAGAGATTGGGGAAATTTGTGATCTAAAGAAATGGAACCCTACATGGGTTCCTTTGCGTATCCCGCCTGGGAGCGCAATTTTTACAACATAAGAAATGCATTACATAGAGAATAACTAATCTTAGATATGGTATCTCTTCACTGCATCTGCATTGATGGTTTTTGGCCATTCTATTCGATAAGGTTGCCCCTGACAAGCTGCGTCCATCCGCTTTCATCAATCTCTTAGTAAATGATTCTGTATTCACTTGGTTGCGAAAGAAATATCATTGCCCCAGTAGAAATCCTGATCGTAATGTGGTAGCCCAAGAGTACCAATGGCAAACATCCGTGCCAATGCTTGTGACTATCAACCATCTTGATGTTTCATCCAAATCTGGCTTCGACTTATTCCAAAAATGCCTTAATTCTTCCGCTTGTGAGTCTTCCTTATATTCTTCGAAGCCTTGCTTGTTTGCTTGTTTCATTATATGTCACATACCGCCGATAAATTAGTTTGCATGATGAAAAAAGAAAAGAGAATTATTGAACAAAACATATTTTATAATAGCAAAAGCAATGCAGATTTGTCATTTTAAGCTTTCAAAAGGTAGAGGCAAAAATACATTAGAATGCATAAATGCGATTTAGGCCTCAATTTAAATAGCGTTTTTTTTTCTTCATTAAGTACTAATACAATTTGGGCGTATGATTGGGAAATACCAGATGGGGTGCTTTGCCAGTTTTAGTCAACAGGATTCAACTTTTGGGGAAATAAATAAGGCAAAATGATTCTCCTGAAAAATGAAGAAAACCAAATTAGTATAAGGTGAGTAATTATTGATTTAAATAATATACACATAGTGGAAAGCGATGAAAACAACAAAATGATTGTAAGACAATTAAATGCGCATCCTAATATGCATGGGGCCTCCCTTATGCGGAGGTGGGCCTAACGCAGATATCTTGGGATTACGACAGATTTGATCCAAGTCGCTAAACTACAATGCTTTGTCGGAAATGAGACAAAATGAATGTACATTTTCCAATTTCAGCATGTCATGATTAGTCTTGGATTAGTCTATCCTTATCACGCTACACATAATATGATGATTGGTCCTTGGGTTGTGAGACCGTAGACATCTTTGGCGGATTTCTTAATTGTGGAGTCGATACCAAGGATCGACCCACCTAAGGTGTATGTATGCATGACTTAAAATAAAGGGTGGTATAGCTCTATCTTAAATTTTCTAAGATTTGGCTGACTAGACTCAAGGTTCCCGAGCGGACTGCTCGAGTGAGAAGGCTACGCGGCCAACCGGATGGTCCGGACACTCCGCGCATACGCCAACTCTCCTAAAATTTGATAGATTGAAAGAAATTTGCGGGTGCGCAAAACACACCTCGCGTGTAGTGTGTGATAGTGTCAATTTTCCAGAGTGGAAGAAATATGAGCGAAATGCCAATTTAAGATAAGCAGTAAAAAAATATAGAAATTAAAGCAGTTATGCATACAAAAAATTTCGTAATGGAAACAAATCAAAGCATTACATCAAAAAGAGCGAAAGTAAAGCACAATTATAATTAACCTGAATTTGCTATGGTTAGGAACCTGAAAAATCCCCAGTGGAGTCGCCATGGTGTACGCGCCGATTTTGACCCCGCTCGGGTCAAAGCGGAGCACGGACGTATCCGGGTGATTCCTGGGTAAAGGATTGAGGAGTCGCCACCTAATTATTTTTTACGGTGAATTAGGACACCTAAATATTTAAACTAAGTGCTGCAATGTAAACTCCAATTTTATGGTCTACGAAACTAGTGAGATTCTAGGTAAGGGTTCTTTATTATCCTAAAGGGAAGGGGTTAGACATCCTTTAAGATCCGCTAACTTGCGGTTATCCGGTAAAACTCAGGTTAATTATTGCTAGAAAAATACATGTTTTACAAATATAATAGATAAAAGATGTTTGCAAATATGATGCATTTTATACAAGTAAATATGATGCATTTTATACAAGTACGTATTCGGATGACATAAAAGAAAGATACATGTAAAGTTTTTAGAAAACATGCATTTGTGACAATAAATTCTTTATAATGCCAAAGAAGCAAAATTTTGGGAATCATGAAATTGTAAATTGACAAAAAATAAACTTATTCAGTATGATTAATAAAGTAAAATAAAAGATGACAAAAGTTATTTTGAAAATCTTGAATTCGCGTGTGAGCCTAAAATAAATCAACCAGCGAAGGCTTTCTAAGTTTGCGAGCCTACAAATAAGCTCGCGACGGGTTTCAAATCTTAAACTAACCTATGAATAAATCCTAAGTTTGCCTATTCTAAGCATTTCAATAATTACATAAGTGCGATAAATAATATTACAATACAAAGCGGAATAAAAACTGAATTAAAGAAAGAAATAACAATAAATAAACTCCGAGGAATAATTGCCTTTATTTACTTTAGTCCTCGCAAGTCATCAATAACAAACGGTTAGAAACAGTTAAATACGAATAACTTCATATCCGTATTCAAAACAATGAATGTTTTGATCGCGGAGAGCTCAGACTTAAATTTTGAAAAGAACATTCCAATCACGTCGTGGCTGCAAACATATGACTAATGTAGTTTATTTTTGATTGCCTCGCCTACTAAACGTGTCGGTCTCTCGGGTGGAATAAAAAAGATCACTATAATCACGTCGTGGCTGCGAATATATAACTTGTTGGTTATTTTAGTCACCTCGCCTACTAAACATGTTGATCTCGGATAAAAGGTTTAAGTCTTCATCCTTGCCCAGAAGTTATATTTCCGTCTTTGCAACTGTGTAGGCCTCAAAATCGACGGATATTTTTCATCGGCCAGTGTAGTATCGTGTTCAAATCAGTAAAATTTTAAATCGGAACAGAAACAGCAGCAGTAGCGATATGATATGAAAAATAAAAGCGATGCGATGGCGATGGCGGAAAAAAGCGAGAGGCAAAAAAAGCTTCGAAAATGACGCGGTGTCTAGTTTAAGCGATAAAAGCAAGAAACGATAATTTTAATCTTTGAAGCGATTGGTGAAATAGAAAGCAATGTTTAAAAATGCGGTGTTTAGTTTAAAGCGATAAAAATGATAAAGCGATACAAGCGATGTCTGAAGCGGGAGCAAATCAACAGAAAAAGCAGCGCCAGACGCGGTATTTATTCAAAAGCAAGAAAGTCGAAATATTGCGGTTGTCCAAAGCGATTTTGAACCAATTGTTTCACGAGAAAAAGCAAGAATTGGGTTTTAAAAATAACGCAGAGTGGGTTAGAAACGCAAAGCGATGGGCTGTCCGAAACAAACCTAAAGTAGCGAGCTTTTAGCCAAGAAAACAGCGACAATTGTGTTGAAAACACAGCGGTGATAAGACATCAAATGAGCTCAAAATGCAGCTGATAAAATGCTTCCGAAAAGAAGTGTAAATGGTCCAGATTGCGGCGGTGTGCGCGACAAAGCAGCAGCGAATAATGACTCAAAAGTGCGATGTCGGCCCAAGTATTGCGGCAAGCTGGCGATCTCGTAATCAGCGACCAAAATGCAACAAAACCCATAACCAGAACTATTTAAAGATGACATATATCCAGAATCTCAAGGTGCAGCTGGATACCACAACTATTGGTAGCACAGCAAAGACAAAGGGGAAGGTCAACTTAAAGACCAATCACTCTAAACTTCAAATTTGAAAGATAAGAAGATCAAGGGGGGGGGGGGCTACCACCATTCATTTCCGATGCCGCAACAAGATTCAAAAGGTTTCTAGAACCTTAGGCATGGCAGGCTATCGAAGAAGGCTAAACCCAACCCGAAGCTTGCCTCGACTTTCAGCCGGCTAAGCAATATAATAGAAAATTTCAAACAAGGGAACTATCAATTTGGGAATGGCTAAATACACACATGTGCCCAGATCAGTAAACATGCTAATATGGTAAACCAAATGACTCAGAAGGAATTATATGTTGTCATGGATGCAATCTAGCATTTAGATAGATAAAGACATATAGATGATTAGTTCAGAAGACATTTAGGACATGGAGATGGGCAAATATTCATTTAAGACAAAATTTCAAAGAGCACAGAATCATTTAAGCTGTACTAAGCACACACAACCATTTTTCTGTTATGTATTGGACATATTGACACTTAGAGGAATAACTCATAATATATCATACTTATTAGACTTACTAGGCAAGGCAAAGGTATATTCAGTTCATCACACATAACTAACATGCAAAAATAGTTAACTGACTCTTTGGAAATAATATCTTAGATTATACAGAACCACTGGTGGTCTAATTACACATATATGGCATATTCATGTTGTACACTAGTCAATGTAACATCTTGAGGCGAGAACACTGCTTAATCAAAGCTAGCATACAATTCAAGGACCCTTTAAAGCACATAGAAATGAGTTATACCACTAGCCACATATGATATTCCAAACATACAGGATCATTTTTAAACCAAAGCATGAACACGGGGTCTCAGCTATGTTATACACTAAGTATGGTATTACTTAGGCAGATATGTTAAGCATATACTAGGCTAATGGACATATGGGGCAGACAGAGATGACCAAATATTTACTCAGGGATAACAATGAGGGCATGCATCTTGATCATGGATAGGATGGACACATAAGAATCCACATAAAGCAGGTACACACATGAGCAAGACAATATTTTATCAGGATAATGCAGATGGTCATACAACACACTTTATGAAGTAGGCATGGCTAGTCACCAAAGGTCACCATTTCATAGTTTAAGTCAACACATACATAGTTAAGATTAAATATGAAGTGTTGGGCATAAGTAGGCAGATTCTCATGGCATAAATACTTGGATTGATTATCTAGTATATTACAAGTCAAATACTCATATACCACAACTGATAAACAACTGATCATCTATTAGGAATGAATCAATTAAAAGAAACTCAAAAATCCAGAAACCATACACATACACATACACACAATACTTCTTTATCCCATTTTACTACCCTGAACTCAGGCCTGCAGATTTAAGCAGAAAGTAGGAATTTAAACCCGACCTATCTAAACACTTACTCATTTGATAAAAATATGCAAAAGTTGACATACATCTAAATCTTCAAAGAGACCAAACTTTATTCCTATTTAACATTGATTTCAGACAGACATGTAAAGGAAAACCAAAGCATAACCATATATTCAGACCTTAATCACCACAGATCATGACCTTTAAAGCAGAACAATGACCTTATCATATTAGTCATGATAAAATATAACTAATTTACATCATAACTTCACTGAACAGATGCTGAACAACATTCTTAACATATTGTGTTAAATGTAATACTAGTCATGACTTAAATAGGTGGAAACACTATATGTATCACACACAAACATCTAACTATTCATAACTCTCCTAAACAAGTACTGACAACATACACCTCATATCATAATCTGCATAAGTTTAATAATACAGGCATGACATTTCTAAATCTTAATAGGTAATTAAACAGGGCTAACCACTTAACACACTTAGGCATTAAAACACAACCACATGAATAATCAGCACAGAATTAGCATCAAACACACAAAAATACAGAAAACAAATCGAGAGGAATGTGTTTTACTGACCTTCTCCGGACAACGAACCGAGGCGTGTTTCGAATCGTCGAATCCGCTCGGAAATGTTAGAATTCTGATTTGTTGTAGATTTTCGAATTCTGATCTTCCTCTGAAATAGAATTACATTTTTCGATGTTCAACCCGACTGAACTGACCCGACCCGACCTTGACTGACCGGACTGACGGCCGACCGAATCGAACCAAAATGTGAAGAACAAAGGGATTTTCGGATTGAAATTAAGAACCAAAAGGAGTATTTTATAACAAGAAAATTAAGAACAAATCGACCCCTTTTTTTGTGTTTTTCTTTGGACCCGAAAAGAACTCCAAAAAATCCTCCCAAAATCTGTTTAATCCCCCGAAAAATCTCCTCCTCAAATGAAGAACAATCATGGGGTATTTATAGGTGGATTCCCCCCCCCAAAAACGAGTTTGAATTCGAATTAAAGGTAAAGAAAATCGCGGATTTGATGGGCATGGGTCGCGGGTCTTAGGGGTGTCAGCGTAACAGAGGGGGGTTGGTGGCGGCAGGGGTGAGGTGACCGGCGACGTGGGGTCGCCGGTATGGGGGTGTGGGGTCGGCGGCTTTCGGGTAAGGGTAGGGTTCGGTCCCCTCCCCTTTTTTTTCTTTTCTGATTTTTTGGTTTGGGGGGGGATTAAAAGGGGTAAGGGATTTGGGCTGGGGCGACGGGTCGGGTGAGTGGGCCTGGGCCGACGGGTATTGGGTTATTAAAAGGGGGAGAGGTTTGGGCCGACGGGTCGGCCGATTGGGCCTGGGGCGATTTGGGTTGGTGGGAATTTAATTGGGGAATTGGGCTGGTCCGGTTGGAAGGGTGAAATAAGGGAATGGGCTTGGGAGTTTATTTTGGGATTGGGCTTGTGGGAATTTAATTTGGGGATTGGGTTTGGACGAAAAATGGGGTTTAGTTTGGGTTGGGTAGGGATTGTTTTGGGTTAGAAAATAAAAATGGGTTAGGAATTGAAAAATATAAAAGGGGTTTAATATTAAAGATATTATATATATATATATATATATATATATATATATTTTGTAAAAGATGTGAATTATTTAAAATAACATAACAACGTGATAATAATAAAATATAATTTTTGCGAAATGCTTAATGCTTAATAAAAGGGAAATGCGATGCAATTTTGCGAGAATAAAATAATATAGTATTTCGGATAAAAATGCAAAATGATATAAAATATGCGAATAATAATAATAATATGAAGATACACACATATATGCCTATATTTTAAAATTATTTTAAAAGTGTCAAAAATATTAAAAATTACGAATAAAATCATAAAAGATGGGACAAAATTGGGTGTCAACAATGATAACAATATAGGTAATTTTAACATTGTATTATACTTCTCTTTTTCGGTGTGAATTGTTGGAAATTTGCCTTTGGCGGGAGTTGCGACCGACCAACTTTAACGGCTTAAACACTAGTGTTACGTATGTTGGAGAATTCAGTTCTTCACACATGCATGATCTACTAAGTACGTAGATAACCGTAGGGCCAAGAATCGTCAAATTTCATTGAGAAATGAAAGAGATATTGGTCCACGAAGTGAGGTGTTTGAAGCATGGAAAGTGTGGTGTTGTGTTCAATTCTCCCTCATCGATAGATGAAGAAAGAATTGTTGTGTATATAAGACTCGAAATTGGTTTGGGGTTTGGGACCCCAAGAGGTATCCCATGTGTTTAAAGGAGGGAGGACCTAGATGTGCTTCGGTTCGAGGAAAGACCACACGCGCGCGGCCGCCGCCCGCCCGTCCGGTCCGGTTTCGGTTCCGGTTCCTAGTTTCGAGTTTCGAGTTTCGAGTTTCGGTTTCCGGGTTCCGGGTTCACGGGTCACGGGCTGTGGGCCTTCTGATATTATCTTTTTGGGCCAGAGAACTTTGCCAGAAGTACAGTTTGGATCAGAAGTTTCAGATGTACAGTTTGGACCAGAATTCTTTCAGAAGTACAGTTTGGTCCCTGAAGTTTCAAGATGTACGGTTTGTCCCTGAAGTTTTCAGAAAGTCAGAATTTTGACGGTCAAAGCAGAAACGCCCAAGCACTCAATTCAGCCATTTATTTTGGCTGAATTACTCCTCCTATAATGGCCAAATCCGTTGGTCTTTCACCATTTATTTTGGTGGCTTTACTACCCCCATAATGGCCATTATTTGGCCAATAATGGCTGTTATGGGGGCAGTTAAACAGCCCTCCCTCACCTATATAAACACCCCCTTACACCATTGTTGAGCACTAAAAATAACAGTATATACAACTCACGAAAATACACAACCAAAACAGTTTTCTTCCTACAACTTCCAAGCATCATTTCGTTACTCAATATTCTTCACGGTAGCATTTGAGTTTCCTTTGCTCAAGTGTTCCATTGTTGTTTTATCTTGGGAGACAAATTGTCCAGGACGTATAAAGGATACATACGGGGAAATATTGTCTTAAGGACAGAGTGCCACACTCGACTCAGCAAAACCAGTTTCCATTTTTCCGTCTTCAACAAAATTGTAATTTCAGTTTTGTGGTTCTATTGTAATTTTCAGATTTCTAGATGAATTATTGAATCTTTGTTTATCCTTTCGAATACTTGTAATAGTTATATACTTCCCGTACTGCTTTATAAAGTATCATAGAGTAAAATCTCCCAACATGAATAGGGTGAACCCACACAAGTATCCTAAAGAAAATCAGTCAATCATGTTAACATGTTTACTGACATACTTCATTTTATCAGTTTCACATTTTGTGACAGAAGAACAAGCTTATGAGGATATGAAAATTATCAGTAGTTCAAGAATGTCATTGGATCCAAAGAGAACAAATGCAAATGATCTTGTAATGTCAAAAGGAGGAAGATGAGATACTTAACATTATTGAAGAAAGAAAGCAAACTATGAATGACCATCTAATTTCTTTAGAGGATGTCTATGAATGCAGCTTGTAAGAGATTCCCAATGCACGATGGATTTATTGTTAGAATATTATGTTAATAATATTATGATTTTGTATTAATATAGTATCATGTTATATATGGTAGGTAGTAAAATGTTAATTAGGAATATTATGTTAATTAGGTAGAAGATTATTAGGAATTGATTAGGAAGATTAGGCATGATTGACTCTTCCTAATTGATGTATATTGTGTATATATTGAACCCTTGAAGGATGAATATAGGGAGGAAAATATTCTACTTAATTTTACTACCTACCATATATAACATGATACTACATTAATACAAAATTATAATATTATTAACATAATATTCTAACATTTATGATGTTAGCTGAAGAACAATTAGTGATTATGAAGTATGCGAACTGCTAGCTGTGTCAAAATCTTATTAATAACATTAACGTGTCAATCATTTACTTCTATCAAATGCACAAAGCATTAGGAAAGCCTTTGCGTTTTAGACTAAAAAAACTCTTGCAATGAAAACCTCCCTTAGAGAATGGCCATACTTGTACCCTTTCATAGATAAGGATACAATCTTCAACAACACCTACTACTCCCAGAATTTTAATGAAGACACACAAAGTGTCCTTGAAAATTTCATTGACTCTATCACTCTCTCTTTGAAGCCCGAGTTTAGAGTATCCTACTTTCACGTAATTCACAGGGTTCAACAAGCAATCTATATTTCACGATCGAGGGTGTGATACTCTTTGTAGTAGCGGTCTTTAAATATCGTATTAACAAGAATCCATGGATGCACTTAAAGCTTTTTTTTCCCGACTTCTAAGTTCCTCTCCGTCTCCTTTTGGCAAATAGAGGCTTCAAGAAGCTTCTATTTATAGGCCTTGGAGGCGCTTAACTCTTTCTTATTATTAGAAATAATTGTTGTCTTACTTCCATTATTAATAAACGATGGTCTCGCGTAGAAATGATTAACCACTAGTTTCAAGAGCCATCTACGAGCCAGATAAAGCGTAAGAACTACAGACTAAGGACCAATCTTGATCAGACTTTAGTCATTTCGAGAAGGAGCCACATGAAGAGAAGAACAAAATTTACCAACCTTGGAGATTCTCACTAATTATAAAGTTGTTTGGGAGAAAAATCACACATTCCTTTCTAAGGAACAAACTTGTTGAGCTATGAAAACCAACCCTAACGTGCATAAGGCAGGGTATAAGTACCGAAAAATCAAACCAGATTGGACTGAATTAATTCGGTTCTATTTTTTTTAATTGATTGCAGGGTTAAATGAACATTATGATGGGGTTGCTACATTCATTCAGTAGAGTAATCCGTTGCTACTATTTTATGAAGCTAATTCGAGATTGATTCTCGAAGAAACCCGCAAGGCAAAGCAGACAGCCTCCAGGGCAGCCACCATCGGAACAACCCTTGTCTCCACCAATTCATATTTCATGGATTTTGCAACACTAAATTCCAGTTCGGGAGGAATCGAAAATCGCAACAACAATGGTAAAAAATGGAGGTCAAATCGCAACAACAACAAAGGAAAAAATAATAGCGGAAAGGGACGTGGTAGGGGTGGCGGCCAACCCGCCGGCGGCAGCAACAACCACCAGCAATAGGGGCAGTGCGGCCCAGCTATGGCAGCCGCAATCCCAATCCGGAAGGGGCTAGTGGGGGCAGTACCCACCGTGGGCTTGGGCACCACAATGTGCTGCCCTACCATGCCCATACCTCACCTCGTTGTGGGGAAGACCATCATCTTCAAATCGACAGCCCGAACTTTTAGATTCTCGTCTGCAACAAGCTTTTGCAGCCCATGCACCATCTTCCGCAAGTTATGCTCCAACCAATATCGAACAGGCCATGAACAATATGAATCTGAATGTTCCAGATGATTCGTGGTACACGGACATAGGGGCTACGTCACACATGACGACATCTCAAGGTAATCTCTAGTCTTATTTTAATATGAGCAGTAATAAAAATATTATTATCGGCAATGACCAGGAAATTCCAATTAGTGGTATTGGTCAAGTAAAAATTTTCCCCCTCACCCACCGTTTTATTTGAAAAATGTCTTACATGCACCAAAACTTATTAAAACTTGGTATATGTACGACGTTTTACAACTCACAACAATGTTTTTGTGAATTTTGATCTGTTTGGGTTTTCTGTGAAGGATTTTCAGACGGGGATGCCACTAATGAGATGTAATAGCATGGGGGACTTGTATCCCATCACTACCACTTCCAACAACCACGTGACTAAACCATCGACCTTTGCAGCTATTTCATATCGTATGACATAATCGGTTGGGACACAGGGGAGCACCGCTGTTCAATGCTCTTAGGAAGAATAATTTCGTTGCTTGTAACAAACTTTTGAACTTTTCTGTTTGCCAAACTTGTGTGTTTGTAAAGCATGTTAAACTTCCTTTTTCATTATCTACTTCACATACACTTATGTCATTTGATCTTATGCATTGTGATTTGTGGACATCACCGGTTTTGAGTTTTACAGGTCATAAATATTATATGTTTATTTTTTATGATTATTCGAATTTTATGTGGACATTTCCCTTAGGGAAGAAATTGCAAACCTTCATAATTTTAAAACAATTTAGTGTTTTTATTAAAATCCAATTTGATAAATCCATTAAATGTTTTCAATGAGAGACAATTTATAAATGCCCAATTTAATGATTTTTGTCACCAAAATAGGATGTCTTTGCGTATTTCATGTCCTCATACATCACCTCAAAATGAGAAAGCCGAAAGAAAAATTTGAACAATTAACAATATAATTCGCACACTTCTTGTGCATTCGTCCACACCATCGATTTTTTGGCATCATGCACTCCAAACGGCCACATATCTTTTAAATATTCTCCCTAGAAAACTACTCTCCAACATGTCCCCTACACAAATGTTGTACCATCGTCTCCCATCTTTTACACATTTTAGGGTATTTGAGTGTTTGTGTTATCATTTATTTCCGTCCACAACTATTAATAAACTTCAGGCCCGGTCCACTCCTTGTGTGTTTTTGGGATATACACAGCATCATAGGGGATATAAATGTCATGATATGACGAATGGAAAAATCAGTATCTCTCGTCACGTAGTTTTTGATGAGTCTACATTTTCGTTTGCTAATTCTCATGTGGCATCTCCATATTCATATGACTTTTTGGACAATGGAATACATCTAAATTTACATAACCATCTCAATACTCATAATCAAATGGGACCGGCCCAACCATAAAATGGGATTGTACCAGTCCGAGGTGTGGAGGTCACTACCTCTTTACCATCGGCATCGGCCCAGTCCACTTCTTGTGGATGGCATGCCCAAATGAGGGAGCTCACTGCTCTCTCACCCATGTCCCCACCCCGGCATCCAGGCCTATATTTTCAGGCTCATAATCCAGATCCCTCTTGGCCCAATAACCCAGTAGAAAACTGAAATAACCAACCGTCTGTCTTGGTCCAAAATCCAACCTCTCATCGGCCCAATACCATACCCGATAGCCCTACTCTCCAGCCATCCGTTTTAGCCCAACCTAGGACCATTGAAACTCCTGCCACGCACGGGATTTTTTGGCCCAAATGTCATTTTAACCTAACATCTTCGGTCCAACCATCACCTCTTCCCAAAAATCCCAAAGCATCCTTATCAGACCTGAATTGGAAAGCTGCCATGTTAGACGAAATTGATGCTCTTATTAAGAATAAGACGTGGGAGTTAGTGCTCCGTCCATCTAATATAAACATAATCAAGTCTATGTGGGTTTTCTATCATAAAAAGAATTCTTATGGCTCCTTTGCGAGATACAAAGCTCATCTTGTTGGTGATGACAGGTCTCAGCAGGTTGGCGTGGATTGTGGTAAAACATTTAGTCTGGTGGTTAAGCCAGCAACTATCAGGACTGTTCTTAGCATGACATTGTCAAAATCAGGGTCCATTCATCAGTTGGATGTCAAAAATACATTCTTACATAGCCATTTACAGGAGACAGTTTACATTCTTATATGGTTTGAAACAGGCTCCCCGGGAATGGTATAATAGGTTTGCAGGGTTTGTATCCACATTGTGTTTCTCACACAACAAGTCCGATCAATCCTTGTTCATTTATAAAAAGGAAAATGACATGACATATATCATTCTATATGTAGATGACATCATTCTCACAACATCATCTGCATCACTTTGCCATTCTATTATGTCCCTCATTGCAGAAGAATTTGCAATGAAGGATTTTGGTCCTTGAAATTATTTTTTAGGCATTGTTGTAACATAATATGTAGGTGTTTTGTTTCTCAGTAAAAAGAAATACATCGAGGAGATCATTGACAAAACCAGTATGTCCTCCTGCAAACCATCACATACACCGGT
This sequence comes from Anisodus acutangulus, assembly GCA_029783415.1. Taxonomy (NCBI): domain Eukaryota; kingdom Viridiplantae; phylum Streptophyta; class Magnoliopsida; order Solanales; family Solanaceae; genus Anisodus; species Anisodus acutangulus. The sequence continues at coordinate 51,752,148 of CM056497.1, forward strand.
TGATACAAAGTCCAAATTGAGTAACTCTACAGGTACTCCATACAATGATCTAACACATTACCGCAGCCTAGCAAGGGCCTTGCAGTATCTTACTTTCACGAGACCTGATATCTCTTATGTGGTTCAGCAAATATGCTTACATATGCATGATCCGAAAGAAGAGCATATGGGGCTCTCAAGCGAATTCTGTGGTATGTTAAAGGTACTCTTCATTTTGGATTGCATTAGTATAAGTCCTCCATTTCGAATCTCCCATCTTATATAGATGCGGATTGGGATGGTTGCCCGGGCACACGGCGTTCCACCTCTGGTTATTGTATGTTTTTGGGAGACAACCTAATTTCATGGTCATCAAAACGATAGCCAACGATGTCTCGATCGAGCGCTGAAACAGAATACCGAGGGGTACCCAATGTGGTTGCTGAATCATGTTGGCTCCGTAATTTTCTTCTAGAGCTACATTGTCCGATTGAAAAAGCAAATGTGGTTTATTATGATAATGTGAGTGCGATATACTTATCCGGTAATCCTGTCCAGTATCAACGTACAAAACACATAGAAATGGATATATTATTTGTCCCAGAAAAGGTTGCACGTGGACAAGTCTGTGTTCTCCATGTACCGCCCCGTTATCAGATTGCCGACATTTTCACCAAAGGTCTTTCGCGCGTACTATTTGATGATTTCAGGGACAGTCTCAGCATATGAGAACCTCCCGCTAAGACTGCGGGGGACTGTTAGAATAATTATGGGGCCATCCCATAATTATTTCAAATCACCATCAATCATATAAATTGTGATCACATAATTTAGGATGATTAGGATATGATTGTAAATTAGTATCATATAATTTAGAATAATTAGACAGGTCTTCCTTAATATTAGCATTATATACTTGTATATATATTTCAGGTTCCTTTGTTTCTGTTCATGACATTGAAAATTGATTTATAAAATCGTTGTAAACTTTTTTTATTGTGAAGTGTGCTTTTAAACGGTTAATAGCTCTTACACTTAAGTCCCAGTTTTTTGAAAATTTGATTTCACTCTAGTTATACTTTTTTTGTATCATAATTTTCTTTGAAAATTTGAAAAAAATTGTTGTAGAAAAACCGAACCGAACTAATTCAACTGAACTAATTCTATTCGGTGTTAGGTGCACACTTTTCCAAATCTAAAAGTCGAAGAATCAAAATTTGAAAAAACTAAACCCAAGAATCGAACGCCCACCCCTAAACGCGCATAGATCTAGATTGGGACCTTTCCATTGGGAAGTTCACCCAAGAGGAAAATATTACGAAGCCGTTGCATGATGGACCTTGGTTCATTACTGGTAACTTCTTGTATGTGAGAAGTAGAATAGAGACGAATTCAAAATTTGAAGTTTGTGAGTTTTTATCTGTCTCTAATTAAAAAATAAGAAGAGATAAAATAAAAGCTCTATAGGGTGGACAAGGGGTTCAAGCCCTCAACAAAGCTCACCATGTTCATTGTTTGCCACTAGACCAACAGAACAATTTTTATCAGTTTCCAACTCGTAATTATTATAGATTTACTAGATTTCTCAATACAAATACAAAATTCGCACCGAATTTACTGAGTTTTCGGGACCCCACCAACACCCTAAATCCACCCCTGAGGTTGGATACCCAATTTCGTACCGCAGAAACACTCATATCCCATACTCCGATATGGATAAGACTGCCACCACCACCCACAAAATTCTATGATAAAATTATTCTAGAAAAGGTGGGGAAGAAAATTGGAGTGTTGTCCTCACCAAATATGTGTCAGTCCAAGTGACAAGACGGAAACTTCTAACAAGGAGCAATAGCAAACATTTACTTTTCCTCGAAGAACAAAACAACAAGCATGTAAAAGAAATTAGACGGACAAGCGGGGAAAAATTATGAAAACAAAAAACTATATGAAAAAACTTTCAATGCCCTCACAGGTAAGTTCCTTGATTCCACTACTTTCAATATTTCAAAAACCAACAACTCCCCTATGAATGAGAGTATTCCTAAGGATACTCATGATCGAAATCGCTACAGTAGCATGTACAATACTAGTAGCCATGCTCAAAATAACTCTAATCCTAAAATGGATCTGGGCCAAGGGAAAAGAAAACAACATCTCTACGATGCCAATCCCATAATCACGACCCCCCCAAAAAATAACACACTCCGGATACGGCACAATGATCAGGAGGTCATGAGTTCAAGCCGTAGAAACATCCTCTTGTAGAAATGCAAGATAAGACCGCGTACAATAGATCTTTGTGGTCTGGTCATTCCCCAGACCCCGCGCATAACGGGAGCTTAATGGACCGGACTGACCTTTACTCCGGATACTGCACAGGCCATTCCATTTATCACTAAAAAGCGGGAAAAGGGTGTATATGCACCCACAAATACGAGTCAGACCAAACCTAACACTACAACACACGCCCCAAACTCAAAGACACGTTTGAGACGAGTCCCACAAGGGGCCAAACACTCCCTTCCAATCCTCAAACCTACGAACCTCCCCCCTCCCGCGCTCTCTCTAATGGTTGCCGCCATCACAACCTCTCGTGCAACAATCCATTATTACCCTGTATTAGTTGATACGACAGCCGCCATCGATTCGATGAGATCTCCTCGTATTACTATATCTAGTAGTAAGATGAACTCCCAAGCTTCTATCACTCCAAATTCGGCCAAACAAGCTCATATCCACCATCATGAAACTGATTTCTCTATAAATAGACCAAAATCAAGACCCAGTGACACCAAATCCAAACACACCACTGATATATATGACGGTGCCCCTAGTACCAGACCATACATTGACATCATGGTTTGAACTGGCATTGAAGGTCCAAGCACTAACTCTGAATCCCATGATCGGGAACCAACTGGTGGTTGGATCATTTAGAATCCAATGACTTGGCTCACTTATGAAAGAGGGCATGAACCAAGCCCTAGCCAACTTTTCCCATTAGATTTGACTCGAGACGCTTCTACACCCAGGTGTAAGGTAGTCTGAAAACCGTGTCAACCTAGGTCATCAGTCTCCGTATGAGCTAAATCAGCTAAACAATGTCTTTTTTCCCTGTAAAAACCCTAGATTTTTCCCTCTGAAACCAGTTTTGTCCCATGGACATATGCAGCATATCAAACACCTCTGAACCAGGAGCAACCCTAACTGCATGTGCATCTGGACCAAGAAAGGGGAAACTTTGTACTAGAGGAACTGTGCAGGAGCAACCAGGAGCTGGAAATGATCCTGACAGAGTATGGAGTGTCCAAAACAGATGCTTATAACCATCTAAAAAATGCGGGTGGTGGAGTTCAACGAGCCATTGGGCGAAGTAGTTCTTGCTCGTTGTCCAAGAACTATGACCGGTTACACGATGAATCTTTAGAACCAGCATGGTCGAACGCTTCCAGGGTAATCCTCAATCCGATGAAAGCACAAAGAGAGTCTACTCCCGGAGAAGGTAAAGGTACTGAAGAAGAATTTGCACCCTCACAAAAGATTAATTAACTTTATAATGTGAGAATGTATGCGGGGCTAACATTGTGGGATTTCGTAGGCACAGCGAAGATATTGTGAAGATGCATAGGCCATCAATGTTAGTGCTTCTTGAGACATGCGTGGTGGATCACAAAGAGCTCACTGAAGCTTTCGACTTTACTGGCCAAATTTAGTCCTCAACTTTTTGCCAGTCTGGAGGCATCATCACAACGTGGAAGGAGGAAGTCCTCAAGCTGGAGGACATTTTCATCACCCTTCTGGGAATCCACGAGATAGTTAAGGTGATCACTTCCCAGACCTCTTGGTTATTTGGAGCTATCTATGTTAGTAATAACTTCCTTAGCAGGAATAATCTCTGGGAGAACCTTGTGAATGTATTTCATTATTTCACTGGTAAAAATGGATCATTGGGGGATATTGTAATAAAATACTACAAGCTAGAGACAAATTTGGGGGCAACTGTATTAATAGCAGCACTACCAATCTTTTTTGGCAATGCTTGAATCAGTGTAAGTTGGTCAACCTTGGGTTTAAGGGAAGTAAATATACTTCGACCAACTATGTAACATTCTGTAAATCCGGGTGAGGTGTGAATGAATTAAATGAGTGTCAACATGTCATTTTAGTTATGTGAATCCCTTCGGGATGAATTCGGGTGATAGATAGTCGTTTTAAAGTCAAACCAAATAAGGGAGTTTGTAAAAGTTCATAAAGTCGTTTACGTCTAATGTAGTTTTAACTTATGCTCCGTTTTCATGAAGTTACGCTGGGAATCTGAGAAAACTCAAAACATAAAAGTTGTAGCCCTTCGAAATACCTTTCCAATGATATATATTCCTGCTCAAACGGAGCTATGTGATAGGAGTTATGCCCATTTTACTGAAGGGTGTCGGTTCAGTAAAACTTAAGGCGTGCGCGTCTCATGGCGCATCTCGGGCCGCGACGCGGTAGGTCAAATTTCCAGGAAAAATAAAAATTTTACACCGTCGAAAATATACCGTGCGCGATGTGGGCCACGTCTCAGGCCACGTCGCGCCAGGCCATTTTACTCCTGAAGCGTTTATTTAAAAGCTTAACTTTGTCATAACTTTTCCCCACTTCGATTTGGACGAATTTTTGAAGGAAAATAACCATAGAGACCTCTCTCAAACCCTAAGGTAAGTTACTACTCAAATCCCGTGATTATTACCTCAATCTAATAAAGATTAACACTAGAATCCTTATCCATTTCATATATTGTGAGAATTCGATTCAACCGAATCGTTGGGAAATCTTTGGTAGGTAAGCTTACTTGATTCAAGTACTATTATGGAGTTAGTTATGGGTTCTTTTATCGTTTATTTATCGTTAGAATTCATTGGTGAATCGTATGAAGGCGATAACACCTTTTTGACATGAAAACCCTAGTTTTTCGATAAAGGGGTTAAGATGGGTGGAATTAGATTAAAGTTCTAATATTTATCATCTAAATCAATTATAGAGCGATTGTTGAACCTTGGATAATCCATTTGGTAGCGTTTTAGCGGGGATCAAGACATGTCTCTTTTTAAAATCCTTTTTTATTATAAAGGTGATTTGTATGTCTCTTTTTCGAACATACTTTTCAAATGTTTAAAGTGATTATTTGGCAAGGTTTATGTGTGTGAGGGACAAAATCGCATTAAACATTTATGTGTATTATATTATATATATGTACACATGATTTTCCCTATTGAAGGATGACTGGAATTGAAATATAAAACTTTAATCTTTGAACATGGATTAATGTAACATCTCTTACTTTCGGGCCATGATTTGAATAGCTAGACGTATGTAAATAGACCCGAGCGTTGGAGGATTTTTTGTCATATTCACGTATGCAAATAAAGAAGCTTATATATAAAAGGATGCGGTCCCAAAATAATTTTGGACGTAACAAGTGTGATGACGGGGATCGAAAATAATATTTGGTGTGTGCATAAAGAGGTGATGGACAATTTCCATATCACATGATCATAATAATGAGTACATAAAAGTATGTTAAAATAATTATTATTTGAGTGAATTGAGATCAAGAAATTAATTACGTGTGTAATTGGTTTAATGTTGAAATGTAGCGGAGATAAAGAATTAAGTAATCAATTAGGAAGGTGATGAATATCACCACCCTTTCACGTGGCAGTAGGAGGTAATACAATTAATGACTATGCACTGTGCATGGGTTTGGTGTCACCATCTGGTGGAAGATAGTTACTTAAGTGATCTCTCGTAGAAAATTAATCGACCACCTAGCAAAATCAATATGTGGCCAAAAACACCTTAATATATTAGATCAAAAACTCATTTATGATTAAGTTTGTACGTTTAGCAAGGGAGAAGATCTCTTTGATTCACTTCAAAGCTATGAATTCTCCTCTGACATTTAAAGTTCATTTCAAAAATTTTACTTCAATATTAAGGTGGTAGATTTTTGAAAAAGAGCCGACCTGTGTACTTTTTCAATAGCAAAGTCCTTCCACATCTATAAATCAGATCTTACTTATCACATAATAACGTGAATGCTCAAAGCAACTCCGACTTGCAAGACTATCGTTAGCTCAGAAAGCGTTCAAGGTATGTTAAGAAAAATTATTTCTTCTTTTGTCATGTTCTATGTACGAAACGTGAACGCAATATTGTTCCATAAATTATTCTACTCTTAGTAGTTAAGGATGTTCCTGTTGTTCATTCCTATGTTAAAATCATGTCTAAATATGTTCTTAAATCCTTATTGAGGTATATAAAAAAGATGTTAGTATTCATAATGTTAATCGGAGGTGGAGCAACATTACATCACTCCGACAAACTTATAGTGTCATATTATCATATCATTCATGCATTACATTTATGTACATACCTTGACCTCAAATGAGTTATATACTCCACTATATGTATGCATTATATATATGTATGGGGAATGGGAAAAGGGATACAACGTTATATACGCACACCACCTGCAGCTGGTACAAATATACACGATAATGGTTATGCCCACAGAGGCCGATATGATATGATGGGATGCCCACAGAGGCTTGATGGCATTGAATACACCTATGTATATGAATGACCGCATTTGCATTGTGCATGGCATTTAGGCATATTATGGCCCTCAGAGGTATTCTCTATTGGTTGGTTGTTTCTTGTCTCGGGTTACTTTCAGGTCTCTATTATGCTATTTTTCATGCCTGACATACTAGGTACATTATTCGTATTGACGTCCCTTTTGTCGGGGGGCGCTGCGTTTAATGCCCACAGGTCCAGGTAGATAGGGCGACGGTCCGCACCAGTAGGTTGCCAGTTCAGTTGATATTGGAGCACTTCATTTGTTTTGAGGTTGCGGTCTAGTCTTGGTACGATATTTTTGCATATGCATATGGGTATGGCGGGGCCCTATCCCGACCTTGTGATGTCACGTACTCTTTAGAGGCTTGTAGACAATTGTCCTATGTATGGTAGTCGTGTATGGCCTTATCGGCCTTGGTATATATATATATATATATATATACATAGAATGAGTCCTTCTAGTTGTAGGATTTTGCATAGCTCCTTTCCAGTTTACTATTTCATATGTCAACAGGGTATCTCGTGGTGGCCTTGTGGGCCATGTAAAATTATGGATATATGCCAAACATGTGACTAGTGGTACTTGGCAAGTAACGTACGGGTGCCCGTCATGACCCTCCGGTTTGGGTCGTGACAGATTACCCCCATAAGGGATGCTTAAACTTGATTTTGGAAAACATAGATATTTCATGTGTTTTGTTCTATGAACGGATTGTGTTGAATTTGAAACTCATTTAGTGACTTGAGCTTGGTTTCTAAACTCATAAATGATTTGATGTACCCCTAATAACGGGATGATGAACATAATCCATAATGAGGAATTCGACGTCTATGCTATGATTGTGATTCAGCTATTTTGCCATGATTCTATTGTTTGCGTTTGCCCTAGATATTTTGGAGAAAGGGTAGTCACTATGGATCCTAGTGTAGTTTGTCTAGGAATTCGGGAGTTGGAAAGCAGACTTTAGGCCATCGTTGGTTTACGCACCAACAAGAGCCTGTAGGATAGTTACGGAAACCCGGTTTGAGTTGTCCGCTTTGATCGAATCTAATCCCTAGAGGTGATCTCGACTCTCACTTACGAGAATATGTCCCCTGAGGTCCCAATAGAAATCAAAGTCTCCAGGTTAGAGTCACCAAGTCGGGAAGGCATAGAGTCAACACAGTCAAGCAGGAAATCCCGAAAGTGAAGATGATTTCCTCTCCTTTCTTATAGTAAAGGAGAGCATGCCCGCCCTTTAGCACTTCCCTCCCTGAAGTTGGAGTAGGAGAAAGGAAAACGCACTCGATCAATTACCATGTCGTGTCGTAAGACAAAAGTCACCCACATGAGCTCTAAGCCACTTGCTTGATTGTAAGGAATGAAAGGAGCTCCAAGTCACTTGCTTGATTGTAAGGAATGAGATGAGCAAGAAACCAATATCTTGGGGAAAGGCCTCTACTCTATGAACCAAGTCTTTCTGATGAGGTTTATTTCTCGAAAATACACATACATCATACAGTAGGAGAGTTCGAGTATGAAAGCAGTGCACTCATGCCACTGAGATAAGGTATGCTTTTAGTGCGTTATCTAACTATAAGAGCAGGAGCAGCAAGCACTTACTTTCTTTAAGACGCTAACTTCCACAGTAGCTAAGAATTATCTCAGGTTTTTCGTTAGTGCGCTTCGAAAAGGAGCAAAGGCGAAAAAGCTAAAGTGATTTTCCCTTGACTGATAGCAGGTTGCTTCCAAGCTCAAACCATTTGAAAGGAAATTGCTACTTTTTTCTTGTTATTGATAGAGTGGTATTCTCTGCCCCTGTCAAATAAAGTAGAAGGGGAGAACTGGAAGAGAGAAGAAAAAAGAGCAAAGGATTGACAAGTGTAATGGGGGAAGAATGGCCGACACGTTGACTGCCTTCGATAGATGAAAAAAAACCCAAGCGGTCTAACCTAACCCCAAGGGCGGACCCCAACCGAAAGATGCTAGACGGACTAAGGGCAAGAGAGATAAAGAAAGCAGTTGGCCCTATGTGTAAAACCTTGCCGCTTTCTCCAATGAGAATCAAGAAAGTTTTTGGGTAAGACAAGAAAGGAACTCGCCCTTTGACACCAAGGGATAAGAGCTGATTGCTGGCGATGACTTGGTGAAGGGAATCTATGAGAGAAGGTTCTCGAACCGAAAGGATAGCCATCGAGAGCCAATATCCTCAGTGTGGTTTTCCTAGCTATTCGGGAAGAAGAATAGCCATTGAGAGACAATAGCCCTGATGTGGTTTGCCTAGCTATTCGGGAGGAAGGATAGTCATCGAGGATCAATAACCCCGATGTGGTTTTGCCTAGCTATTCGGGAGGAAGGATAGCCATCAAGGGTGATAACCCTGATGTGGTGCTTCTCTGCAGTTTTAGGAAACCTTAATGGTCATCCATTTGTTTCATTGATTTGGCATGTATTGGCATGATTGTGATTGTTCGTGAGTGACTTGATGTTGACCTTGAGTTCATATAAAGAAGAGTTAATCTTGATAAATGGTATAATGGATTGAAAGTGATTAGTTTCTCTCTTAATGGATTATACTAATGGTTTCTCTAAATTTGGTGAACTGTTCTATCTCTGGATTTTGAACTGCTTTACTTACATTATTTTACTGCTTAATATTATATTATTTTACACTATTTATTTTCCCTGAGAGACTCACTGAGTACACAGTATCCAGGCATACCATTATATTTTATGGCGTGTCAGGTAACATAGAAGAGCAAGTTCGTGATACGCCTATGACTTAAGAGAATTTACTGCTTTCGAGACTATTCGGTGAGCCCACATGATTATTCGTAGGACACTATTTTATTTTTATTTTATTAGTATTAGTTTTCGGACTGCGTCCTGAAGTTAGACTATTTCCTTCTATTATATTTGAGGCTCCATAGATAGATGTTATTTTGTGGGTATTGGTTGAAGTCGTTGTTCGACTCTCATGGGCGTTGCTACATTTTTGACATCTTATTTATTATAGACTTCCGCTTATTTTATTTTTCTAATTTGTGGTGTTGATCTTTACTTAGTTATTTATAACTTAATTGAGTTAAGTACTGAAATATTAAGCAGGGACTTGATGTTATAAATTCATACGATACTTCTGGTATTGTTCACAACATCAGATGTTTGTTACGTCCAGGGTCGAGTTTGGGGCATAACAAACTAATAGCATAGAAACATACAAAATCTAATCCTGGAAAGGTTGCATATGTGTCTGGCTAATGACCAATGGATATCCCACTACCATGATTCCACTGTCACACACCAACCACACCCTCGTTCTGATCATTTCCCTTTGCAAATCAGGTTGCAAAACCAACATCACAACAACATGGGGAAACCCTTCAGGCTTAAACCCATGTGATGTGACCATCCCTCATTCAAAGCCCTTGTTTGAAATAGCCTTGACCCTCCTAAAACCCTTTCCAATGCTACTCAGAAGTTCCACGATGATGCATTGGAATGGAATAAAGTTCGAAAAAGTTCTCTATAAATTTTTTGATAAGTGAAATTCCAGGATTGTGTCATGGAGTTCAAACGTATACAGTTGACATTCCAGGTTCCTATCATAGAGTTTAGTATATATCTTAGAGTTGAAACTTATAAAAGTGAACACATACTTCATGAAAAAATCAGGGAGTTTGAACTGATAAAATTGAAACTCCATAGATTGTCCTGGAGTTTGAACTGCATATTTCAAACTCCATGATTTTTCAGGAATTTGAACTGTATCGGTCTAACTATAGGAACATTTCCTGGAGTCCTTATAATTCAAGTTGCGCGGGATAAATTTGATGTTTTAAAGGTTTCTGTGTTTTAGTCTAAGGATATAATCGCCCAAATGATATTTTTGTATTAAAAAGTGGTTAAAATTTAGGGACCTTAAAATCTAATTATTCCTTGGCCGTGTGGAACATGGATTAGCATTATGTCATTCCTACAAGTAATGACCCACCCAGGAATGCTATGTACGAACTTAGAGATCAAATATAATATGTTTCTTTCCATTCGTGAACCACTTATTTCTCTGAAAAAAGAGATTAAAGTCATCTTCCTCCCTTTTTCCAAGAAGTCGACGGCTTACATGACTACAAACTAGGTAACTAATCTTCATAATTACAACCGAAATATAATTTTACCTAATATAAAAGATATACAATTATACAGGAATATTCTTGTAATATTCTATCATACCCCCGCAGTCAAAGTGTGAGGTTCTCGTATGCTGAGACTGGTTCGGAAATCATCAAAGAGTATGCGCGGAAGTCCTTTAGTAAATATATCAGTAATCTAATACCGGGAAGGAATGTGAAGGACACGAACTTGTCCACGAGCCACTTTTTCACGTACAAAGTGAATATCCATTTTAATGTGTTTAGTGCTATGATGTTGAACGGGATTGCCGGAGAGATATATTGCACTGACATTATCAAAAACAACATTCGCTACTCATCTGTACTCGGCTTCTGCACTAGATCGAGATAGAGTAGGTTATCTTTTAGAAGACCAAGACAACAAGTTATCTTTGAGGAACACACAGTAACCTGACGTGGATCGATGAGTGTCTGGAAAGCCACCCCAGTCAGCGTTAGAATAAAAGGTAAGACCAGAGAGTGTGTACTTGTACAAGTGTAGGCTGAAGTGAAGAGTAGCTTGTACATAGCGCAAAATATGTTTGAGTGCATTCATATGTTCATCCGTCGAGCTGTGCATATGTAAGCATATTTGTTGCACGGCATAGGATATATCTAGTCTCGTGAAAGTGAGATACTATAATGCTCCTGCTAAACTGCGATAGTGAGTCGGGTCGGTATACATGAAACTCGAAGAGGCACTGAGTTTGGAATTAGTGTCCACCGGTGTGTGGGTCAGTTTGCAAAATGTCATGCCTGCTTGGTCAAGGATCTCTTCGGCGTACTTCCTTTGACAAAGAAATAGGCCACCTACATGTCTCGTAACAGCAATGCCCAAAAAATAGCTTTGGGGGCTCAAATCCTTTATAGCAAACTCAGAGGCAAGGAGTACATAATGGATCGACAAAGTGCATCAGAAGATGTAGTGAGGATGATATCATCAACATATAATAAGATGTACGCCATGTCATTAACCTTTCTATAGATGAACAATGAATGATCAGATTTGCTATGTGAGAAACCGATAGAGGATACAAAATTAGCAAATCGTTAGTACCATGCACGCGGAGCATGTTTCAGTCCATAGAGTAATTTCTTCAAAAGACACACATAATCTGGATGAACCGAATATCTGAATCCCATATGCTGATGCATATACATAGTTTCATGAAGGTCCTCATGTAAGAAAGCATTTTTAACGTCAAACTGATGAATAGGCCAAGATTTGGACACAATAATATTGAGAATGGTCTGAATAGTCTTCGGTTTCACCATCGGGTTGAAAGTTTCATTATAATCCACTCCCACCTATTGAGACATGCCATCACCTATAAAACGGGCCTTGTGCCACTAAAATGAATCATCAAATTTCTTTTTATGACAAAAAATCCACATAAAATGAATAATATTAGAATCAGGAGGACGGGGTACGAGATTTCGTGTCTTATTTTTAATAAGAGCATTATATTCGTCAATCATTGCATTTTTTCAATTAGGATCGGATAAAACATTTTTCGGGTTGCGAGGAAGATGTGAAGAGGCAACTGAATTTGACAAGTTAAATAGCTATTTGGGTTTAGAAATGTCGTGCATAGCACAGGTTTCCATTATCCATCGGGGTGCCATGGGGGGTTGGACGAGATTGGGAAGGGGGGGCCTAGACATGACAGCAGGATCAGGAATAGGACTGGAAGTGAAGAGATGGGTTTGAGATGAGGCAGTGGTGTCGGGAAGTGAGGGCGCTGGCTGAGGGGCGATAACTGAATCAGAAGGCCGAGAAGGGCTATTCTGGGGCTCCCATTATAGGGCTGGGTGGGCTTCCCGACTCAGGATAGCGGTGATTGGGTCGGTTGCCAGTGATAATAACGACTGATTTTGCAAGTGATGAATTAGAAGGAAATTTAGGCCATCATTTAAGAATTCATAGGAATTTAGAGGCGGAGAAGTGAGTTTGGCAAAGGGGGATTGGGACTCATCGAATATGACATACCTAGAAATAATTATTTTTTTGCTTGACAAGTCGTAACAGTGGTAACCTCAATGGTTGGGGGGAGTAACCAAGAAAGACACACGGGGATGAACGAGGTTACAACATGTTGATTTGAGTAAAGGGATGGATGGGGTAGCATAGACATTCAAAATTTCGTAATTGCTTATAAGAAGGATCCCTAAGATAGAGAACTTGAGTGAGAGACTTGTGTTGGAGAGACTTGCTTGGGAGAATCTTTAAGAGATAGGTTGCCATTGAGAGGGCATAATGCCAAAAATATGGGGGATAGAGGCATGGGCAACGAGGGCACAAATTAAGTTGTTTATGATTTTAATTTTTTGTTCAGCTTTCCCATTTTGTGGAGAGGTGTGTGGACAGGAAAAATGAAAAACAAGGTTGTGTTTGGCGCAGAACAGTTTGAATTATTGATTATCGAATTCCCCCCCCCCCCCCCATTGTCCACATTGAAAATATTTGATATTCTTTTCAAATTGTGTCTTTATTAAAGCACTAAAAGAAGAAAAAATAGAATAGACTTGAGACTTATTACCAATGGAAAAAGTCCATAGAAAGTTGAAATAATCATCCAAAAACAACACATAATATCTATGCCCGGTCGTGCTTAAAAGAGGAGAAGTCCATAAATCGACGTGTATGACATCAAATGGCATTAAAGTACATGTGGATGAAGAATAAAATGGCAATTTGACATATTTTCAAAAAAACACAAGATTCACAAACAGGAGTAGAAGAGATATGTTTGTAATCAATAAATTTATTTTTGCTAAGGGAGCATAAAACATAATCTCCTAGATGTCCTAATCTATTATGACATAAAAGGGACCGAAGAGCTGCAAATGTTGATAGAGAGGAGGCTGGATGGCCGATGGTGGTAGTGATATGATCAAGGTCCCCAGTGCTGTCATATCTCATTATTCACATCCCTGTCATAAGGTCCTTCATAGAAAAACCAAAAGGATCAAATTGAAGGAAAAAATTATTGTCAGTTGTGAAACGACGCACATAGATTAGATTTTTGATAAGTTTCGGGGCATAGAGGACATTGTTTAAAACTAACGGTGGATATGGTGGGGAGAGGGATGATTATCTATAACCTCGAAAGGGAATGCCTTGTCCACTACCAACAATATGATTAGGATTTAAATTGCTCATATTGAAATAAGACGAGAGAGCACCTTGGGATACCGTCATATGAGATATGGCACTAGTATTCATGTACGAACTGTCATCTGGAACGTTGAGAGACATCGTGTTCATAGCCACCTCAATATATATTAGTGTGTAGGTTGAAGGAGGAGAGGCTTGTATATTGTATACGTGTTGTGGACGTGCATCGAGAATGTCGTGCTGGGGCTATCGGGCGGAGGTCGGCCCAGGAGGACGTCAGGTAAGGGAACGGTAGAGCAACCCAAGTCGGCTGGGGCTACGCAACCCATGGTGGGTAGGCAGCCCACGATAAAGGCTGATACTACTGCTGCTGCCGCTACGTGTGGCTTCCGGTTGGCGGGGGTTGCCTTCTGCCGCCGCTGCTACTGTTTACTGCTCGACCACCGCGTCTTCGGTCAGAATTTTGCCCTTTGTTGTTATTCTGAGATTGTGAGCCTCATATTGGATCGTTGGCTTGTCGGAGGTGCGAAGTAGAGACCGAGCTCCTCAGGTCAGTAAGTGTGGCATCGGTTGTCATGAGGGCGGCGTCGACGGTGCTTGCGCTAGCCACGATCTGCTTGGTTTTCTGTGTTTCTTCATGGATGAGTCTCGAACGAGCCTCATAGAATGGAGGCATTGTCGTGCTTTGTTGGAGGACGGTAGCGACGCCGTCATAAGTTTCATTCAAACCTGCAATGAGTTGCATCACAAATCGTTAATTGGTGATCGGTGCACCGACGTTGGAGAGTTGATCGACAATCATCTTATGTTCTTGACAATAGGCCGATGCATTAGGAAAATCGTCCTACTGAATGTCCTTTAATTGATTTTCCAAATACAAGGCACATTGTGTCTTGTTATCGTGAAAAATGATTTCCAAGCACTCATACGTTTGTCGTGCAGTAGCATCGGTTTCAATGATTGTATGTAACAGATCATTCGAGATCGTATCGTAGATTCATTGTAGGACAACCACATCTAAGCGGGATCAAAGTTTATCATCAGAATCATCAGGTTTGTCCAGGGGCTTTGATTTTGTAGGGATGATATGGTCGATGACTTTGTACACACGATAATGAATCTTTGAATAATTCCGCCCAAGATGAATACTAAATTTTTTCCATCTCAAGAGTTATAGGAATGAAATTCTTGATGTTGTTAACTGCAAGAGCAGAATAAAATTTGGGTTGTTCAGCCATTGAAAATTGGGGAAGAAGAGGGGAGGAGTTTTGTCGAGAAGTAGAAAAGAAAGGAGGGGATGACGTCAGAGGGGGGGGGGGGGGCGGGCGGGCGAGGGGGCTAGGGTATCAAGTTTAAGGTTTGGCTTCTGATACCATAAAGGAATATGTTCCCTCCTTTCATCGATTTTTGTGGACAATATAAATAATGTTACATAATTAATTACATGACTACAAACTAGGTAACTAATCTTCCTAATTACAATCGGAATATAATTTTACCTAATATAAAAGATATGCAATGATACGAAAATATTCTTGTAATATTTTATCAGTTACATCATTGGGATACTTCGAATAAACTTGACTACATATAGGATACACCGGTGCTAAAACCTTTTTTCAAGATATCTTCCAAACTGTTGGGGTCGTTGCTCCGGATCTTGTTCCCCGGAGTGAAACCAATTGGTTTCGTAGTTTTAGAAGGCTAAACATATTGATGGTAGAGGTGAAATTTCATTTGTGAATTTCGATTAATTGAATCTGCCGCCTTGTGTATTATTTCGCACCGTTCCGTATATGAGTCTCTCCCGAACAATCTCAGTATATATCTCGCAAGACGATTTCACATATCGAGATCGGAATGTGATCGGGTGTTTTCACGTCTTATCGTAGTGCCCGGTTTGTCTTGATTTTCGATTGATGAACAAGAGAAAAATGAAACAATTGGATTTTGAACTCGCCCTGGAAAACGAAAGGCCTTTTCTGGTCCCCTGAGCCGGGGTGCTTGTGGGGGGGGGGGTGCTACGTGTATCAATATTAGTAGCTACTTTTCTGTCGAATTAATTAATTTCGTTTTGGTACGTAATTGGAAGTTTGACTAAAAAAGTTTAAATATCTTTCATAGGTTGCGTGATTCAAATATGCCAGGACAAGAAATTGTATTTCCTTAGCAAATTAAATGTTCCTCATAATTGTGACTTTCATTTACCAAAAAATTTGTATATTGGTATGCCTCCCTCCAATGTTTAATAACGACATTGTTGGCTTCCAACAAATGTTTGTAATTTTCAATTGACATTGTTTGTCCTCCTTTTTAATAAATTTGACAGCAAATAGGTAATTTGTTTCTACTTATCCCGAACAATTTTATTTTAAGTTCTAATCCGATTTCTTTTAGTTTGAAGTAAGTCTTTTTGTTTTGCCTTTTAGTTTAACCATCTAGTGCCAAACCTCACTTGCTCGACCAATCTAGATTCGCTCCGAATAGAGCCATTAAAGGGGTAAAACGTTCTTTACCATGATATTCTCCACTTTTGGAGTTCGAATTTAAAACTTCTAATTAAACGTGGATGAATCCCAATAATCCTATCACACTCCTTAATAGTAATTTGAAATACGTCAAGGCTCCTTAATGCCATAAGGAAGAAGGTGTATGACATTAAGGTTGAATTTTTCAGTTAAATGAGAAATTCTATGGAGGTAAATTTGTAAAGAAATAAATTTTGGGTTTAACTCAACCTAAAGCTAGTTTAAGAGAGGAAGAATTGTCTAAGACCATATAAGGAGATCGTTCATCCTTTTGCATCCGATGTGGAACACTTCAACACCCCACATCACGCCCAACATCGGAAAACAACAATTGAGATAGGTCTTGCTCTGATATCTTGTTAAGAAATTAAATTTGGGCCTAATTCAATCTAAAAACTAACTCAAAAGAGGAGAATTACCTAGACCGTATACGAAAATTACCCATTCATTTTTTTATCTGATGTGGGACTTTCAACAAAATTTGACTCTTAGCCTTAGACCAAAAGCTACTAGCTAGCTAGTCTAAGGATGAAACCAAAATATTTGACTATTTAGCCATGCATAAATAGTACACAGCCAAACTATGTGACATGAAATAACCAAATTATGTGATATGAAATTAAACAATGTACTATTCATGAACAACAAAAGCTTTCTTTTACCGTCGAAGCAGACAAAATTATGCAAGTCATATGACACTCAAAATTCTCATCACAAGTTCCCAAAAACCGTTCTTCTTACTGACCCATTTTAAAGTAGCGAGGTGACAACACCAAAATTTGAGAAGTTTTAAATATATAGCTCATTATGAAGCAAGTTTGACTAGTAGCTTGGAGAGCTACGTATCTAAGGATGAAACCAAAATATTGGACTATTTATTAGTCATGCGTAAAGTAAGAAGAGACTAGTAGATGAGCAGGGGCGGATCCTGTGTTTTGGCACCGAACTTGTCCAAATTCAATATTTTTTATGCGAAATATAAATTTTATTGTGAATAGGTCAATAAATATTAGATATGAATTTATAATTTTAAATATATTATATATTTAACTAAAAATCTTATAAATCGAACTCATCAAGTTAAAATCATGAACGGTTGCATACTATATATATATATATATATATATATATATATACTAAACGAACATGAGATTTCGCCGAACATTTTCGTCAGAACACCAGTGAAAATATAAAATATCTGACCAAGAACATTTCCAACAAGCAAATTTCAAATTCATGAGT
This sequence comes from Anisodus acutangulus, assembly GCA_029783415.1. NCBI lineage: Eukaryota > Viridiplantae > Streptophyta > Magnoliopsida > Solanales > Solanaceae > Anisodus > Anisodus acutangulus. Next base: position 51,769,791 of record CM056497.1, read on the forward strand.
ATTTTCGACGAGAAATATAGATTTTATTACGAAAGTCCAAAAATATTTCAATAAATATACTAGATAAAAAAGACAGCGCAGTACACAAAGCATCCAGCATTAGTAGGGACCGTGGAAGGGCCGCACCCCAAGAGTGTAATATAGACAATCTACCATAATGCAAGCATTAGTAGCAGCTATAAGTTTAGCTAAATATGAACTTATATTTAAAATGTAGTATAAGTTTAGCTAAATACCTTATAAATAGAACTTATCAAGTTAAAATCATGAATCCACTGCCTACTATATACTTAAACAACTTGACTTTTCAACAAAAATCTCTATTGGAAACATTTCGGACAAACGAATTTCCCACGGATTTGCAGTAAAACAAGAGGGAAATGGGACAAAAAAAAAACACATAATGAGGACAGGGGCAGACACGAGTCTTGATCAACCTGATCTATGATGGGGACCGATCACCAAAACTCTAGCCATCCAGCACTATCCCATCAAGGCATACAGACAAGCTCAGAAAACTAGTCTGTACGACATGGCCAAGACAACCATGCATATTTTCCTATTTTTGTAACACCTCCATGTGCCTTGCTCCTATCTATCTCACACTCTAATACATAACTATTGTACTATCTATATTCTCGTTTTAACGTAACCCTTGATTGTCTGAAGTTTACTGGCACGATTAATTTAAATTTGCACCGGATAAAGCTCAGATATTGATATATTCCATCAAGAGAAAGGAGGCACAGGGGTAAGAAGGCCAACCACGTAGATGGTCAAACAGAAGAACTCAGCTTCTTGGAGCGGATCAATCTTCAGTGCAGGGGCGGATTTAGAAGGTTAGGTATGGGTTCGGCCAAACCCACTAATTTTAGTCCAAATACTGTATTTATATTATGAAATTGACAAATGTGCTAAACTTAATTTCAGACCCAATTTTGAATCAACAAAGTTTAAATCTTGACCCCGACTTTAGTTCCGTGCCACCCCACGACCCTTACTCTTTATATAAAAAGTCTACCGAAAGTGTGAAGAGCTAAGCCACTAATATCGTTTGGCAAAGGTTATTAAATTTACTAATGAAGATAAATTGCTTTTTAGCAAAAGATTCTCTATTTGATCTTAAGGGCGCTCAAACATGAGATTTCTAGATAAAGAATGTCAAGAGATCTCAAACATCCATCACAACTTTTGGTGGTAATTATAATTATTTTGTAAAAAAATTGATCTGAATTTGTGTCGAATAAGTCTATTAAAGGGATAAAACATTTATATTGAGAAATTCTCCATGCCAATACATAAACCCGACATCTCGGAATAAAAATGGAAGGGTAGCAACCATTTACGCTACGATCTTATTGGTGTTTACTGTAATTACTACTAATTCTTGGTGCAGTGGCGAAGCCATCCTTGTCCTCCTGTGCTAGTCTTTATGACAATGAGCGTGGAACTAACATGCATATATAAAATATTTTGTCTATACTTGTGTAAATTAAATCAAGTTAAAAGTAATGACTACATCGATAACTCCTTAAATTTGTCAGTAAAATTTATTTAGAAGGATGTAGTCTTCTCTATGCACCCAGATAAAGCTTCAGGTCTTGATGGACTAAATTCGGGATTCTATCGCAATTTTTGGTCGGTGGTGGGCAAGGATGTTTCGGACGCAACATACCTAGCAATAATAACACAAATATCGTCTTAATCCTGAAAAAGAAACAGCTAGAGGCAGTGTCTGATCTTAGGCCTATATCCTTGTGTAATGTTATTGACTGCATTGTTTGTAAAATGATGGCAAACCGAATGAAGCATTGTTTAAATGATATTACCTCTGAGGCTCAAAGTGCATTTATCCCAGGAAGATTTATTATGGATAATGCTATGATTTCGTTTGAGATAAATCATTACTTAAAACGAAAAACACAAGGAAAATTGATTTTGCGTCTTTGAAAACTGACATGAGCAAATCATATGATAGAGTGGAGTGGGATTACTTGAAGAACATCATGCTTAACCTTGGTTTTATGTCTCTCTTTGCATTGCCTATTGACATATGTATTATTATTTAACGCGCTATGAATGAATTTTGGTGGCGCAATGGATGTAGTGAGGGATCTGGAATTAAATGAATTTCTTGGAATCATCTTAGTAAGAACAAAAGTGAAGGTGGTATGGGATTTCAGAGACTTCAACATACAAATACGACATTGCTAGCCAAAACAGGATGGAAAATTATGACACGACCATCTGCTCTTGTAAGTCGAGTCATCGGGGCTAAGTACTATCGCAACTCAGACTTCCTTAATGCGGGTGAGGGATCAAATTCTATTTTTATCTGGCGGTCTCTCTGTACAACAAAATATCTTCTTCAGAAGGGATGTGTAAAGAAAATTGAAAATGGGTTTGATACACAAATTTACCACGACCCATGGCTACCAACTGGCCAATCTATGTTTATATAAAGTGTTCCCGATAATGAGTCCATAAATCTTTGGGTGGCGGATTTGATAGATAATGTTACAAAAACATGGAAGCTACATTTTTTGGAAACCCTCTTTACTATAGATGAGATAAATTGTATTAAAACCATTCCCTTGAGATTTACGTTTCGGAATGATCGTTGGATGTGAAGGCTAGATAGACAAGAAAGATATAATGTTAAGAATGGGTATTTGGTGCTGCAAGAAAATAATTCTCATAGTTCGGATGGCTATATTTGGAAGAAAATCAGGAAGCTAAAAATGACGCCAAAGGTCTTGAATTTTGTTTGGCGAGCACTTAAAGGAGTATTACCAACATGTGATAACTTACTTGTTCAAAAAGTCCTTGAGCATAATGTTTGTCATGCATGCCTTCAGGAAGCCGAAACTATTTTTCATTGTCTAGTAAAGTGTAATACAACAAAGCAGGCCTGGCTTAAGTCTTCTTTGGGTTGGCGGCTGACGGAAAAATCGTTAATGGACTGGTTTACGGCTCTAGTCTATGATGTGACGTGTGATCAGCTTCATGAGGCTATCATGCTCCTCTAGGAGGTATGGAATGCTCGCAACAACCTTATCTGGAATGGTAAAAATATGCGACCAACAGAGCCAACCGCTTCTAGCAAGAATGGATTGTGGCACATATTAATGGTAATATTTATTCTTTGTCTGAATCAAATTTTATTGTTAAATGAGTTCCTCCTTATTCGGGTATTCTAAAATGTAACATTGATGCTTCATGCGATGTTAACTCTGGAAAGACAGGGGCCGGTAAGTTAATCTGTGATACTCTTGGAAACTTTGTTAGAGGATTTAGTTCATCACTGGAAGCTTCATATGATGCGCTAATGGCTGCAATCCTAACAGTCCGTGAAGCTTTGAGCTGGTTGAAGAACCACTACCGCACATCCCCGATTGTTGTTGAGATGGATTGTCTTTTGGCCAAGAAAGCGTTGGAAAAATCTGAGAGCGGCAATTCTTGTGCAAGATTGTAAAGCACTAATATGTGACTTTACATCTATATCTTTGTCCTTTATTAAACGGTCAGCGAATCAGTGTGCCCACATGTTAGGTGTTGCAGATTCTATGGCTGATCCTATGGAGTGTGTTGCACATCCCCATCTATAATTCATGATGTACTCGTTAACGGTTTGATTAATAATTGAGTTGATTGCTTCTTTTAAAAAAATACTAGAATCATGTCACGCTATAATTGAGCATTTGAACACATAATCAAGTGTTCTATTAAAAACTTCCAAGACTCATATCTTAAAATAATTTATCTGCATGTTCACAAACATGTTACATAGATAATTAAGTTAATCACACAACATAAGCCTCCTCCTTTAATTATACTTTTACATCAATTGGAACATACATGATGTTTTACCGCTTATTGAGGTTAATGCGTATAATTAGAGGAGATAACATATTTTAAGTGATTAACTTATCTAAGTAGTGAGCGTTGAGAACACGCGCAAAAAAAAATTCAAAATTTTGAGTTGGAAGTGTTCAATTAAAACATGCCGTAGTTCAAATATTTAATGAAATTTATTGACAAATTTAAGGAATTTATACATGTATTCTACCTAAAAGTAATAGATATGTCTACATTCACTGTCCATTAATTAGTTACATTCATCTGACATGTGACCATTCCCCATTTGGATCTACCACCAATCTATATCTACACTCTGCAATTCTACTGCATTTGCTTCTAACATTTACTATTGCTAGTAAACTACCTAGGTCAAGCTTTTTCCCTCTATCAAGTATGAGTTGGTGTAATTGTTTAAATTTTTATCAAACTATTTTAAATAATGGTTAGTATTTGGTACTTACAAATAACAAAAGATTTGAAAGTGAATTTCATTTTGAGTATTTGCTTATATTGAATTAATTTTTTATGGCCAAACGGTAACCATTTGTAGCTTACTGATTCTTATAAAATTACTTACACGTGCATAGGGGAGGCAAAATCAGCCCAAGGTCAAATGACCGCTCAAGGTTTGATGGGTTTGAGTAAGAGTGATTTTGACGATGGACTGATTTAGACTAGCTCAAGTTAACTCATTATAAATCATCAATCAAATTGACTCATAATGATGTCCAAACTTACCAATGAAAATGCTTAATATTAATCCATAGAATTGCTCAAAGTTTTTATGGCATTCCACCATCCCCCCCTCAATTCCCCTCCAAAAATATATTTTTTATTTTCTACCCCCCCCCCCCCACAACCACCCTCTAAAAATTGTACTTTTTAAAAAAAAAATGTTCTTAATTTTTTTTTGGTTTTTACACCACTCACCCCCACCCCGACCCAACACCCCCTCCAAAAAATATTTTTTTAAAAAAAAAGTTTAAATTTTTTTCTTATTTTAACACCACCCACCCTCCCCCTCTACCCCTCCTGAACTTTCTACTTCATATATTTTGTTTTATTTTTATAAAAAATAAATTTTGCATGATTAAATTTGGTGTAGGTGGGTGGTGGGGGCAAGGAAACGGGGTGTGGGTAAGAAAAAAATTATAAAAATTAAATTTTTTTGTGGTTACTGAAGAACTTTCAGAATATCATAATCTATAGCGAGACCCTTTTTTGCTGAAAAGGTAAAACTATTTTAGACAAAAGAATCTATGTATGTGCTTCAGCTAAATTGATAATCTTGACTAGTGCAAACAAATTTAACTGAAAGTTATTTATAGTCGTACTTTATATGAAGGGAGAAATATAAGTACAATAACATATTTTTTTCATATATAGAAATTTGAATTTTGCGACACTGTTTTTTAAAATTAGTTTATTCCATAAAAAAATGATACTTATTTATCACTTTTAAAAGTCTTAAGCCAAACAAATATTATGGTATATTTAAAGACCTCCTCTCTACTTAAACTTCTTATTGAACAAATTATGTTACATAAAATGAAACAATGATATGCATAAATATACTTAATTAGCTAAAAATTAGCATTTTTAAAATTTGTGATTGTACAAGTGGATAAATTTATAATACGTATGAAGAATTGCTTGTGGATATTTGGTTAAGAAAATTTATTGATATCTCTAATAGGAAAAATAATAAAAGTTGAGTTATTTGGACGGATTGAGTTATAATCCATCTTAGTCCAAACAAAATTTGAGCATGATTGGACATTAACTCATCTTAACCCTGGTTGGACATTAACTCATCTTAACCCGGCTCAGCTTTAGTCCAAGCAGACCATTCTCCACCCCTACACGTGCACAAAGGCTTGCTTGCAGTGACTTCAGTGACGTACTTAGCAAACCACATAACTATAAAGCAAAAGTTGTGAGTTGGCAAAATTGGTCACTAAAAAGTAGTTGCAAGATCTAGACAAATGGAAATTTCTTAATGCAGAAATTAGCATTCTAGTGACATCAATCATGGAGACAATCATGACTTCCATTACTGAGGGTGGGGTAGGTGTGTGGGGGGTTGGGGAGGGGGAGATTGCCAATGGGAATTAACTTGCTATGGTGCATACAAATAATTACTACTTGTGTAAAAGAGCTTACAATACTATAGTATCAGGTCAATTTGCACATATTTTGATATAATCATGCTAATATATATATATATATAGCTCAGTATCGTACAACGTCGTTGCGGTTAGGGGTTGAATGACCAAGAACAAGAAAATAATTGAACGTACTCATATCCACCAAAATTTGCATAATATTGTACACCAAACTCTACTGTCCTAGGAATACAATGAATTTATTTTCATTATGCATCTCATATATTTGAAACTCATCGATCCAATCTATCTGAATTCACGTCTGATAGATCCATTAAAATGATAAAACAAGCTGATTTACACAAATAGTCACTTTTATGACGTTGTATTTGGAAGTTGACCACTTTCTCAAAACTAAACTCGTGATCTGAAGTTTGGTAGTGACCTCTTGGTCGAAAAGTAAAAATTCAAACCGCATCTAATTTTACAAATATGGCCAACTTATAGGTACAAAACCACATAAGTTGTCAATTAATGTAAATAACACGTAAAACATCCCTTACCAAGAAATTCTTACGATACTGAATTAGATCTTGGCAAGGAAGAAGAAGAATTAATGAACTGGATGCAATCATCAATTGCCTCAGCCCTATGAGAGTCAATATTAATATTTGGAGTAGTAGATGACTTAGAAATTGCTCCTCTCTCTGAGGAATTAGTAACTTTCCTACAACTTCTCCTACTTGAAGGAGACACCATCTTCAGAACTCCAGCCATCTTTCCTCCAAGGTGTTTGAAAAGTTTCATAGGAGATAATTGGGATCTATTAGGCATCTTGAAGCTACAAGTAGTGGTACTTCTTGCAGCATTAGTAGTACCATCAACACTTCTAGAGTTTTGCTTTTTCAAATTGCTTGTGATTTTTGCATTCTTGGTCATTTCTGGCTTCACACGGCCTCTGGCCGACATCTCGAAATCAAAGAGAATTTAATTTAGCGTGTACGTGAAATATGTATAAACTGGCTCGAACATCACTGTTATATAATCTTTTAAAAAAAAAAGATACTTAGTAGGTGGAGAGGGGAGTGATACTTGGAAGATTATTACTTGAAATTGGAACGAAGAAAAAGGGTGAACATGGTTTGTGCTTTATATAGAGAACAAAGGGTAGAAAAAATAATGATGAAAATGTTAAATATACACGGTATGCCCATGATTTGGGCTAATGATTTGGTATTGTTTGTTGTAATATTTTAGTATAAATATTACATTATTAGAATTGTACACTTACCATAATTGTATAGTTAGTGTCCAAGTAGAATAAGGTTTTAGGAGTAGAATAGGAATAAAATTTTTCTATTATGAAAATTGTAAATTGTATATATACTCTTTCATTAATGAGAATAATCAAGGGATTATTTCTTTCATGGTATCAAGAGTCTAGGTTTATTTTCTCTCCCAAATATTTCCATCCAAATAGCCCGGAATCCGGCCTCCCTTCCTCGGGTTCCGTGCCCGGAAATTCTTTTTTCTTCCCAAATTTCTTCTTCTGAATACCTACATCACGTCTTGCGTTGCTATTATGGCTAAGAACACGTTTCACCATGCCCTTGTTGTTTCTAATATCAAGAATTACATTCCTATCGTCTTGAGATAGAAAACGTCCATTATGCGACGTGAGCCGAATTATTCAAAGTTCATGCACGTTCGCATCAAGTTCTCCATCATATTATCCCCGTGGCTCCTACGGATACGGAGGTGCCCAGACCCGAGGATGATCCTAAGTTATGGACGACACTTGGTGCTACTGTTCTTCAGTGGATTTACTCTACTATTTCTACCGACCTCTTGCAGACGATTATCGAACCAGACGTCACAGCGATGGCGGCTTGGAATAGAGTCCGTGATATATTCCAAGATAATCAAAATTCTCGTGCTGTTACATTGGAGCAGGAGTTCTCCTACGTCAACATGGAAGATTTTCCCAATATTTCAGCATATTGCAAAAGGTTGAAGGAGTTGGCAGACCAACTCCGCAACGTTGGTGCGCCAGTCACCAACGACCGTCTTGTCCTTCAGATGGTTGCAGACATTTCAGAGGCATATAATGGTGTTGGCACGCTTCTTCGTCATCGCAGCCCTCTTCCGCATTTTTATCAGGCTCGTTGTATGCTTACACTCGAAGAAGCCAGCTTGGCCAAAAAAATGGCTACCAGTGCTAGTCCCGTAGTCATGATGACCGAGTCCAATTTTCCTCCGTCCGGTTCCAACAACTTGAGCCAAAACCACAACAACGGTGGCGGCAAAAAGGGTCAGAATTGGAAAAATAATAGAAAAAATCGTGGCGGCAACACAGGTGGCAGCCGGAACAGTGGCAGTGGTGCCCCTCGGGTCAGTCATCAACATCAATTTTTGGGCCCCACAGTGGGCCCCTATGCAGTGGCAGCGGGCCAGCCATTTTGGGCCTAACAGTGGCGGGTTTCCAGCTTACTACCCGGGAAAATGGGGCCCAAATTTTCAACAGCCCAAGCCCAGTTTTCAGGGTCCAGTCTCGGGTTTCAGGACATCTTATGGGCCGGGACAGCAGGCCAGCGTGCTTGAGCCTCGGCCCCCGAAGGCCCATCATGCAACGGGCCCCACACCAACCGACATTGAAGTTGCCAAGCACACACTTGGATTAAATCCACAAGACCCGAACTGGTATATGGACACCGGACCCACGACCCACATGACGTCCGACCAAGGTACTCTCTTGTCTTATTCCAATTTGAGCTGCCCTCGTGGCATAATTGTTGATATTGGTAATTCAATTCCAATTCGTGGTTATGGTCATAAAACATTGTCGCCCCCCCATCTATTACTTATCTTGAAAAATACCCTTTATGCCCCCAAATTGATTAAAAATTTAGTGTTTGTCTGAAAGTTCACCATTGATAATTCTGTGTCTATTGAATTTGATGCATTTGGGTTTTCTGTGAAGGATTTCAAAATGGGGAGTCATCTCATGAGGTGTGATAGTAGGGGAGATCTTTATCCTATCACGCCTTTCGGTTTCTCGAGTCACGCATTGCCATCAACTTTTGCAGCTCTGGCTCATTCCTTGTGGCATGCTCATCTAGGTCATCCAAGGTCATCTATTTTGTCTTTCTTAGATAAAAATAATTTTATTTCTTGTAAGGGTACGCGTAGTACTCCGAATTGTCAATCTTGTTCTTTAGGAAAGATTGTTAAGTTGTCATTTGTAGACTCTAATTTTTATACTTTAATGTCATTTGATATTATTCATAGTGATCTATGAACGTCTTCTGTTCTTAGTTCTTTGGATCATCGGTATTATGTTCTCTTTTTGGATGATTATTCTAAATTGTTGTGGACTTTTCCAATAGCGAAAAAATTTCAAGTTTTCTCCATCTTCTTAAAATTTAGAGCATTCATTAGAACCCAATTCGAACGTGAAATAAAAAATATCCAATGTGATAATGGCAAAGAATATGACAATAGGGTGTTTCGGGAATTTTGTGCAAATAATGGGATCAATTTTTATTTTTCTTTCCCTCAAACGTCTTCACAAAATGGAAAATCCGAACGCAAAATTCGTACCATTAATAACATTGTCCGCACTTTATTAATTCATGCTTCCATACCCCCGTCTTTTTGGCATCATGCTCTACAAATGACTGCATATCTTCTTAACATTATTCCTTCCAAAGGTTTGACATATTCGTCCCCCCTTCAAATTTTATATAATAAGACCCCTTCGTATTCACATCTTAGGGTCTTTGGGTTCTTGTGTTATTCACTCTTTCAGTCCACCACAATTAACAAACTTTAGGCCCGTTCTACTTTGTGTGTGTTCTTGGGTTATCCGTCAAATTATCGTGATTACAAATATTTTGATTTATCTTCTAATAAAATCATCATTAGTCGCCATGTTATTTTTGATGAATCCTAATTACCGTTTGCTAAGGTTAGTAATCCCGTGCCGAGTTAATATAATTTTTTTGGATGATGGTATATCTCCATAAATTATTCACAAGTTTTTGGACATATCCCGCACCCCAAATCCTCCAGCGGGCCCACTGTCCGCTGGTCCCACTGGTCCATCGCATGCCACTGTCCCAGTCTCGCCATCGGGCTACCCAGCCAATATCGAACTGGTCCAGCCTCAGATCCTCGGCGCTTCGCATCGTGTTGGGCCAGAGGCCCACCGCTCGCCGCCACCCGTCCCGAGTTCAGAAAATTCCCAAAATTCACCCAATTCTTCCCCGAGTCATAGGCCGGTCACTCGTAGTCAAAGGGGTATTTTTAAACCAAAAAGGCTTTTTAATTTAAATTCTAATATTCTTAAATCACCCTTACCCCGTAATCTTGTGTCTGCGTTTAATGACCCAAATTGGAAAATTGCTATGACCGATGAATATAATGCTCTTATTGATAATAAGACGTGGGAGTTGGTGCCCCGTCCATCCGGTATTAATATTATTCGGTCTATGTGAATTTTTGCTCATAAGGACAATTCAGACGGTTCGTTTGTAAGGCATAAGGCTCGGCTTGTGGGTGATGGTAAGACTCAGCAGGTTGGTGTGGATTATGGTGAGACGTTTAGTCCGGTAGTCAAGTCGGCTACCATTCGCACTGTGCTCAGCTTGGCTTTTTCGAAAGCATGGCACATTCATCAGTTAGATGTGAAGAATATTTTGTTACATGGTGATCTCAAGGAAACAATCTATATGCATCAGCCCTTGGGGTTTAGGGATCCCAATTATCCTCATCATGTCTGTCTATTGAAAAATTTCTTATATGAGCTTAAGCAGTCTCCACGGGCCTGGTATAAGAGGTTTGCCGACTATGTTTCGACTATTGGGTTCACTCACAGCAGGTCGGATAATTCCTTATTCATATATCGTCGTGGTTCTTCTTGGCTTATATACTATTATATGTGGATGATATTATCTTGACTGCCTCTTCCGATGCCTTACGCTAGTCTATCATGACAATGCTCAGTTCTGAGTTTGCTATGAAAGACTTGGGGCCATTGAGTTATTTTTTAGGGATTGTTGTCACTCATCATGCAGGTGGATTGTTCTTATCACAGAGGAAGTATGCAGTCGAGATCATTGAGAAGGCTAGGATGTCATCCTGTAAGTCCACTTCGACTCCGGTTGATACTAAACCCAAATTGGGTGCTGCAACTAGCTCCCCTTACGAGGATCCGACCCGATATCGCAGTCTTGCCGGAGCCCTTCAGTATCTTACGTTCATGAGATCAGATATTGCATATGTCGTACAATATGTGTGTTTGTTTATGCATGATCCCAGGGTTGAGAACATGAATGCGCTCAAACGCATTATTCGGTACATCCAGGGGACACTTGACTATGGCTTGCATTTATATCTGTCATCGATATCTACACTTGTCTTGTATACTGCTGATGATTGGGGTGGTTGTCCGGACACCAGACGGTCTACGTCTGGCTATTGTATGTTTCTTGGTAACAACTTGGTCTCATGGTCTGCAAAACGTCAGTCGACTTTATCCCGCTCCCGTACAGAGGTCGAGTATCGAGGGGTAGCCAATGTGGTCTCTAAATCATATTGGTTACTTAATCTGCTTGTAGAGCTTCATTGTCCTATTCAGAAAGCGACTTTGGTTTATTGTGATAATGTTAGTGCCATCTACCTTTCTGGTAATCCGGTTCAACACAAGTGCACTAAACATATCGAGATGGATATTCACTTTGTTCGCGAAAAGGTCGCTCGTGGACAAGTACGCGTCTGCCATGTCTCTTCCAGGTATCAAATTGCAGACATCTTTACAAAGGGTCTTCCCTTGGTCCTTTTTGACGATTTTAGGGACAGTCTCAGCGTACGAAGACCGTCCGCTATGACTGCGAGGGTGTGTTAAATATACACGGTATGCCCACAGTTTGGGCTAATGATTTGGTATTGTTTGATGTAATATTTTAGTGTAAATATTACATTATTAGAATTGTACACTTACCATAATTGTATAGTTAGTGTCCAAGTATAATAAGGTTTTAGGAATAGAATAGGAATATAATTTTTCTATTATGGAAATTATAAATTGTATATATACTCTTTCATTAGTGAGAATAATCAAGGGATTATTTCTTTCCGAAAATGTGAGGGACAAAAAGGTTATAACTAGCCAGGCTCTCAAATTTTGGTGCATGTATAAAGCAAACATACTATGGACAATGCTAGTGAATGGGAAAGCGACTTACAATAGTAAAATACAACTAGTATATCAAGAAAGAAAACTTTTCAAAAGACTTTCACGACCCTACAGCTCCAAACTTTTAATATTTACCGATCTCATATCCTACCAGAAATATTAACTCGCACCACACATTTACATCAAATAAAGCAAAGTGATAATACATACTTCTTCCGTTTTAATTATAAAAGTTTATGTGGAACATACATCAGAGACGGATTCAAAATTTAAAATTTATAAATCCTGATCCTACAACGCTCTCAAACTAATACTATAATAATAACATGATTCACAATCAAATATTTATAAATATCTAATAAATTTCTTAATATATATACAACGTCTGAACGCTATTGGATTTACGTGGATCCACAACAGGACTTTTAGATCCACCCCTAACATACATATCTTGTATTTATTTGTTGATTCAATATAAAATCAGGTGTGAGTCAATTTTTGTAGGCCCTACTGCTCACTCCCCTTTAATGCGAGAAGTTTCATGAAGGGGTAGATTCATTTAGAAAGATTAACTCAACTCCCTTATAGCTCCATGCATCTTTGTACTCGCAAAAATTTACTCATTCCTTTTTCTTATCCCTTTTTGTCTCTTGTGAAATAGAAAGTAAATTGACATGTAAGATGCTAATTGTCGTGTAAGGGTAGTTGAAGACAGTCAGTATAAAGTTATGGATCATATGTTAGTTTCATAACCATTTTCGAGAGGATTTAAGCTGTATATTCATAGTGTAAAGATTTTTTATCCTATCTATATAATTTAACGGATCATAGCAAGTTATTATTTGTAGTAATCCGATTCTTAATTTTATTAAAATGAGATTAAATTTGTGTTTTGAAACTTTAAATAAGTTTGTATACTTATTTGAGACTTGTGGGGATGGTCGGGATGGAAACCTGAATGACTGAGGGAATTTCGGCACACATCGAATCAGCGGCAGATTCAAGATTTTCACTGAGAGGGTTCGAAAACTAAAAAATGTAGTGCCTGGATTTTTAACTTGGAGCTTCAAGGTGAATTTTGAATCTCCTAAATCATCAAATCAAAATTTCTCTTGTGTTCAGGATATTCAAAATCTGTTTATGTACATCAAAAATAGAAAAAATACCTTACATATACAGAGTAATTTTTTGCCTAGAATGTTCGGGTGAACACCCTCGGCGGGCCCTAGATCCGTCCATGTGTTGAATTGCAGATTTTCTACTGGTGTCTGGTGCATTGCTATCGCAAGATCAAACACCACGATCACCAAGGTATAGTTGGAGGATTGACCGGTCATGAGCATTTTATGCTTCTCAACCGCGACCCACTGACCGCGCTCACGAAGGAGGAGGCATGAAGTTGATCAACTGCTCAATTGTTCTTGACAAATGCGAGGTTCCACCCATAATAGAGAAGAGTCTGAGTAAAGCTGCGCTTACTGCATTTCTCTAATAATTGGATTCACAAGCTTATGGTAACCCGTCCACAAAATTTATTTCAGGATTTGATCGAGTTAACATAGAGGGTTGACTTTGTCTTTGACCTAAATTATGGAAATTGACTGTTTAGCCTAATTTGATGTGTAGTTCGATAATTTACATAAATTGAGATCACTGGAGGCTACTGTTGGATTAGAGATTGTTGGGAAAGTTTCAACGTATTTAAGCTAGGCTAGTGAAACTTTAACGTCTTGAATACTTCTTTTTTTTGACGCCATAGTTAGAAACTTGCATTATTGATTTTCAAATACCTAGTACGTTACATACTAGAGAAAATTGTGAATTTGAGTTGTTTCTTCTATGAAATTATACTATTTGCTTCTAAAGCTTTGAGTTGATCATAAATTCTCTGGCATCACAACACGATCCATAATTGATTTGTTAAATCGAGTATAGCATGCAAGATACATTAATTAGTAAGCAAGTTATGATGTATATCATTTTTATACGTTTTGAGATGCATAACATGACTCTGTGTTTATCATTTGACACTATTATGATTGCACTAGTTTACCTTAATGTGCATATGATATATGAGTTGAGATGGTGCTAGCATCATACCAGCTATGGGCAATACTCAATTCACGCACAATTTAAGATAGTCATCACTGTTGATGGATTGATGATACACATAGTTGGTTGTGCTGTTGATGAGGTGTTGTTGACTATAGACGGACTGTTGAAATACATAGTTCAACGTAGGTCGTTAGGGTTGTCCTATGGACGGTCTATTACAATGCATAGGTGCTACTGTGATATTTGGCTGAGATGATCATATACTTGCGCCTATTCATTTATATATGCCTTTGCACTTATATTAGATACCATTCTTTATACATGATATGCATAGTAGTTTCCAAGACTTGCTCCAAAGGTATGACAAAAGGACGGGTCAGTGATACATCTTGCTTGGCTTAGGGTCACCCATGTTTTTTTTTCCTGTTCTGTACAGATCCTAGTACTACTACAATTACAGTGCATCCTTGATACTGTTCGAGACCGCTATAGATCCTTTTAAGGTGAGCCTATCGCATTTTAGACCGTGGTGACATCTTTTCTTATTCTTTCAGTTTTCTTTCCAATTATAGTCGGGCCATACCCTGAACTGTTGTACTCAATTTTTCTGTAGATGTTCCTTGGTATTTGGGCATCATTTCACACTTGTACTCCGTTATCTTATGAGATATTATTGATATTATTAGCTACGTTGAAATTTCACTTGCCTTGAGAATGAACTACTATTTAAGTAATGGATTTGCCTATTAGATAGACGCTCTCTTAGATGTCTTCACAACTCTTGATTTTGAATTGTGACATTATTTTATTTTCTAAATTATTTTCTTAAAGTTGTTTGTACCTCGGTTATTGTCTTACTTTGTTGTAGTTATTTCCTTCTTTCTCGAATTGCTTTAAAATATTTTTTTTAGCCGGATATCTATCGAAAACGACCTCTCTACTTCTGCGTACATGCTACCCTCGTCAGATCCCACTCATGGGATTACACTGGATATGTTGTTATTGTCTCTTAAAGTTGTTATAAAAAGTTACATATTGTAAGTCAATGTGACTTGAAAGTGTAAAAAAACATTCACAAAAATTCAAACTCCTATAGAGTAATTGGAGTACAATTATGATACATATTGATACAGTTGCAAGGATATTACTTACTATAATACTTAAGAGCAAATGTGAAAAGAAATTCTTATGTATCTTTAGATCTTCTATATGTAAGAGACGAGAATGAATCAATTTCTCTATTCAGATATTAGAGTCATCATTAAAGATTCTACCACCACATTTCGAACTAATTTAAGATTATAGAGTCATCATTAAAGATTTTACCACCATATTTCCAACTAATAGAAAAATTAAAGTTCAAATGCTAGCAGCGGCTAGTGCATGTAACCTTTAAGAGGTAGCCCCAATGGAGCACCAATAACTTATTGTAAACAAATGCAAGAAAAGCTTGGTCCTACATTTTTTTCGGCTTCTTTCATCCTCAAATTACCCCCCCCCCCCCTCTCTCCTAGATGAAACCCTCTATTTTCGATTTCTTTCATTACCAAAAACTATACTTTCTTTTCGGTTTTCATCCTTCTCTAAAAAACAATGGCCGACCAACAAAAAATTCATCCTACTCTTGCCGTAAAAAACGTCAAGAACTTTATTCCAATTATTCTTGAGATGGAAAAAGGGCAATATTCTTCTTGAGCAGAGTTATTCAAAATCCTTTGCCGAGCATACCAAGTCATAGACCATATTATTCCTCACAAGTCTCCATCAGAGACCGTTGTTGTTGATAAAACTTTATGGACTCGCTTGGATGCTATAGTCCTTCAATGGATTTACGGCACCATCTCTAATGACCTTTTTGCACACCATCTTAGAACCGGACTCTACGGCTCAACAAGTTCGGGAGCGTTTGCAAAATATTTTTCAAGATAATAAGATTTCTCGGGCGGTATATCTTGAAAACCAATTCACCAACGTCAAATTGAATGATTTTTCAAACGTCTTTGCATATTGTCAAGAGTTGAAAATGCTTGCCGATCAACTATCAAATGTTGGTGCACCGGTGACGAATCAAAGGTTAGTTCTCCAATTGATTGCGGGATTGAATGAACAATATGATGGTGTTGCTACGTTCATTCAACAAAGCAATCCCTTACCACCGTTCTATGAGGCTCGTTCGAGATTAATTCTTAAAGAAACCCGGAAACAAAAACAGGAGACGACGGCGGCAACCAATGCTGACACCTCTCTTCTTTTCACCAACAATTATACTGATGATTTTGGCTCTCAAAATTCTGGTTCGGGCAGTAGTACTAACCGACAAACTAATGGTCCAAAAAGGGGTCAAAATCGTAATAATAACAATGGAAAAAGGACGAGGTCGGGGTGGAGGACAGACCACAGGTGGTGGCAACAGCCGCGGCCAGCAGGGCCAAAACAGACCCCACTGGCAGCAGCCTAACCAGTCAGCCGGTGAACAGTGAGGGCAGTACCCACCGTGGGGCTGGCAGCCGCAACAGTGGGTTGCCCCTCCCTGCCCGTACCCCATGGCTCAGTGGGCCCCGCATTCTCCAACATCTAGGCAACCCGGGGTTCTCGATTCTCGTCCGCAGTAAGATTTTGCAGCCCATGGACCATCTTCCGTTAGTTATGCTCCCACGAACATCGAGCAAGCCATGAACAACATGAATCTCAATGTTCTTGATGATTTGTGGTACATGGACACGAAGCAACCTCACACATGACGACATCTCAAGTTACTCTCTCATCTAATTTTAATATAAGCAGTAATAATAATATTATCGTTGGCAGTGGACAGGAAATTCCAATTTGTGGTATTGGTCAATTAAACTTCTCCCCCCCCCCACCCACCTTTATATTTAAAAAATGTCCTGCATGCACCCAAACTTATTAAAAACTTGATATTTGTATGTCATTTCACCACTGACAACAATGTCCATGTTAATTTTGATCCGTTTGAGTTTTCTGTGAAAGATTTTCATACGAGGATGCCACTAATGAGATGTAATAGCAGTGGAGATTTGTATCCCATCACCGCCACCTCCAACAACCAAGTCACCAATCCATCAACATTTGCTGCTCTTTCTCCTATTTTATGGCAAAACCGTTTGGGACACCCGGGCGCACCGGTGTTCAATTTTCTTAGAAAAAATAAATTTATTGATTGTAACCAATTTGTGGACTCTCATATTTTCCAGTCTTGCATTTTTGGGAAGTGTGTTAAATTTCCTTTTTCTTTATCTACTTCCAATGCTATTATGTCATTTGATATCATGCATAGTGATTTGTGGACATCCCCGATTTTGTTCGTCAGGTCATAAGTATTATATGCTTATTTTCGATGATTATTCTAATTTTTTATGGACATTTCCCATTGGGAAAAAAATCACAAGTCCCCACTATTTTTAAACAATTTAGTATTTTCATCTAAACCCAATTTGAGATGTCCATTAAATGTTTTCAATGTGACAATGTGAGGGAATTAATAAATTACCAATTTAAGGAATTTTGTCACCAAAATGGCATGTCATTGCGTCTCTCATGTCCACATACTTTTCCTCAAAATGGAAAAGCCGGAAGAAAAATCCGAATAATCAACAATTTAATTCGCACACTTCTTGCGGATTCGTCCACACCACCGTCTTCTTGGCATCACGCTCTTCAACTGGCCACATATATTTTAAACATCTTACTAGCAAGACTCTCAAACCTATCACCCACACAAATTTTGTACCATCGTATCCCTTCTTATACACATTTGAGGGTTTTCGAGTGTTTGTGCTATCCATTATTTCCCTCTACAACCATAAACAAACTTCAAGCCCGTTCCACTCCATGTGTCTTTTTGAGATATCAACAAAATCATAGGAGCTATAAGTGTTATGGTATGTCTAATGGAAAATTATCATCTCTCGTCACGTTGTTTTCGATGAGTCCACATTCCCGTTTGCTAACTCTCACACGTCGTCCCCACCATCATACAATTTTTTAGACGAGGGGCTACATCCATTATTGAATTACCATCTAAATAGCCCATCTCACCAAGCCCAACCGAGGGGGCCCACTGCTTCCTCGGTCCATACTGGACCAGCCCAAGTTGGGCCCTAAATGGTAACGGCCAGCCACATAATACTACTGGGCCAGTCCGAGTCAGGATCCCACTGCTCCTTCATCATCAGCCTTAGCCCAGTCCAGTTCCCGCAACCAGTTGGCCCACATGAGGGAGCCCACTGCTCCATCATCCACTTCACCAACCCAGCAAACAGGTCTAATAGCACAAGCCTGCCCGGTCAGTCCCTCTCGACCGAGTACTATTCCTGAAAATCCACAGCCTCAGCCCCACATCTCGCACCCACCTCGGTCCATTGAAATTCATGCCATGCACGGGATTTTTCGACCCAAGCATCATTTTAATTTAACCTCCTCGGTCCAACCATCACCAATTCTGAAAAATCCAAAAGTTGCTCTATCAGACCCGAATTGGAAAGCTGTCATGTTAGACGAAATTGATGCTCTTATTAAAAATAAGACATGGGAGTTGGTGCCCCGTCCATCTAATATAAACATAATACGTTCTATGTGGGTTTTCTGTCATAAAAAGAATTCTGATAGTTCTTTTGGGAGACACAAAGTTCGTCTTGTTGGTGATGGCAGGTCTCAGCAGGTTGGCATGGATTGCGGTGAAACGTTCAGCCTAGTAGTTAAAATAGCAACTATAAGGACAGTTCTCAGTTCGGCTCTGTCAAAATCATGGTACATTCAATAGTTGGACATCAAGAATGCGGTTCTACATGATCACCTACAGGAAACAATTTACATGCACCAGCCTTTGAGTTTCCTAGATCCTATTCATCCTGATTATGTCTGCTTGTTGAAAAAATCATTATATTTTTTAAAGCATGTCCCTAGGGCGTGGTATAACAGGTTTGCAGGGTTCGTCTTTACATTGGGGTTCTCACATAGCAAGTTCCATCAGTCGTTGTTCATTTATAAGAAAGGGAATGACATGGCATATATTCTTCTCTATGTGGATGACATCATCATCACAACATCATTTGAGTTACTTCGCCAGTCTATTATGTCCCTCCTTGCTTCAGAATTTGCTATGAATGATTTGGGCCCTTTAAAATATTTTTTGGGCATTGCTATAACTCAATATGTAGGTGGTCTGTTTCTTTGTCAAAAGAAGTACGCCGAGGTGATCATTGACAAATCCAGTATGTCCTCTTGCAAACCGTCACACACGTCAGTTGATACCAAGGCAGAATTGAGTAACTCTACAGGTTCTCCCTACAGTGATCCAATATATTACCGCAGCGTAGCAGGGGCATTGCAGTGTCTTACCTTCGCGAGACCTGATATCTCCTATGCCGTTCAACAAGTTTGTTTACATATGCATGACCCGAAGAAAGAGCATATGGGGTTCTCAGACGAATTCTGCAGTATGTTAAGAGTACTCTTGATTTTGGATTGCATCTGTATAAGTCAACTATTTATGGCTTCACATCTTATACAGATGTTGATTGTGGTGGCTTCCCGGACACAAGGCGTTCCACCTCTGGTTATTGTGTGTTTCTAGGAGATAACATCATTTCATGGTCGTCGAAACACCAACAGACACTATTTCGGTCAAGTGCTGAAGCAGAATATCGAAGGGTAGGTAATATGGTCTCTGAATCATGTTGGCTCCGTAATCTTCTTTTAGAACTTGATTGTCCGATCAAAAAAGCAATTGTGGTTTATTGTGTTAATGTGAGTGCGATATATTTGTTAGGTAACTCTGTCTGTCATCAACGCACAAAATACATAGAAATTGATATCTTGTTTGTCTGTAAAAATATTGCACGTGGACAAGTCTGTGTTCTCCATGTACCATCCCATTATCAGATTGCAGATATTTTCACGAAAGGTCTTCCACGCGTACTCTTTGATGATTTCAAGGACAGTCTCAACATACGAGAACCTCCTACTAAGACTGCGGGGGATTGTTAAGATAATTATGAAAATAATAATATCAAATCAATAGTGTATAATTAGGTTGTACAGATTATTAGCATATTCTTAGGATTGATTCTTATATGGATGTATATATGTTGTATTCTTGGATTGAAATAAACCATGGAAAAACATTTTCTTCATTTTCTAATTACATTGTTCAATACATTATAATCCTAATGTTTCGTAGGCTCGTATCTCGAAGAAAAATTGTACTCAATTATTATTCTTTTGCACAATAGGATTGTCCGTACACTGCCCAGCCCCTTTTTCAATTATTTTTAATTTATTTATTTGTTAATTGTTTGTTAATTATCTTATTAGAAAAATATATTAATCTCCTAATTGTTAATTATTTGTTAATTGTTTGACTATAAGAAAATATACTAATCTCCTAATAATATTTTTATCTGTTAATTTATTTATTTGTAAAATTATTTAATCTATGTTAATTATTAATGTGATAATCAGTTATCTAATTTTATGTGTTAATCTAATTTTATTTGCTAATTAGTTATCACATTTTATGTGCTAATTAGTTATCTCATTTTATGTGTTAATGTGCTAATTAGTTATCTAATTAATTATCAATTATTAATTAGAAATAATTAATCATTAGTTTAAGATTGAACATCATTAGTTTAGGATAAAAAATATCACTAATATTATATTAGTTAGTTAATTATAGTTAGTATAATAATTAATTATCAATTATTAATTATAAATAGTTAATCCTTAGTTTAGGATTGAACATCCTTAGTTTAGGAACTTAAAAATATCATTAATATAATATTAGTTAGTTAATTATAGTTAGTATAATAATTAATTATTAATTAGAAATAGTTAATCTTTAGTTTAGGATTGAACAACATTAGTTTAAGATTGAACATCATTAGTTTAGGATTAAAAATATCATTAATATAATATTAGTTAGTTAATTGTAGTTAGTATAATAATTAATTATCAATTATTAATTAGAAATAGTTAATCCTTAGTTTAGGATTGAACATCATTAGTTTATGATTAAAAATATCATTAATATAATATTAGTTAGTTAATTATAGTTAGTATAATAATTAATTATCAATTATTAATTAGAAATAGTCAATCCTTAGTTTAGGATTGAACATTATTAGTTTAGGATTAAAGATCATTAGTTTATGATTATAAAAATCATTAATATAATATTAGTTAGTTAATTGTACTTAGTATAATAATTAATTATTAATTAGAAATAGTTAATCCTTAGTTTAGGATTGAAAAACATGTTATAATTTAGATAAAGGATTGCATAATTAATATAATATGATTGAACAACAAATTTAGATAGTTAATATAATTTTCCGATAAAGGATTAGTTAGTTAGTATAATTTTTTGATAAAGGACTACATAATTAATATTACATGTTAATGAATAATTTAAACATTGTTAATACAGATACGACACCTCCATGGATCCCAACCTTCATCTTGGGCCCTTCGATACATCAGTACTTCATTTACAGGATAATCATAGGTCCTAACTATTATGGGATGGCGAGATAGGTATAAGCACGTTGTTCCATCCCCATAGGATGGAACATGCATGTGATCTTTTAGCGCCTTGGCCTCCACATTCCCGCGTCTTAGAGATATTGTATCGGGGCAGTATCTATCGTTGCATCGCTGCTAGTCGGGTACAATATGATCGGGCTCTTATGACAGCCATGATTGAGTGATGGCGACCGGAGATGCACACCATTTATCTCCGCATTGGTGAGGCCACTATCACACTTCAGGATGTGGAGTTCATGTATGGACTATGGGTAGATGGACTCCCGTTATGCATTGAGGATCCTCAGCAACCCCCCTCATTTGGGCAAGAGTTGGCTAGGCTTACTGGATATGTGTCTCAATAGGGTGATATCCATAGACAGAGTCAAATGTCGATGTTTCCCTCTGTGCTCACTTGCACCTCATAGACATGCAACGTTCTATTACAGACGGCACACCTCAGGTGAATATCGTTCGTCGTGCCCGTATGTATTATCTCATCAGATTTTGGGGCATCATGTTCCCGAACACATCGGGTTTCCATGTGAGTTCAAAGTATTTGTCATTTCTGGACAATCTGGACCAGTTGGAATATTACAGCTGAGGCGGCGTTGTTCTGACTTACCTGTATCGATCACTATGTCGAGCGTCTATGGGCGATAGAAGTGTTGTCGGTGGATTTCACGCGCTCCTTCAAATAATATATAAGTGTGTGTAATTTTATTCTAAATATAGCTTTTTGAAACGATGACTAATAAAGCATTTTTAATGACCTTTTCAGTTATGGGTGTGGGATAGGATGATGCTTTTTTAGCCCGTAGTTGCGCACCCTTAGCCTGACTTTATTGTTGATGGCATGCCCTATGCGCAAAGATGGACGGGAGGTATATCCCGACATGTGGATACGCACTACAGTATTCTTCCGTTCATGGATTAGCTAGATCATATGACAGAGGACAGGGTAAGTTTGTTTGATTTTATATTATTATCTTTTTTTTACTATTTTTGTCTTTATTATTTACTAATATGAGGTCATTTTTTACAACTTTTTATATAAAGGCCGTATGTTTATTTTTTTTATCAATTATCGGCGTTTTGCAGGGTTGGTGAGCCCGTGTGGATGTACACATGGAGATTATTGAGGATCACGCGCCCGATCGTGTATTACGATAGTTTGGACATGTATATAATATACTTGAGCCGGTTGTTTGGCAGCACAATCATTATACGCGGGACGAGCATTCGACCGCCACTGATGCATATCAGACCTTTATGCATACCCGGACTGATCGTTTGGCTCAGAGTCTAGAGACAATATCGGTAGTCAAACACACGACTCCGACCCATATTTACATGGGGTGGTACCGGTAGATCATACGTAGCTTAATTGGCAACTCCGAGAGACGTGATCTAGATAGTTTAGTATATACAGCACTCGCGGGACAATATGAGGTGTTGATAAGTTTACTACACTTAAACTTAATTAATCGTCTTAATTATTATGTTACAAATTTATTCAATTATTAATATTGACAAACAAATGCAGTTACAGACCGTTCAGACGGTGCGTCGGTTGGGCATGAATCATATGGCTATCTCTCGAGACAGTTGGATCAGCTGCCCAGATATTTCAGGTAGCAGAGTCGGGTATCCAACAATCATAAGAGGTCGGACGTATGTATAAGCGTGGTTCAGAGATTCTGTATTAGGCAGCGGGTGATCGTGTCCGTGGTCGTGATAGTGGTCGTGGAGGCGTTGGTGATAGAAGTAGTAGTGGCAAAAGAGGGGTAGCAGAGGGGGTAGGGCCAGAGGGGATGGTGGCCGAAGGGCTGGTGGCCGAAAGGATCGTGGTTGAGGGGATCGTGGCCGAGGTGGTGGCGGTGGAGGCCTCCGTCTAGTAGATGAGACTGATGAGCATGCTACCGTTAGCGCTCCAGCCTAGCAACATTCGTCGACTTCAGGCCGCCCGTCGATTTAAGACCGAGCGTCGTCTTCTTACGGACTATCGACACTGCTATATACGCCAGCGCATATATTTTCAGATCACATATATTGGGATTCATATGAGGCATCAGTGTATGCACAGTCGCCCGTTCATGATTCATAGGGTGAGCGGTCAGTTCGTGATCTACAGGATGACAAGGAGTTGGAGTACGACTTATCATTCATAGACTTCGACATTTTTCATAGCCCAGAGAAAAGTATTTAAAATACTTATTTTAATAAATTAAAATATTTATACTGATTATTTCATAATTTTTCATATCTTAGGATCCAGTTTAAGCTCCGGCTCCAGCCCGCTCGGGAGTCAGCTAAGGAGACCGCTTAAGAGCCCTCTCATGAGTCCGTCGACACACAGGTTTGATTTTTTACCAAAATATAATGTATTAAATCTAAATTAAAATTAATACTAATTGTTTATATATTATTTCAGGTTCATCCTTTAGCGCTTGTGGATCCGTCTCCACAGGAGGACGATGTTGATGATTTTGACCCTACTGATCCCAATAGGTTGATTTCTATCATGTGTAACATCCCATAATTTTGAGCGATAGTTTGAACACCTAAATGTAAGCAAGTAGACCCGGGCCTCGGGGAATTTATGTTATATTTATGTATGCTAATAAAGAGCTTAGTATATAAAAGGATAAAACCCCGAAATAATTTTGGACGTAACAAGTGTGACGACGGGGATCGAAAATAAATTTGGTGCGCGCATAAAGAGGCGATGTACTAGTATTATATCGCATGATTATGACATTGAGTATACAAAGGTCTTATAAGTCATTAAGATTTAAGTGAATTGAGATCAAGAAATTAATTATTGGATAAAGGGATTAAGTGATGTAATTAAGGAATAAGGTGGATAGGTGTTGGGATTATTATTCCATGTGGAGCTTGCAAAATGGAATGACATGATTAATTGGTGAGTCAAAAATACCATTGTGTACTAAGTGGACACATTATTAGATAAGTTAGCATGACAATTAATTATTTGTGTTGGTGGCAGCTCGTGAGGATAGCAGGGCCTGGGGTTATAATATTTTTATGTGCACTTAAGCCAACTTTAAACCACAGGAAAGAGCTTGAACCAACCTTTCCATCATATGTATTTCAATTACTTAGTCATAAATACATCTAGAAATAAATCACCGCCTACTTTGACATTTAGGGATAGATACCTTCTTTTACTTTTACATTTTTTTTTTCGTATGGAAACAAATAGAATTGTTGGTCCCTTTCTTTTTCCTTTTAAGAATACAAGTGTAGCAACAATAATTGAAGTTTCCATTTTTTTCCAAGAAATTCTTTCAAGTTCTCTCAAGATAAGTTCAATGTCAAGTTATTAAGCTTGAATTCGAGGTATGTTAAGACAAATCATTTCTTCTTTTGGCATGCTCTATATAACGAAACGTAACCGTAATATTGTTCCATAAATTATTCTACTCTTAGTAGTTAAGAATGTTCATGTTATTGATTCCTATGTTGAAAGCATGTCTAAATATGTTCCTAAATCCTTATTGAGGTATGTGGGAAAGATGTTAATATTCCCAAAGTTAGTCGAAGGTACAAGGATATTATGTCATCCGATAAGTTCAGGATGTTTTATTGTCATTCTTGCACTTGCACCATATACATGTATTACCCCTGGACCCACATGTGTTATATACACTACTATATGGTTTTAATATATATATTTAGGAGATGGGGAAAAGGGAATGACATTATATACGCAACACCACATGCAGCTGGTACAGACTCACGATAAGAAAGATGTCCATGTGTGGCCAATATGATAATGATGATGCCCACAGATGTTATTATGGGAAGGAAGATTCCCTTGTGTGGCCAATATTTATATTTATACCGCATTTGCATTGTGCATAACATTTAGCCATATGTATTAGGGCCCTCAGAGGCATTTACTGCTGGTCAGTTGTTTCTGTCGACTGTTATTGTCGGTTGTTTCTGTTTCAATTTATTATTATATTCCTGTTATACTATTGATCATGTCTGACATACTCGGTACATCAGTCGTACTGACATCACTTTTGTCGGGGGACGATGTGTTTCATTCCCGCATGTTCACGTAGACAATGAGACGATCCACGTTAGTAGGTTGCTGCCCCAGCGAATTTTGGAGCACTCCCCTTATTTCGGAGTGTCGGTCTAATTTTGGTATATTTTTGCATGTATATATGGGTATGGCGGGGCCCTGTCTCGACCTTTTGATGTCATGTACTCTCTTAGAGGCTTGTAGACAGTGTCCTGTGTGTAGTAGTCTTGTATGGCCTTGTCGGCCTTGGTATATATATAAATTGGGCTTTTTGGTTAAGGTTTTACATAATTCTTTTTCTTCTTAGTCCGTATTTAATTATAAATAAGTGTTGACTGTATGGCTAGTGGTGCCCGGCGGGTACGGTCCGGGTGCCCGTCGCGACCCTCCGGTTTGGGTTGTGACATCATGCTAGTTAAAGGTGGTGATGTGCACGCCATGGTCTAGACACCAAAGAAGGGCGACACGGAAAAAAAGGGTGGTGGATGATCATGGCTTGGAGCGTCCTACGATTAAGAGGAGAAAGGGGGATGAAGATGATGGTGACGGGGGTGGGGATCGCCCTAGGCCTCGGGTTACTCTAAAGGCTCCCACATGTGAGACCTATTAGAGATTATGTATATGTAATTAAGTTGTACAGTTTAAGTTAATATTATATTTTTTCATATTATTTTTAATGATAATTAGTTATCTTAGTCTTTATTATCGTTTATTAATAACTCGTGCGGCGTCCTAAATTAATTATGAAAAAATCTCGATATATTCTAAATAAAGTAATGCTTTGACTAAATAATAACACACTTAAATTAAAACCTTAAAAAATAAAACACTTAAACCTAATGATAACAAATTTCTAAACAAAACTTACTTCGGGCACTTTATAGCCCCTAAAACAACTAGGGGTGGACAAAAAACCCGGAGAATCGAAAAAACCGAACCGAACCGAATCAGAATTTAGTAATTCGGTTCGATTTTTTTATTTTGGATACAAACCGAACCGAAAAACTAAATTATTTTTTAATTAAGTTTTTTTTAGGCTACTACTATCTCTTGAATCATAGTCATTGAAGGTAATCTATGTTATGGAAGTCGCATGCGGCATGAACTTGATTAACATATCACGGAAACATTGACATAAATTGTAGGGAGAAAAAATAGTTGTAAATTGATAAAACTTTAAATAGTCATAACTATGCGCTCGGATGTCCGTTTTACCCGATTTTTTTTTTTGCGTATTTTTTCGAGACGGGGCCGGTCAAACCGCATATCAACCAATTTTTAGAAATACGTCCATTTTCCCAATTAATTTGTGTTTTCCCCAAATCAATTTCTAATTTTTCTTTTTTTTTAGTAAAAATCTTACGATATACAATAGATTTCAACGTCGAAATTTCATGATAGTGTAGGTGTGAATGTCAATTTCAGTTTTGGAAATTCAATTTAAAAAAAAAATCCCCGACCGATATAAAAAACCGATATAAACCGATACATTCGGCGATATAAACCGATATATCGGTTTTAAAAAAAAGTTGTATTCGTTTTTTTTTAAAACCCGATTTTTATTCGGTTCATATTTTTCGGATACAAAACCGAACCGAACCGATATACGCCCACCCCTAAAAACAATGATCCAAACGTTTAGGTATCTTTGATGTATTGAGCTTACATTAATGTTCGCAGAAAAAGATATCAGGTTCTATATAAAATATTGATATTTCGGAGTTTTGAGACATAACTAATCTAGGGTCAAAGTATGAAAAAACGTGAATTTTAAAACTTTGAAATTATACAAAGTGTTGGGCAAAATCAATATACCCCTATTGCGCAAGGAATTCCTGCGCAAAAGATACTTACATCACTTTTTTTTTGTGGGGTATTTTGGTTCAAAGGTCCACTTTTTAGGTCATTTAAGTTCCGGACTCATAATAGTATTGACAAATTGCCACTTCTTGTATCCACTTTCTTGTAGACTTTGGATGTAGTTATCTGCCCTGGCATAATCAAAATTTGAAGTTTACGAGTTCAGAATTATAGTCTTACTAAATTCTAAATTAATAATTTATATTAAATACATTTTAAAGAATATATATGCAATGTTTGGACCATGGTTATTGGGATTGTCCAAACCACGTACCATGACATCTAGCTCCGCCCCTGGCTGCATACACGGTTAACTTATATAAAGTAGGGGTGGCCAGTGGGCCGGGACGGCCCGACCCCGTCCCGAGCCCGACCCGACCCCGCTCAAAAAAAAAATGGGAGCGGGACTCGAACTCGGGACGGGACAATGTCTCATCCCGCCAGACCCGAGCCCGCCCCAGGCCCGCCCGCCCCGAGCCCGTCCCGACCCCGACCCCGACCCCGCCCTTTGTTCCCCTTTGCAAATATGGCCGTTGCACCAACGGCTATTTTAGATTTTGGCCATTGGCCAACGGCCATTTTAGGCTTCCCCCCTCCCCCAACCCCTTAATATTTATTTTTAACCCATAAGTTATTATATTTACACTTTAACCCAATTTTCCAACTATAAATAACTCATTTTCTCTTCATCTTTCTCACAAATCTTCCTACAATCTCTCTAATCTCTCAATATATCTCTATACAAGTCTACATTGTTTGCTAAATATTCAATTTTATTTATTCATTTGGGAATTGAGAGTGAAGTTGGCAACTAGCTTGAGGATCTTCCATCGAGCAAAGTTTCAATTTTCAACCTCTCAATTAGACGTCGACGTTACGTCGGCGTTTGGTACATTCGTTCCTTCATTAAATTATTATTGTCTGTTTATTTTATTTAGCGCACTTAATTTTATTTACTTTAATTATTTGTTAGCATATAATTAAAATGGAAGGAATTAGAGGTATGTTTAAGGGTAAGGGTAAGACTTCTTCTAGTAGGGACAACCAGGGCAAGGGTACTTCTTCTAGTCATCTTATTCCTACACAGGATGATTTTGTTGATACTCAACATTTTCCTACAATACCATTAGATTTAGACGAGGAACTATTTTCTGGAACTCAAGAAGACTTTAATTTAGACGATGATCTAGATGATACACCCACTAATGTTGATGACAACACACCCATTAGTGCACCTTCAACTGAAATACCTCATATTCCCCCTAGTATGAGATTTGAGGTCCAAAGAAACGACCATTAAAATCGATGCATGGACATTTTTTGATAGGGACGTAGAGAATCAAGTAGCTATATGTAAAATTTGTAAAAATGTTTTAAAATTTAAAAGCTGGAAAAGGTCACTGGTGGGACGGGGTTTAATTAGACACGTAGTAAGTGCTCATCCAAATAGGTATGCCCAATACCAGGCTTCAAAATTGGAGTGCAACGCCGCCTCCATCGGGACAAGGTTCACATACCGACATCGTCCCGGACCAAGTATTGTGGTCAAATTAACCCTATGACGGGAGAATTGTAGGTTCTAAATACAATAAACATAGAGATAGGGAAGCAATATCAAAATTAGTTCATGTGGAGGGTTTGCCTTTTTCATTTCCTTCATCTCCGTTTTATTCATTACATTAGAGATATATATAATCCTCGCTTTTAACGGTTTTCCTAGATCAACGCTAAGAGAGATGTATTTAAATTCGCGCATGAATATCAACAATATTTACATTTTTCATTATATCATTTTAATGGCAAAGTATCTATCACGTCGATATAGGTCGTAGTACTAACGGCCATGATTATTTAATCAGAACTTGTCATTGGATAGATTATAAATGGTCTATGCAAAAACGTATTTTAGCGTATAAATATATAGATGATAGGCACACTGGTACTTTTATTGCAGATAATATTTATCAAGTGTGTCATTATTACGGAATAACCGATAAAATTATGACTATTACATTAGATAACGCTTCTTCTAATAATTACGCAATTACAATTTTAAAAAATAGTTTAACTCCATCTTTTCCAGATCATTTTCATATAAAATGTGCGTGCCATATATATAACTTAATTGTAAAGGATGGTCTATCACTTTTTGAAGACATTCTTAGTAAAATATAATTTGCTATAAACTTTATTTTTAAAAGTAATAAAGTACAACGTAGAAAAGAATATAAAAAAACTTGTCGCGATTGTAGACTACCTTATAGAAAAATTCCACAAGAAGTATCCACTAGGTGGAATTCTTTATACGAGCAACTACTTGTTGCTTATGACTATAGAATACCTATAACTTTATTTTTTAACTCTCATAATAAAAATTCAGCTGATATGATTTTAGATAGTGATTGAGTAAAAATTTCCGAACTTATTGTATTTTTAGAGAAATTTTTTCAAGCAACAAAAGAATTTTCCGGTATATATTATCCTACTATTTCAACTATGTTGTTTTATATAA
The DNA here is from genome assembly GCA_029783415.1 of Anisodus acutangulus. NCBI lineage: Eukaryota > Viridiplantae > Streptophyta > Magnoliopsida > Solanales > Solanaceae > Anisodus > Anisodus acutangulus. Next base: position 51,799,982 of record CM056497.1, read on the forward strand.
CTCTAATATTTTTATTACTTAGTGAATATATGGAAAAATCAGCTTATAAGGCAGCTATTAAAAAATGTTTGTCAAAATAAAAAAATATTTTATTCATATTCCCTCTATTTATATTATTGGTTCTGTATTAAATCCTACTATTAAAATAGACGGTACTAAATCACTAATTGAAACTATTTACAATTGTATAGAAGTACTACCACCTCCAAGTCCCAAAAATCTAAATCACCCACCACCTATTGAACAAACTAAAGAAGAAGTGTTGTCTAGCGTAGAACACCAATGCAAAAATATATATAGATTTTATCAATAAGAAAATGCTAGTAACTTGCCGGCTTCCATATCATCTTCTTCATCTTCAACACAACCTCACAAAAGACATGTTGTTTCTGCGGCTAGTATTGAAAGCCTCAGAAATAGAATGTGCGGCCGTACCTCTACTACTAACCAAATTAGCGAGTTGGATATTTTTGTTTTGCAGGGTTCTGTACCGTATCAAGAAGTTATCAATGAAGATGGACATGAAGACTTGATAAAATACTGGATGGGGGGTTGAGAAGACCTTTCCGACACTTTCATTGATGGCTCGAGATGTTTTGAACATTCAAGCGTCATCAACTGCGTCTGAAAACGCTTTTTCTGCAGGCATATATCAAATAGGAGACCACAGACACTCATTAGCCGGAGACAGCTTGGAAATTGCAGTATTATTCAGAGATTGGATACGAGCGGAGCGGAGAAGGTGCGGTCAACCGGAGATCAACGAAGAAGAAGATGAAAACTACAACGAAATCTTAACCGAAGGTAGTGGAAGCGACGTGGATCAATTTGACCAACAAATACCAATTCCAACCGAAGAACCACAGGAAATCATCAAGCAATTAGAACAGGTTTTTTTGAGAATGTAATTTTTTTAATTGAAATTTTATTATGTAATTTGCAACTTTTGGACAACACCACAAAGTTGCAATTTAGATTTTAGACAATTGTATTTGTATTACAAAAAAAAAATCATGTCTATTAATATAAGAGGCACAAAAACAGCCTTGAGATGTTTTTATTACACTATCTTATCTTGTTTATTGAGTTTTTTTTATACATATGTTATTTTAAAAAAAAAATGAAAACCCGCCGGACCCCGCCCCGACCCGATACCGACGGGATCGGGATCGGGACGGGACTGGAGCAAGTCCCGCCAGACCCGACCCCGCCAGACCCCGCTAGACCCGACCCCGCCAGACCCGAGCCCGGCCCACTGGCCACCCCTAATATAAAGTAGAAACACAGGATGTTAATACAAACTTCAAGCGTCACAAGCTTGAGTAGTAGGCCTAACTGGTTGCAATGCAAATGTACATTGGTCTATAATATTTATTACAGATTACTAAGTATGACTGTTAGTTAAGGGCAGTCGTTCCATGTGATGTACTAAACATATTGAGTTCAGCTCGAGATATGTATACAATTGCTGAAAAAATTAAAGTATAATAAGACACTTGTCCTGAATTCGCTTCTATTTGAATATGCTATAGTTAAATTTTTTTATAATTGTCATTTGTTATAACATTATTTCACTATAACAGCCTGATTTTCTCCGAAATCGATTTTTCATGTTATATTTTACTTCTCTATAATAACATTCTACCTATAACATCGGTGACATTCATTATAGCGGTACATTCTTTGTAAAATTACCTCTCTATAACAGTTATACTCAAATATTGTGTAATAATATTTTGTGACAAATATATGTATAAAAAAATATTAAAATATTTATGTTAAGCTCTTAGAGAACCTTTAAGGGAAAGCTATTGAATTTCTTTTTGCTGAAAGTTTGGACAAAATTTTTGGCCAACTCAAACGTTATATTATCACTAAGAGACTGAAATGTACGAAACAACGTACAATTATAGAATTCTTACGTCAAACCTGAAATATTAAAATTCCCAATTAATTTTAAATTCATATGTTCTTTATAGTTTAATTCTTTATCGAAACTAGTAATGGGTTTATTAGTATTCTATTACTCTTTTTAATTTCAGTTAATGAGATATGAAAATCAATTAAGGTTTTAAATTTAACAAGTATATTTTTTCGTTCATAAAATAAAATTATTAAAACTAAAAAAATAAATAAAAATATTTGCGTACTTTTGTTTATAACAACTAAATGAGATCTAAATATCAAATATCAATATACATACATAACTCCACTATAACAACCATGAAATTTTCGGACAAATACTATCATTATAGAGTATTTTGACTGTACTTCCTTTTCATTGCTAATGATAACTCATTCGTGATTTGAATTAATAATACTGGAAAGTAGGTAAATTACACCAAACACTCTTACAATATGACTCAATTGCAGATGCATCCCTGTATTTTGTGTATAATTTCCATTATATAAGGGGTATAAATGTTTTAGAAGAACAGGAAAAATATCATATTTGTGTAGGATTTCCATAGTATAGGAGGTGTAAGCAATTGAATTTCAAATACAGGGGGTGTACTTGCAATGAGTCCGTCACATTATAGAGTGTTCAACGCAATTTACCTTTTTATTTGTTGCGTACTCAAACATTTTCGTATGATATCATGTTTGTCCAACCAACACTAGATTAACCATGAGGAAATTGGTCAATTGTAAGTAACCAAGCTATGTTGCTCAGACTCTTAAAAAATATTGTTTCATCCTGTCGGATCCTCTAAAATGCACTATTTTTGGAGAATCTGACACGCACCTAGCGACATATTTGAAGAGTCCGAGTAACATAGGTAACCAGTCGCCTCTCATAGGCAGACAAGATGGTGCCTTGATTATATGGTGAATAACTGGTCCCGGCAAAGGGCAGGATCAGCTTAATTTGAACCATGGGAGAATCTCCATCCCTGGGCAAGCAACAAAAAGAAAATTGCACACTCCCTACGCAGGCATTATCCTGTTCAGGTTCAAAGGGTTCTTTCTCAGTCTGATAAGTCAGCATTTGAAGCTGACACAGACACCCCCGGTGCTTTCTCGTGTCAATAAAATCGAAGATAAAGAGACTGAATACAAGAAAATACGCGACTTCTTATTACTAAACAAGGAGAGTTTCTTTGAACAAGGCCGTGTCTCAATTTATTTAACATACCAAACTAGATACTTACCTAACACTTGATAACGAAGCTCCTACTACCTCCTGCTTGACTTGCCGATGGAGTTGTGATCACTTCAGAAAGCTCTAGGCCAGTTTTCGATCTTTATATAGTCCTGAAATTGTATTCTTTTAAGGTAAGTGATAGGAGCTTAAGGAGGAATTACATAAAGTTTCTTCATTATATTGCAAGGTAACCGGTGTAAATCTTTTCTTAAACACTCTTTCTTTTTTAGTTCGTTTAAAAAAAATGACGCTTTTTTATATCTGAAACCTCTTTAACTTTAAAATTCCAACTTTATCCATAGTAAACATGCTTTTATAGTCTTAGAAATATCATGGCATGTTTAAGATTGAAACTCTAAAGGTACTTTTGGCAGTCAAGTCTTTCTTCCTTTCTTAAACTCCATGTCCACTCAAACAACGACCTATATAATGAAACGGAGGGATTACCTCTTTCGGAGCTTAAGGAGGAATACAAAAAGTTGGTCGAGTTGTGTCGCAGGGTAACAGAGATAATAATTTCTTGGATAAAACATATTTTTACCTTTAAAGAACTTGCAGAATGCAAACACTCACCTTTAGCTCTTCAAAGAGTTGACGTAATTTTCTGGCAAGTAGATCTCACCACCAACCTCACCGTGTTGTTCCCCACTAATGGTTTTTTTAGCAGCTTGAAAAGCCGCACTCATAGCATCCATGCCACGCTGAATGGCTTCCTCTTCACTTCCATAACCATGATTTTCAGCATACTTCCTAATATCTTCGGTTATTTTCATAGAACAAAACTTAGGCCCGCACATAGAGCAGAAATGCGCTACTTTAGCACCATCGGCTGGTAAAGTTTCGTCGTGGAAGGACATTGCAGTAACGGGGTCCAATGACAAAGCAAATTGATCCATCCATCTGAACTCAAATCTTGCCTTGCTTAGTGCATCATCCCAAGCTTGTGAAAGCGGGTGACCTTTCGCTAGATCAGCTGCATGAGCAGCTATCTTATATGCTATTACCCCTACCTTCACATCATCGCGATTAGGCAGACCAAGATGCTCTTTTGGAGTGACGTAACACAGAAGTGCAGTCCCGAGTGCTCCTATATTGGCTGCACCAATGGCTGAGGTGATATGATCATATCCAGGAGCTATATCAGTTGTCAATGGTCCAAGAGTGTAAAACGGCGCTTCATTGCACCACTCTAGCTGTTTTTGCATGTTCTCGGGAATCTTATCCATTGGAACGTGTCCAGGACCTTCATTCATAACCTGACACCAAAGACAATGTTTGTTACTAAAGCGTTACTAATTAGCAAGGTAGCTCGAAACTGATATTCAGGTGAAGAATAGTGAGAAAACAGAGGCTAGTCTTTCTAATTTTTGAAACAAAACACTCTCAAACTATGCACAACTTGAGATTTTAAGGAATACTCCCTCTATCCCAAATTATGTGACACTCTTTTCTTTTTAAGTCAGTCCCAAAAAGAATGGCACCTTCCAAAATTTAGTGACAATTTAACATTAAACTTCCCACTTTACCCTTAATGAGATGATTTATAGGCACATAAGTATCTAGGACTTGTTTTAAACCACAAGTTTCAAAAGTCTTTCTTCCATTCTAAACTCGGTGCCCACTCAAACACCAATACATAAATTGGGACAGAGGGGGTATAAATTTAGTTAATGGGGAGGAGAGTGGAGAGAAGGGGAGAGATAATGACATTGCACTCTAGAACCAAATCGATAGGCTAGTTTCAGAACCTAGTGCACCTTGAAATTTGAAAGTGAAAAAAACACACGGAAAGTTTCTTCATGCTTCATGAGAACTAAGATATTGTTCTGAAAAATTTTCTTGTTCAGCAACAAAAGATGAGATGGTTTTATTAAGTAGACTTTAGATAAACACACTTGAGATATAAGGATGTAGCAATTAGCAGCAAACTGCAGAATATGTTACCTGTACATCCTTTTCCCAAGCTCGGCGAGTCAGCTCCCCTTGAGTCAAGAGCTCAGCAAACTGAGCAGTGTCATTTGCATCATAAATTGAACCAGGTCTCAGTCCATCACCAATTGATAACGATATATCGTACTGATTACAGATGTCAAGTATATCATCCCAATGTTCATAAGCGAAATTCTCCTTGTGATAAGTTAAGCACCACTTTGCATGAATGGAGCCTCCACGAGAAACAATTCCTGTCATCCGTTTTGCTGTCAGCGGGATGTACCTAAGAAGAACCCCGGCGTGGATCGTGAAGTAATCAACACCTTGCTCAGCTTGCTCAATTAAAGTCTCTCTAAAAACTTCCCAACTCAGATTCTCAGCAATGCCGTTTACTTTTTCTAGTGCTTGGTAAATTGGAACAGTGCCTACTGGTACAGCAGAATTACGCAAGATCCACTCGCGAGTCTCATGGATGTGGCGACCAGTAGAGAGATCCATAATAGTATCTGCACCCCACATTGTTGCCCATTGAAGCTTGTGAACTTCTTCTTCGATTGAGCTTACAACAGCAGAGTTTCCAATGTTGGCATTGACTTTCACTAAAAACTTTCTTCCTACTATCATAGGCTCCAACTCGGGGTGCTTCTTGTTTGAAGGGATGATTGCACGGCCCCGAGCAACTTCTGACCTCACAAACTCCGGATCCATTTGTTCACGTGCAGCACAGTATGCCATTTCCTCAGTTATGATTCCCTGCTTAGCATAGTACATTTGTGTGTACCTTGGTCCTCCTAACTTCTCCCTCCTGTTAATCCACTCTTTGCGCAGCTTGGGAAGTCCTATTTAGATGTATAAATATTAGGGCTTTTTTTCATTTCTGACCATCGGCTCAAATTAATTACGGGCGCTAGCCAAAATATACATTACATATACACTGATTATGTATATTATATGTATACAATATGTGTATTATATGTTTATACTTAACATGCAAGACATGTACATTTACCGGCTATTATTGTCTTGTACGGTTCAAAAAGGTAATTATATCCAACTATTATGAATATAAATAGATTGTGTCCTAAATCATAATGTTAAAATCATAAATCAAGACATTTAGCTGAATGTTTCATTGGACATAAAGTACAAACAACTTCCACTCAAAAGGTTGTCTTCAGAAGAGTCATATCTGCCAACTCAGCCAAAGAATGCAAGACTCGAACAGGGGAAAAGAAAACGAAGAAAAACAAATGTGGAAACTGAGAGCTATTAATACAAAAGAACAACTACTACGCATCAATCTCATATTAGTTGGGGTCGACTATATGAATCCTAACTATCTATGTCTCTCCATTTGAACTCGTCACAATCCAATGTTTAAAAGAATTAGGTTTATAGCACTAGGAGTTTTTTATATTTTTCACTAGCATATAAATCTCTAACAATTCTTAAGCGAACATTGGACTTAAAGTTAACATACCTACATGATTAAAACTTAATCCCAACTAATTGGTATCACTTATATGGATCTTTTTAGTGCTAATAATGTTCCAGAATTGTTTCAAAGAGAAAAAAAATGATGAAATATGGATGAAAAAACAAGATCAGATAATTCAATTTCCAAGAATTTAAAATATACAGCTGAAAATAACCAAATTAAAGATGATCAATAAATGAGAAAAACAGATGAAAGTTAAGCGAATGAGGTATTAAAAAGATCAAAGAAAAGAACAACAAATTAAGCAGTTACCAGTAACATTTATCTAAAAGATTATTGAAAACTCTACTTTAATCCTTGGTTAAGATGTTATCATAAAAAGAAACAAGGGAGATATAGTTAATAGGCATACCAACACGCGGGTTTACACCCTGAGGACCACTGGTATCATAAGTGTCAAAATGTGGTTCATCCCCGGAAAGATGGATACGTCGAAATGGGACTTTGAGCACATGACCTGTTTCTTCATGCACAACTTCACTGCAAAATGCACATTCAGCTAATAAACAACTTGCAAAACCAAGGGGCTTAAAAATTTGCAATAAAGCATGTGGACTGCTGCATTTGTTCTGTGAAGCTCCTACATCACAAACGTATTTGATCTCAAAAACAGGATTTACAAGATAAACTTTTCAATATAATTATACCGAGATTATAGAAAAAAAATTAAACGTTTTAACTTATGGTTCATGTTCACGTGAAGGGTTATACTTCCACCTGAAAAATAAGGCAGTCACCTGCTACAAATTACAATAGTGTTTTGTTAAACCACTGAATAGTGCAAAAATTCTTTACACTACCATCGTTTACAAGTTAAATCCTTAAGAATAAGTCAAAGCCCCAAGTTTTATACAACATTTCCGAAGAAAGATTTTGAACGCTTAGCCATTTCGCTCGAGAAATCAAAGAGATGTTTCGATAGTATAATATTGTTACAAATTCCATATACAATCCTCAATAAGTGTTGTTATCTTGAAGAACTATATAAGCAAAGAAAGGAGGGAGATTCTAGGCAGACCTGTATTCTTTGGAGCTTTTCAGGAAGCATTCTTCGAACGATGGAAGTGGCAGGAAATCAGGAGCATTAGGATCAACAGTGTGCTTTGGCTTTGTCTTCTCTTTATTATTAGTACTGGGAGGATCAAAGGTTAGTGTTGCTCTCGGGCTCGAAAAAGAATTGAAACACGTCTCCCTTTTCCTCGTACCAGCAACTTGCCCGGTCAAATCAAATCCAGGCAAGAAGGAACTGCTTGGAAAATTTACTTGTGGATGATGGTTCCCGTTCTTGCATAAGAGTGATGTCAAAGCAGTTTGGACGGACGCCATCTTTCTATCCCCTGTCTAAGGATATCAAAGCAATTACGTCACGAGTTAGGACTATAAAATTCATTCGTATATAAGCAGACTGGGGAAATATCATATTTAGAACACGTCATGCTTGCTATGTTGCTCGGACTCTTCAAAAATATTGTCGGGTGCGTGTCAGATCCTCCAAAAGTAGTGCATGTTTAAGGATCCAACGCGGCCATGGCGGCATTTTTGGAGTGTCCGAGTAACATAGGATGTTTATAATGATACAGCAAAAGGTGAGTGATCTTACCAATTCAATAGCATAAACCAAAACACGAAAAGAATCCCGGATACTTCAGAATTCATAGCAAGATCATAAGTTATAGCAAAAAGTATTTTCTTTAGGTTAAGTATTCACTCCCTGTGATCTACTCCCTTTGTTTAATTTTATGTGACACTCTGTACGTTTTAGTTTGTTCCAGAAAAAACATGGCACTTTTCTACTTTTGGAAACAAGTTAACTTAACCTTCTCATTTTACCCTTAACATGCTTTTATAGCCACATAAATGTCATGACATTTTTTGAACCACAACTTTCAAAAGTCGTCCATTCTTAAACTCCGTGTCCATTCAAAGACCACCACATAAAATGGAATGGGGTGATTACTAGATTTGGGCATGTCCAATTATGACATTCTAGTTTTATTGATCATCAACACAAAGGCTGTGCTGGAACGGTGACATTCTAATTTATTGGTTGTGTTTGGGAGATCATTCCAAGTATCAGAGACAGATGCAATATATAAACAACGGGTTCAACTGAACCAATCATTTTTACACGAAGCATAGATATATATATTTGAAAATCACTAAAATTTCAACAAATATTAAAATCTGAACCCATAATTGCAAAAGCGCATTGGGCTCAGTGGTGAAAACATAGAGATTGAACCATTAAATTTAAATCATGGATCCACTTCTGCAGAGTATTCGTGTCTTTCGAAGCACAAATCAATTCAATTGACAAAATATAAGATCAGAATTCTCAGATGACATGTTACTGTATCTTACCATTTTCCTTATATTTTGATAAATCAAATCTATCTTCATACTGGATGCAAGTAGTACAAAACTAGATGACATAGCTCCATATATAAGGTAACACCAAACTAGTATGGCCTTAACCAAAATAGCTTAAGTTCTATATACCGACGATGTACAAAAACTATTTTTCCACAATTAGATCACTTATAAGGTAAATTTCCACGATAATCATTAATCAAGAACCTGGTAAAAGTGATTACTAACATGTTAAACTACAGTAATAGTGTAAACTGTTTTAGTACTATCAGCTATATAAGTTAATTCCAAATGAAAATTCCCTCCCATCAGAACAATAATAAACCCCTATTTGTTTTTTTTTTAATAAAGGTGGTTTCCGACTTAGGTTGCGCACATCTTAACTATTCCACTACGCACCAGGTAACTTTGTCGCCAGGGCTTAGACAGATAGGGGAAAATGCTGTCAACCCCTATTTGCTGGCATGGAAAGCCACCTATTAGCTGATTTGGCGTGCCTACTTGACTTTTGGTCAATTTTGGATCAAATTTATTTTCTGAATAACCAGCCATTAGTTCGGTGATTTTAAAGCGACAAAAATATTCCCTTTGTCCCAATTTAAGTGGCACAGTTCGAATTTCGAGAGTCAAAAAGTTTAATTTTGATTGTGAATTCGGGCATGGAATCTTTGAGCTTTTTGAAATAAAATTTACATATTTAAAAACTAGGTAAAAAGTACTATAAATCACAATAATTGACAATTCAAAATATTTAAAAGATACATGAAAAATTACAGTTAAAGATACACTTGCTTGAATCTCGAAATCTAAAAGTTCCAAACAAATTGGGAGGGAGTAGTTTTTTGCCTTTTCCATAAAAAGTCGTACGTTGAATGACTATTCCACTACTAAAACACACAGGAATTAATGACAGACAATTGTAGCTAAACAGATAAATCCGTTGGCTAATCATATTTAACTATCTATTAGCGACAAATTATCACAAAATTCTATTAGCGAGCAATTTAGCGATAAAGATCATTTTTCTTTGTAATGAATTTCAAAAGGATTGCAAAAATAAAGCGTGGAATTGATGTGTGTAAAAATACAGAATATAGAGAGATGCATGCATGAAAGAATCAATTCATTAGTTTAATTTATATTATTTAGACTCTTCAAAAATATTATCATAATAATATGCATTCTTCAAAAATACATTATTTTTGAAAGATTCGACACGCGCTCATAAAACTTAATAATTGAATCAAAAGGTTGAGAGAGAAAAACGAACCTCAAATATGTGAATTAGAGTTCTCTGTTGAAATGAGTGTGTGGAGTATTGTTGTAGAAAAATATGAGGAACGAGTTATCCGCAATATCTCCTACGTGTGTTATTTTATAGGGATTTAATTCACTTAAATAAGCTCGGGCTTACCTGGCTTTATTATTGGGCCCCACGTTCCCTTAGATATTTTTTATGGGATTTGTACAGAAATAGTCAGTCGAAATAATCGGGCAGGGTAACAAATTAAAGTAAATTCCTCAAATCGTGCTCAAGTTAAAAAAATTAAGGAATAAAGTTTTTTTTTTGTTTTATATCAGTAAAATCACTTAATTTGTATTATATTTTAACAAGCTATTATCGCCAGATATCAAACGAAAATTATTATTGTCAAATCAAAATTCCAATTTATATTTCATGTGAGACCCAACTAATAGCCTAGTAATAAAATTTATCGAAAATATTTACTTGGGATCATTTTCGAGTTCATCAAAACTTGAAAGTCTTTATCCATTGAGGAAGCTATTAATTCAAAAATCACAACTCAAAACATAAGAGTAGTGTTTACAACAAACAACATACCCAGTGAAATCCCACAGCATGGGGTCTGGGGAGGGTAGAGTGTACGCAGACCTTACCTCTTGGTACCTCTATCTTGGTAGGCAGAGCGGTTGTTTCCGAGAGACCCTCGGCTCCAGACAGAGCATAAGCACAAGCAAAGCAAAAGCAAAAGCAAAGCAAGAGAAACGGTAGACCCAGTCAAAAAACTTTAGCAGTATGAAAATGCTGGTATCAAAAGCGAATAAGTCATGATAGCGCATTCTGAAAAAGTAAGCAGTAACTAACGCATGTAAATAAATTAAATAAAGTACACTAAATGACACATAGCAACATAAATCAAACTACAAGGGACTTTAAAATAATATTGTGTCTATTAGTATGATAGGCTAGGCGGGCTACAATAATAACACCACAACTACCAGTTTGTAAGCGTAAGTAGGATTACGCTCAACTACCTACAACCCTAATCCGTGTTCTCCACAACCTCATATCTAATGTCATGTCCTCATTAAGTTGCATCTGCGTCATATCCCGTCTAATCACCTCTCCCCAATACTTCTTCGGCCAACCTCTGCCCCTCCTGAATCCGTCCATAGACAACCTCTCACACCTCCGCACTGGGGCATTTGTGTCTCTCCTCTGCACATGCACAAATCATCTCAACCTCGCTTCTCGCATCTTATCCTCCACTGAGGTCACTCCCACTCTATCCCGGATATCATCATTTCTAATATTATCCCTCCTTGTATGTCCGCATATCCATCTCAGCATCCTCATCTCCGCAACTTTCATCTTTTGGATGTGCGAAATCTTGACTATTCTATTTTGGAGTCGTATTTGAATACATAATTAAGTTTTTTTTCTTATTCTCTATATAACAATGATGTAAAAAAAATAGAAATTGTACTATGCCTTTCATATTTTTCAAGAAACAAGAAGTAAAAATTAAGGTGTGTGTTGTTCGATTTTAACAAATAACTCAAACAAATTGAATTTGTAGATTTACTTGAAAGTTGATATGTCTTATGGGTTGTGGATGAATTTCTGTATTATGTTTCAACTAAATTCAAACTATCGAAATTGGAAAAGAAAATTAAAACTAAAAAGTAGCATAAAATAACAATCGGATGCCCACCCTAGAATTTCTAAAAATTAATATTGATACTAGATTTTCTTTAAGAAAATTCTTCCATGAGAAGATTAGAGAAGCAAAAGAAAGACATGTAGATTATTCTATAGCCAAATCATAAACTTTAATAAATCTACAAATTCAATTTTGGTGGGTTATTTATTAAAATAAAAAACGCACACCTTTAATTCTACTTCTTTTGTTGAAAACATGAGTGGCATCGTACAGTTTCTATCTTTTCAGATTATTATCAAATAGAGAAAGAGGAAAACCTTAATTACGTCTCAAATATAACACACTGTTTTGAGTTGTGATTTTTTTATTTGAAGCTTTACCGGTGGACAAGCACTTTCCAGTTTTGATGAGACTGAAAAAATGATCCCAAGTAAGTGTTTTCAATTCAATTTATTATTAGGCCAATAGTCGGGTCCCACAGAATATAAATTAGAATTTAAAATGGAAAAAAAAGATTTTTGGCGAATCTAGTTCATAATCGACAATAGTAATTTTTTAAAAATAAAGTTGTGTACAATAGACCATTGTGGTTCGATCCTTCCCCGAATCCCGCGTATAGCGGGAGCTTAGTGCACCGGAATACATTTATACCTCACATAAGTTGATTGACTTTATTAAGACAAAACAAAGTAAGTGACTATACTTCATCAGAATTTAATTTTACAAAATTTACTCTATAATTCTAGGGGTGAGAAATCATGCAGCTTAAATCATTTGAACTTAACCAAGTATCCATCAAATCATGGGCAGACCCACCTTAGAAAAAGGATGGTCAAGTGCACACCCTTCACATGAAAATTATTCCGTGTAAATAGGTTAAATGGTAACTATTATGAGTATATATTTAATTTTGCACACCCTTAACATAAGTGAGAAGAAAATTTACACACCCTTCATCAAATTCCTGATTCCACCACGGAAGCAAATTGCACCTCTCAATAAAGGTACTACTGGTCAAGTAGCTTTGCTACTTGAATGTTGACACTTATTTTTTAACAACAACAACGCACTGATCAGTTTGCACATACTTCGATGATTTCACTGATTACTTGTTACCTCCAAGTCTACTTAAACTTAGACAATAGGAAGACACTGTAAAATTTTGACACTTGCATAGAGAAGAGCATGATGATAGCATCATTTCTAGGCTAGAAAAAGGCAATGGCCAAATGCTAAAGTTTGCTGACAAATATCATTGACTAGCTGCCAAAAATGATGTGATAAAAAGATGGTGAAAATATTGAGCAAAGATGCTTTGGGGTCATTAAGCTAGTGTCTGTCTCTTTGTAGTCTTCCTGGAATTGACTAAAGGCGTTAGTTAATAGTATCAGAAAGCAATAATTGTGATATTTTTGGGTGCCTCAAAATATCATCACTAAGAGTCTATCACCTCCACATTTTGCACTATGCTGTGCCATAATGGTATTTTGTTCTCACATTATTGCCAAAAGCCAACCGCACAATGGAGACATTGTAGTGCCAGACCAGATTTACCAACAGCCAGTTTAAAAATTCTATGATTTATCCTTTCCTATTTGATCCCTTTGAATTCCTATAGCTTTCCCCGTCCCCCCTTCGTCAGGTGGTGCTTGTGCGGAAAGTGCACCACTACAAATAGAGTTTGAAGCCCTCACCTTACTAACAAGTTGAGAGCTGATGACTGGTGATTACGACTACTATAAAAAAACTTCTTTTTATTATTATTGCATTTTCCGTAAACTTTGTCAAGTCTATCCGCTCGTTTGTTCCAAACCACAATTTTCGAGTTTCAAGATTGCGTGTTTAGTAATCGCGGTGAGATGTTCCAAGTCCGCACGGAAACACTCTCTATGAAGGTCACTCAAAGTAACCTACTCGAGCTTCACCCTTTGTATTGCACCGCCTGAAAAGAGGTCTGCTAGCCTTTTTCTTTCCCAGCACCTATGTTACAACTTGACATGAAAGAAACTGTAAACTTATTTGATGCATTCTGGCCCAAGAAGATAACTAGAATTGCAGTTTGGAGACTTCTCAATTGATAATAAGTTGTAATCCAGCTACATTCGATATATAAAATGGATACATACAACTGTTCTATTGGCACTAAAAAGCACCAAAAACTAGAAGGGAAGCAGATGAAGTGAAAAGTGCATTGGGAGAGCAGCAGTCGGGAAAGGGGGGTCGGGTGGGAGGTCGTGGGGGGAAACGGAAATAGCAAATCCCCAACAAAACTTGAATCCGCCAGCACACAGTGTGTCCCAAAGTCCTGAACAAGAGAAGAACAATTTACATTACATATTTTGTTGCACAAAGAAAGAAAGAAAAATCATATTAAAAAGGGAAAAGGGTCAGATTTGCCCTCCAACTATGTATAAAGGATCACATTTGCCCTCCGTTAAAGTTTGGGGTCAAATATACCCTCCACATTAGAGTCAAATATACCCCCTCAGTTGGATGGAAATCCCATTATGTAGATGCCACATTGGATCCACATGGACATCACGTCGGATCCACGTGGAGGACAATAAACACATGGCAGGTGTGGACCCACATCGCCACCCCACTGCTTCAACCACACGACCCCTATACCACCCCTCCGACCTCCAACAACCACCGCCGACCACCCCTATTGCGTACACTACTACCACTATACCAGCACAACCACACCATAAACCAAACATCACAACGACCAACAAACACTCCGGTGAACCCCATCAAACTCCGGCCAGATCCACGAGAGGGCCCACCACGTCACCATCGTCTCCGGCGAACCACAACAACAACAACATCACAACTCCCCGCATCCATCGCTGCTTCGCAACCACCGACAAACACCAAATGGGTTGTGTAGAATTTGGGATGCCGCTATCGATGTGGTTGAAGCAGTGGTTGCCCCTTTTCTTAAATGCCACCTACCAACCTTGTCATGTACCTACCAACCTTGTCATGTACAAAATTAACTCGCTTCAGTAAAATGATTGTAGCTGATTGAACATTAATTGTTGATGATGTTAACCCCTTTTTCATGATTTTAAACTGTTGATGATTTCATTGTGCTATCTGCTATACTAAACGTTGTTAACTTTTCAACTACACAACCCATCTAGGTCGATTGGGTGGAATGGGTCGACGGGGTTAGGGGTTCAACAGCTGAGTGGTTATATGGTGACAGTGACCGGTGGGTAGATAACTGTCGGGGTTGGTTGGGTTCCGGTGACGGGTGGGGAAAGGGTGTCGGTGACTGGTGGGTAATTGGCTAGTGGGAACGAAATGACGCCGGTGACGGGTGGGTTGGGGGAATCAGGTCGAATTGGTATTACGGTGGTGGAGGGTTGGTCGACGGGACGGTGTCGATAGCGGCATCTGGTGTGGTGTGGTAACGGTGGTTTGGGTAGTGGGGTGAAGGGCGACGATTGCGGTGGTTGGCTGCTCCGGTTCACCAGAGCTGGAGCTCCTTGCCGGAGGAGCGGGTGACGCTGAACAGAGGGAGTAAAAGTGGGTGGCGATGTAGGTCCCACCTGCTATGTGTTTATTGTCCTCCACATGGATCCGACGTGGCGTCCACGTGGATCAAATGTGGCATCCACATGGGATTTCCGTCCAACTGAGGGTATATTTGACAACTTTGCTAATATGGAGGGTATATTTGACCCAAACTTTAACGGAGGGCAAATCTGACCCTTTTCCCTATTAAAAATAAGCAAGTGGAAGGTTTGCGAGCTTATGGGCGCGTTCTACAAATTTCTCTGTGGAGACTGGGGTTGGGGGTAGAATGAAGGTGGATGGATAAATTTGGTGTCCTCCAAATGAGCATGAAATGATTGAGAAATTTGTTACATTTTACCTTCAGTTTGAAACCAAGGAAGAAGATATGAATGGAAGAATAGGAGCCTTTTTCCCTAGTTTAGTTTGTAGAAAGTTGAGAGTTGAAAGTCTCATTTTTTTTTCAAATACAGTCAAATATCTCTATAACGGCACCGTTTGTCTGGATACTTTTTGGCTGCTATAGATACTTTTTGGCTGCTATAGAGTGATGTTATAGAGAACAACTAATATATTATTATCTGAAAGTCGGTTTCAAAGAAATCTAGGCCGTTATAGTGAAATGTTACTCTAAAGGACGACTCTTATAGAGATATCTGACCGTAGATCCCACAATGTTTCTCCCCTTCATAGGTGACAAATCTAGGAATATTCCTCTCAAGAAAATTCATCTTGTAGTTGCTGAGGCCCTAGTAAATCTCTAATCTCGGACACTACCAAGGGGAAAACATTTTTCGTTTTTGAACTCACTTATTTTCTGCCAAATCAACAACATTTCCCCTCTTTCTAGATTCCATTCCTTCCCATTCCCTTCCCTAATTCCCAAAACGAAGGACAAGATTGTACTCAACAAGCATGATACTAGTTCTATTGACTATCCTGTCAATAATAACTGCAGATATAATAAATCAATGGTCTAAGGAAGACAATCAAACCTCTAAAGTTCATCCTTTGCAGAATCGGCTTTGACAGAGTCTGACTGAGCAGGCTTGTCGCGATTCTTCTTGATAAATTCGATGATCGCCTCTTTTGTTCTATCACCGTTGTACTGTGACAAGTTACCGGAGGCAGATCTGAAGTACATAGTAGGGAATCCCTGAACGTCAAATTCACCTTTTGGGAGATCATTTGCGGTTGCATCCTGTAAATGGAAAGCAAGTGAGGAAATGACCCACAATGAACACAACAACTAATATATGTCCTATGTAGGGGCGACAAAATTAGCCCATGAAAACATGACCCACCAAATCCTTTCAAGTTTGACACACCCATTTATTAGCTTAAGCCCATTTTAGCCCAAATGATTTCAGCCCATCTAAAAATTGGGCTAATATGTAGCCCAAATTAAATCATAGAAACCTTGTCAAAATATTTTCAAAAAGAGATTTTATTTATTTGATATTTTATATATAAACATAATAAAGAAAAAGATAATTTTACTAGGTACTTAACAAATTATAAAAGAACAAACAAAGAAATTAAAACCTAGTACGAATTGGGCGGGTTGAGTAATGACTTGCTTTTTAGCTCATTTTAGCCCAACTCATTTCAACCCAAGTAAAATTTGAGCGGGGGTCAATGACCGGCATCTATTGACCCAACACATTTTGACCCGTCCAAATTCAGTCCAACCCATCCTTTTGACACCCCTAACAGCAACTAATTATATGTCCTGTGCATTATAGGTAACCAACTGCTAATGCATTCATTTGTTATTATGGGTAAAAGTTGAAATCAGCTAACAGATAATCTCTAACAAAGAATGAAGGAGATACATGCGTTGAATATCTTTGTTTAGTTCATGAAAAAAATTCTTACCAGTTTTGCAATCAGAACATCTGGATTGCTTTCAAATGATACGGCCACTTCATCCAAAATTGGAGCCAGATTCTTGCAGTGGCCACACCAAGGTGCATAGAACTCTAACAGTACTGCACAGAAAAAAAAAAGGGATAATTACATTTCTGGACCGCTCAAAAGAATAGCAGCCAACAAATGTACAGGTTTTGTATATTAAGTATAAAATATACATATATATACATAAATACACCTGTAATATACATAATCAGCGTATAGGTTTTGTATATTTTGGTAAGCGCCCGTAATTAATGTCGGCCGACGGGCCAAAATGAACAAAAAAACATTCATGAGAGCACAATTATCCACAGGCAATAAGCTAATAACTGCTCCCTAAACTCCCTCTATCTCCATCACATCTGCCAGTTAGAGAGAAGAAAAAAAAAGTGGAATAAAGAATGTCACTACCATCTAAGAAACGTGGGGCCTGATTGCTCAATAGGTGAAGAAGATAAAATGGTAAAGATCGTATATGCCTATTGTCTAAAGTCGAGCAAAGAAATGTAAGTAAACACTTAACAGGCAGAGACAAAATGGTTTTACAAAGAACTACTCCCTATCCCAACCAAAACGTGGAATAAAGAATATGACATTGATAGACACGCACCATTTTTTCCTGAGTTGAAAACCATGTCCTGGAGGGTATCCCTAACAACCACCTTAACAGGTTCGTCATTAACTTCAGGGATGGGCTCTGATTTTACATATGGCTTCAATTTTCCATCCTGTAACCAAGTGGAAATTAAGAGGACAAAGGTTAGCAAGCCTTCCCTTCAATTGATTACTGTTTTATTCCAAATAGCCAAGATTATACGAGTGCAACATGAAAACTACGAACAACCAAAAGAATAGGACTCATCACCTTGTAATCCTTCAGAAAAGCAGCAATGGCATCAGGTTCCACATGGTCCTTAACGTACTTCTGATCATCAGTGTCCATTATTATGATCACAGGTGCCTGTTCAGGCTTCAGTCCGAAGTACTGCACAATCCAAACAAAATGAATGTTCAACACGCCTTTCTCTTTTTTTCTTTTTTTGATAACCTTGGTGTCCGGGCCAGCTTGCATGCACCTCGATTAATTACACAGGTACCTGCTACTCCCACCAACACAGGTACCGGGTAATTCTATCCACCATGGCTTGGATAGATGGGAAGAAACCACCAAGCGTTTTTATCTCCGCTGGTGGAATTGAACCTGAGACCTCATAATTGTCAACCAACTTCATTGATCACTAGGCCACACTCTTGGGTGTTGCTCACTGCCTTCCTATGTGATCATGGGTAACGTAAAATGGTACGCTAATCAGATAGCTGAATATTTTAACTAACCTCAAAAGCACCTTCACCAGCCTCAACATCACCCACGAGAAAGCTCACCCCATCCCCTTTATAAAGCACGGCAACATCGTTGTACTTGGACTTAAATGCATCAAGCTCAGTGCTAAAATTCACAAATAGCAATGTCTGTAGATTTGCAAATGTAATCCTCAAATATTAGTAAATGAACACAAAATAATACAGGTACCAAAATTGTAACTGTAAAATTCATTAGAAAAACATAGAATTTCTTGACATTGAAATATAAGGGCAACTTGCAACATTACAACTCGGAGAATCAAGTACCTTGTCATTGGTGCCATCAAAGAACTTGTTAACATATGGATGATTTTCGGGTTTATTGTCGAAAATAGTAACAATAGGAATACTAGCTTCTGCAATGAACTTCTCCATTGCATCAACTTGAAAATCCTGCAAGATTATAATTATACGGCCAATTAAAAGATAATATAGGGCAAGAGTTAAGCCTCATAACCAAAAGACAAAATTATACATAGATAACCGTAATACCTCAAAATCAACAAAGAGCTCATCAAATGGCTTTAGAAGACGAAGAGTGGGCTTATCGACTGGCCCACCCTGAGGGAGGAATTTAGCATCAACTGTGTGAGCAAAATCGATCTCAGCTCGCAGTTTTTCAGCTAGTGCTAAATAGTTCTCAAACTTTTCTCCGGAAGGGTCTGGAAATATACCAACCTAAAGAAACATAAATAGATTTTAGACGGCAAGAAACTATGGCATGCTGAGCATAAATTTCCATAATTATGAAGCAAAAATCAAAAGGATTTTTTCTTCATTTTTGGCCCATTGGCCGAAATTAACTACGTGCACTAGCCAAAATATACAAAACCTATACACTGGTTATTCATATTATATGTATATTTTATGTATGTTATATGTATACACTGTATCCAATATGTATACTTATGCCTAACATACGAAATGGTTATTATTCTTTTGAGCGGTCCAAAAATGTAATTATCGCAAAGTCAAAAGTATCATCACTTACAACAAAGATCTTTTTCTCATCAATAAGGTTTGTGGCGTCCTCCTTCGACTTGATTTCAGCAGATGCGGGACCCACTTGTTTCTTCAAATAGGATACAATACCAGCTGCGTCACGAGGGCCGTTATATTCTTGAACTTTCTTTCCTCCACCACGCAAGATCTTAATAGTTGGGAAACCCTGGATCTTGTACTGTCCTGCAAGTTCTCTATTGGCTTCATCACTTGCATCATACTTAGCTAGAACAATTGGAGGATCATGACTACTCAGCTCTGAGGCGGCTTTTTCATACTGGAAAGAAAATAATTTTAGCATAAATCAGTGGCATATATAGGTTGAAAACGCCAAGAAAAATGTAACGACGGAGAAGGAAGTAGTACCTCAGGAGCAAGATTCTTACAGTGCCCGCACCTGTTATTGGAAGTATATTATCAGATGATTATAAAGTGAAAGGAAATGAGAAAAAATAAAGAGGCTGGACATTTGTTCATTACACAAATTGCTTCTAAATGTGATACTTTGTTTGTTGATACACTACAAAAGTGCCTAGAGTTATGAAGGCATTAAAATCCAATTGAAGATTTTGTATAGAAATAAAGTCAGTTTTTCATGCCAAAGCACAACTAAAATAAGCATTTAAATAACAATGTATAACCATGAAAATTGATTATCAATACCATAGAAAAGATTGAAACTAATGTCAATCTGTGAGCTTTTAGCCAAAATTGTCCCTTATCTACGGGAGTAGGTCATCTTTAGTCCTTTAAGTTTGCTAAATTGGAGCACTTCTGGCCCAACTAATAGAATGGACTTAAAAACTAACGGTGACTACCAAAAGCCACTACTAAGAACACAGCAAAACCGACCCAAAAAAACTGACAGACTTTTGGACCGACTGAAAAAACCGATCTCAAGCATGTCATGTCCTTCCATGGGCCTCAACTTCAAAATAAAACAACAGTGTAATC
Source organism: Anisodus acutangulus (assembly GCA_029783415.1). Lineage (NCBI taxonomy): Eukaryota > Viridiplantae > Streptophyta > Magnoliopsida > Solanales > Solanaceae > Anisodus > Anisodus acutangulus. The sequence continues at coordinate 51,820,587 of CM056497.1, forward strand.
CCACAAGTGGGGTTTAGGGAGGGTAGGCAGACCTTACCTCTACCTTGGTGGGTAGAGAGGTTGTTTCCGATAGACCCTCGGCTAAGAAACTTCAAAACAGAAGAAAGAGAAAATATGTAAGTTCTCCCCTTAACTTGTCCCCAAAACTCACTTTAGCAATTTAACTTTACGGATAATTTTTTACCCCCTAAACAACTTTTAAGGGAATTTAATACCTACTTAAAAGAACAGAACCACACTTGTGGTTGGAAGTGTTCTACACGCACCTCCACGTGTCAAAAACTCATTTTTTTATATTTTCTAAAATTCTTTTTTCCTTTTCACCCACCCTAGCCTTCATCCTTCCCTACAACCCACAAATTCAAGCACAAACTTTCCGGCAGCTCTGAGTAGTACCACAACATCTGACGCCATCAACCCCCAATAAACTCAATCAAAAGAAAAAATCTTAAACCTTAACTTCACTATTCCATCATCCACACAACTAAATTATCACTTCACTAGGAAAAGGGAAAAAACCCAACTGAGATACTGCAACAAGTTGAAAATGCCATGTGTATAACTTAACTCTTTTTTTCATTTTGTTCCTCTGTCACACGCCTACAGGAGGGGTGAACCACTTTCTTTGCCACATCATCCCTTGCGAATAAAAATAGAATAGGGTGGTTAAAAATGTTTGTAAAATTAAATTGCTAAAGTGAGTTTTGGGACAAGTTAAGAAGGAACTTATGTATTTTCTCTAAAAGAAACACATAACAAGACTATTAGGCATAAAGAATCTCTATGTAACTCAGATAACTCGGGCCTCCACCATAATACAAATACATTATACATACACGTTGTCGGTCTGTGTGAGGAATTCCATTCATATCAAAAGCCTACAACAGAATCTACACAAATTTATCAGTTTACAGATGAAGACCATTTGTTCAGTGTAGCAGATTAACATTCTAATAAACCAGACAAATCAACAAGCAAACGTTGACCACGATAGACTGTCCCTTTAAAGAAAAAAACATTAACTTGCAATAACACAAAATTAAATCTAATTAGAGTAATCAACAAATAAAACGAAGCTTTTTACAGAAAAACTTCATAACCTAGAACACATCAAACAAATCCAGATTCTTTTTCTTTTTTCTTTTTTCTTTTTAAAATTCTGCAGCAAACATGAATTAAAAGAAGCTTTTTACAAAAAAATTAATCAGTCCACAAATCTAAATGCATCCATCAACAAAAGTCAAACTAAAGTCAATCTTCAAGAAATAATTTACTAAAAAAAACTGGATCTTGTTCTAATACAGTAGAACCTCTGTCCCAATTCATATAACACATTTTTCTTTTTAGTCCGTTCCAAAAACACACATTTTCTTATTTGACAATAATTTAACTTTAAACTTTATCTAGCTTAACGAGATGATCTATAACCACACAAATATTTTGACTTGTTTTAGACCTCAAGATTCAAAGTATTGTACTTTTTTCTTAAATTATGTGCACGAGCAAACTACATCACATAAATTGGAACAGATGGAGCATGTAAAAACCAAAAAACACAGCAAAATCGAACCAAGCAATAAAGCAGCAAAAATGAACTAAAAAAGATCAGCAAAAAAACCCTTTACAGAAGAAGAAAAAACCCTTAAAACACACAAAAAAAAAAAGATAACCAATCATTAAATATATTCTGCACATACAGATTCAAAGAAAGCAGCAAAAACCGAACTTATTAAAAAGAAGGAATTAATTAATTAATTACCAAGGGGCGTAGAATTCAAGAACAATGAAGTTGTGCTTTGAAATAGTATCAGTGAGGTTAGAATGGTCCAAAGTCAACACATATTCCTTCTCTTCTGCAACTGCAAGAAGAACAAGAGCTGATAAAATCACCAAAATGCCACTGAATTCAACTCTCTTTGCCATAGCTATACTCAATTGACTCAAGTGATTTGAGTTTTTGGTCTAAAATTTTATTTTATATTTATAAAGAAAAAAAGTGGAGAAATTACAAAATTAATCCCTTATTTAATATAATACGTGCAAATTAGTTATTTAAGTATCATTTGAGCAGTTTTGATCCTTTAATTTATCAAAAGTGAGTATGTTTGGTTTGATGGTGAGTGTTGGCTAACTGATAAAATTATTGTTATATGACCAGGAGTTCATGTGTTCGAACTTCGAACCGTGAAAATAAACTCTTACAGAAATGTAAGATAAGGTTGCACACAATAGACTCTTCTTGTCTGATTCCTTATTTGATCCCGCACATAACGGAAGATTACTGCACCAGATTACCTTTGAGTATGTTTGTTTTTCACATGATGTTTACAGTATGATTGTTAAAGTTAATCAGAATTGTAAAATTAGCCAAAAAATCAGATAATTCTTCAACAATTTAAAAATTGCAACATATGAAATTACACTAAACACAAAAAGTGGATAAAAAATAACAGAAATTGTACCTCAAAAAAATGCAACATACTCTTGAAATAGACTAAAAACGTAAACTACAAACATGTCCTTCAATTAAATATATTTATTTTTACAATTCCGATTAAATTTAATAATCAGATCTTAATAAATATCTGTTAGAGATCAAATATGCTCACTTTTGAAAAACTTAAATGATCAAAACTGCTTAAGTAAGATTGAAGGGACTATTTTAAACTTACTATTAAAGATAAGGGTGTAATTGAATCAATTTTCTTGAAAAGAAGTGATTCAATAGAAAGAGAGCCATGTCAACATGTAAATATTACGTGTAAAGTGGGGATTGGTATAAGCACGTACCAATACGTGTAAGAGTTTGAAATATGTGAAATTTACACTATAGTTTAGCTGTTTAAAATTTGTCATACATATAGTTTTAATATTTACGAAAATAGTTAATTTTGACTCTCTATATTCATAAAACGACATCATTGTATTTATGAATACAACGAGTAAAAATGTATTCAAATTTTTTTTTGTTGTATTCAAGTAATATGTATTCAACTCAGTTGTATTCACGTAAAATGTATTCAACTCAGTTGTATTCATTTGTAGCTACTTTTGCATTGTATTCAATTTATTGTATTTAAAAATCGATTGTATTCAAATAATATAAATATAAAAAAATATTGTATTCAACTTATTGTATTTTAAATTCGATTGTATTCGAATAACATAAATACAAAAAAATAGATTCAGCTGTAATAGATACACTAAAAATTTAACAAATACACTCAAAAACTAAATACAAAAAAACAACAAATTGAATACAATCCCTCCACCGCCGCACTTGTCATCGAAGCGTGACCGAAAGAAGCTCAGATCTTAACGATCCCTCCGTCGCACTTCTCAGTCCATTGCGCCGACGGCGACGGAGAGCTCAGATCTAAAGCTCATATATGATAACAATGGATTTGTAGGTCACGACGGTGGGTCACAACGGCGGTGAAGAGCTCAGATCTGATAGCAATGACAGCGGCAGAAAGCTCAGACCTAAACTAGATTCATAAAACCACGACAGAGAGCTCAGATCTAAACCAAATCTGATAGCAATGACGGCGGCGGAGAGATCTGAAGTAGTTAAATCACGACAACGGTTACTTTTTTTAGATTTTACTTGTCCTGAATTTTAATTAATATTTTAAGGTATATTTTCTTGTCATATTTATATGAGAAGAATCAAATCTTATAGTAATACCTTTTATATCATTTTTAAATTTTTAAGTTTAAATTATTAGTTTAACTTAATCTAATTTAGTTATGAAAATAAGTTAAATGGACTATTAAAAAGAAAAACGTGTGGGATGAAGTGGGTAAAAATGTATCCACACCAGATATATACATCAAATATAGTTAAATTAATGATAGAAGAGAAATTAAACTTATAACAATCTTATTTTAAATAAAGAAAATTCAAAATGACATTGAATACTAATTAATGTAAATGGAAGTAAACTAATACTATTACTACCCTAGCTAACTAACGTGGAAAGAGCTAAGGTTATTGTCAACTTTTTTTTTCCCGCACATTTTCTTATAAATTGCGATTTTGTTCAAAAGTTCGGCGTCATTTATTCTTCATTTTCTGCTAAATCTGAAACAATCTTTTTATTTTAGCTTTTATAATTTTTACTTTTGAATGGTGAGAATTTTTCATAAAAGATGATAATATTTTTCTCTGTTTAAGTTGAGTTTATTTTTTTAACGATACAGTGGCAAAATTAATACAAAGTTTTCTTACCAAGAGCTATACGTAAAGTATATTAACAGAGTCAAATTTTGCAGGTAGGCATAGGATATTACTTGCAGGTAGCTAAGATATGTGCAAATACATGATTAAGTATGAATAATTATAGTTAAAAAGAACAACTCATGTCATTTGTTTATTGATAGGACGTAAACAGATGATGCCGGTAAGTTTTTACCGGATGGAGTGAGTATTATAAGGAAATGTTTGTTCCGTACTTCACATTACGAACACCCTTCTCTATTCTATTTTTCGATTGATACTTAATTTTTTTTTTTGATTATTTCATTCCAAAGAGGTAATATATATACCCAATAATACAATCCTAATCCTCTGTACATAAGGTAATAAATTATCCTAATCCTAGGTACATAAGGTAATGAATTTGACTAAATATACACTTACCATATACAAAATATACATAATTATGACAAATTATATTTTTTCTATTCTATCACACTCCCTCAATCGAAGCGGGAGGTCGGCGTATGCTGAGACTGTCTCAAAAATCTTCAAACAGAATCAACAGAAGACCTTTCGTAAAAATATATGCGATCTGATACCATGACGGGACATGTAAGACTAGGGATGGCAGGTGGGTATAATTTTGCAGATTTCGCACCGCACCCGCACCAGTTGGAACGGATATGGATATAACTTTGGCGGGTGGTAGGCGGGTATGGGTATAGAAAATGTACCCGTCACGGGTAGGCGGGTAGGTGGTGGATTTGCAGTCATACCCGCCTCCCCCGCCCCGCATCCATCCGCCTACCCGCCCGCCTTATACCCGCCCCAAGCCCAAAATTAGCATCCCATAAGTCTTGCCTTCAGCCCATAAGTCACGACAAGTGAAAAAATTCGGAATTCTCCTCCCTCCATCCCAAAGAAAATGAAACCGTGACAGTATTGATTCTTGACTCAAATTTTTGGGATAATTTTTTATCACAAATGAATTGATTACAAAATATGGCAGACGGGTATTGGCGGGTGACGAATATCCACTTGGGTGGTGGAGCGGCTGTGAATTTAGTAATATACCCGCCTATGCGGGTATGGATGTTGAAAATTGTACCCGCCACGGGTGGCGGGTATAAAATTTTCTGGCGGGTACTGGTGCGGGGGAGGGAGTACCCGCCCCCGCCCCCGCCCAACTGCCATCCCTATGTAAGACACGTACCTGCCCACGTGAAACCTTTTCGAAAACAAAATGAATATCCAGTTCTATATGTTTAGTACGTTGATGTTGAACCGGATTTCCAGAGAGATAAACCGCACTCACATTATCACAATAAACCAATGTTGCCTTCGGAATAGGACAGTGGAGCTCAAGAAGAAGATTGCGAAGCCAACACGATTCGAAAACCATATTGGCAACTCCCATGTATTCTGCTTCGGCACTGGATTTAGACAAAGTAGTCTGTCGTTTGGATGACCAAGATACCAAATTATCACCAAGGAACACATAGTAGCCAAACGTGGAATGTCTGGTGTCTGAACAACCACCTCAATCTGCATCAGTCTAAGCAACGAGAGTGGATGTCGAAGATGGATAAAGATGCAAGTCATGATCAAGGGTACCCCTAAATATAGCGCACAATGCGCTTGAGAGCCTGCATGTGATCCTCTATCGGGTTATGCATAAATAAGCAAACATGTAGCACACCATAAGATATGTCGGGCCTCGTGAAGGTAAGATATTGCATGATGCCTGCAAGATTGCGATAATGTGATGGATCCGCATATGGTGTACTGGAGGTGGCACTCAACTTATGTTTAGTATCAATCGGAGTGGCAGACGGCTTGCATGATGACATGCTAGCTCGCTTAACAATTTTCTATGCATACTTCTTCTGAGATAAAAATAAACCACATGCATGACGTGTTACAGTTATCCCCAAAAAATAACTCAAAGGCTCAGATTTTTCATAGCAAACTCGGAGCTGAGCAGGGACATAATAGACTTACGAAGAGCGTCAGATGAAGCAATCAATATAATATCATCCACATACATAAGAAGATAAGTTATAGCAGGACCCTGTCGGTATATGAAGAGATAATTATTAGACCTGTTGTTAGAAAACACAATAGTAGAAGCATAATCTGCAAACCTCTTGTACCATGCCCTAGCCCAGACAAAGATTTCTTCAGTAAGCAAACATGATAAGGATAAAAGGGGCTTCTGTAGCCCATGAGTTGGTACATGTTTACCGTTTTATTGAGTTCTCCATGCAGGAATGCATTCTTTACATCAAGTTGATGTAGAGGTCATGCCTTCAAAAGTGCCAAACTCAGCATCGTGTGGATAGTTGTCGGTTTGACCATTGACTAAAAGTCTCACCACAGTCCACACCAACCTGTTGAGTTTTTTCATCACCTATAAGATGGACTTTATGCCTCCCAAAAGTACCATCAGACTTTTTTTATGACTAAAAATCCACATAGACCGAATCACATTAACATCAGGAGAACGAGGTACTAACTCCCAAGTCCTATTTTTAATAAGAGCATTATATTTATCATCCATAACTATTTTCCAATTCGGGTCATGAAGAGCAGAAACATGATTATAAGGTAACAGTGATTTAGTAACATGAGTATGAAGGTCGTATTTCGTATTTGGTTTAAAAATCCTATCTTGACTACGAGTGACTAGCCGTTGGGTCAGAATTGGAGTTGGATGGACGGAGGATGTGATATCGGGCGGAGGAGGTGACGGACTGCCCGACAGTGGGTCCGGTACACTGCCCCATTGGGTTCTCGTCTGCCACTGGGAAGGCTGATGCTGCTGACCTTCGCTCTTGTCGCCACGTCGGTGGCTGCCACCCTTTCCACCACCACGCCGCCCGCTGCAAATTTTTACCTTCATTATTGTCATTTCGTTCCTTTTGACCACAGACAGTTAGGCGGCCCATTATCAAATTGGGAAGAATTATCGTCGGACGGAGCGACAACCATGGCGAAATTAGACATGATGACCGTCATTTTGGCAAAACCCGCTTCTTCTAGTATGAGCATAGAACGAGCTTGGTAGAATAGCGGATGAGCGTACCAACACCACTATATGCGTCAGTAAGATCGTCCACCATCTGTAAAACGAGCCGATTGTTAGTGACAGGCGCGTCGACATTCTTAAGTTGGTCGGACAAAACCTTGAGTCGTTAGCAATATGAGGACGCATTGGGAAAATCCGCCATATCAGTGGTAGAAAATTCCTGCTCAAGTGTGACAGCCCGAGAATTTTCATTATCCTGGAATATGTCACGTAACCGATCCCACACCTCCTTTGCCCTGGAGTCGGGCTCAAGAATTGTATGCAACAAGTCACCGGAAATCGTGGCATAAATCCATTGGAGAACCGTTGCATCAAGAGTCACCCATAATTTCTTTTCATCATCGGTTTTTGTCACCTTCTCCTTGCCATTCTCCGGGGAGATGATGTGATGAATAACTCGGTGTGACCTACAATGAATTTTGAAAAGTTCTGCCCACGTTGCATAATGGACGTTTTCCATCGCAAGAGTGATGGAGAGGTAGGACTTAATATTGGAGACCGCTAGGGCTGAGTGAAAATTTGATTTGGAGTCCGACATGGCAGACGAAACAAAGAAGAGGAAGATATATGGTCGGCGGCGGAAGAACTCGGGCGACGGTGATCGGCGGGGGAGAGGTGGGAAGCCGACGAGAGAGAAGGAAAAATTTAGGTAAGATTTTTCCCTAGACTTCTGATACCATGTAAGAAATATTTTTCCTTCATTATTTCATTCCAAAGGGGTAATATATATATACCCAATAAATTATCCTAATCCTATGTACTAGGTACATAAGGTAACGAATTTGACTAAATATACACTTACCATATACAAAATATACACAATTATGACTAATTATATTTTCCTATTCTATCATTAATTCTTTTTCACATAAGTAATGTATTATAATAATATAAATAATGTGCCATTCTATTTTAAATTAGGAAAAATTTCAGATTTTTTTCTCAAATTTTATTTCGTAACACTGATCTTTCTCATAATTTTGAATCTTATGCTTACATTTTTCATTTTTGTCCATGCTGGGTGATTTATTAAGTTTATTTAACCTTTTAGCTAGACGAACAAATAAGCAAATAAAGAAAAACAACTGCAAGCACTTAGCAGATAAGTATGAGATTATTATTGACTTCAGCCCAAAATTTCCTCCATTTAGACTAATTAACTAATTTTTGGACATTACTTTGGCTTAGTCAACATAACACTTGGGATTTTAAACTTAAATCTTCAAGTTGAATTCAAAGACTTCAGACGAATTTAAAATAATTTCTGTCACCTTTTATTTGCATTTTGCACTTTAATGTATGTTTTATTTTGTGATTTAAGCTACAACAACAACATACCCAATGTAATCCCACAATGTTTTATTTTATGATTTAAGCTGTATCTTATATATTTGAATAATTTAAATCCGAATCTTTTTATTTTCTTACAAAACAATAAAATCCTCTTTTTATAATTTTTTCATGAATGCAAAATAGGAATACAAATAATATATCATTTTTTCAAGGATCCTAAATTTAATTTATAGCATAAGAGACTAGATCGAACTGAAACAATTTCTTTGTTTATATTTTATTGATGACAAATTGCAATACCACTAAATGTTCGATGGATAAGAGCAAGGAGAAACTAAAATGTTAATTATAAAAAAGGATAAATTGAGAGATAAGAAATTCAAGGTAAAACAGATTCCATTTGTATTGTTATTTAATTTGTTAATGGGGTATTAAATTGAAAAATACTTATTGTTTGCAACGTGCAAAAGATAAATTCCATTATTAACATGTTTTTGTCTTATCTTTTATCTACTATTGCTTCTTTTTTTTAATCCCTTGTGAACAACCAGGGGCGAATTTATAAGCAAAATTTGGATCCCATAAACTCATGATCTCTCCGTAAAATAATGTATTTTATGAACGTATTTTTTAAAATTGACATAATATTATCAGTTGACATTCATGCTACAAGAAAGTGCACTTTGATTTAACAAGTCTAATCAAACTCAGCTACCATACGAGCAATGAACCAGAAAGAAATTAAAGGTTCTCGGGTCTATCAAAAGTTCAAACAGCTTTGAGAACAAATAAAAGATAGATCAAACTCATTTAAGTTTATATTCTATTTTGGATAAAGCTGGCCGTACTAAAAAGTTGCAAGTGCTTCTCATACATCCAATAAAGCAAAATAAATATTAGGCTCATTTGAACCATAAAGTTGTGTGCTTCATATTGGGTTTCAAACGCACACAAGTATACATGATCAATAAGTAATAAAACGATGAAGCAGAGTATCGTTTCCACACTGATTTACTAAACCAAATGTAACAGCTCAACCCCTCATTTTTTAGCATTTGTACTTTTATTTATGTGTTGATGCCTTGAACATGTTGTCGTTACCTTTTGAAACTTAGCGGCGTGATCTGGGTTGAGACTCAAAGGGTGCCTTCATCGCAATCGCGAGTACACCAGTTGTTAACTAAGCCCAAATCAAAAGAAAGACTCCACGTTCATGAACAAACAAGAAATCAACTACATCCAAGTACAAAAAGACATTTAATTGTCACTTCATCATCTACTTGGCTTGGCAAGCTCTGCTGCACTTACAAGTCTGTCTTACAGCAAGCTACCTCATCAATACTTCTAATCTACAAAAACATAGTGCTCCAAGAAATCTTATTAGTAAGATAAAATAATATCAACATTGTACACAAGTCAAAGATTATGGTAACTACTTATACTCTGTCCCATAATCAGAAAGATTACATTGTATACACAGTTTCACCTCCCACAACATTAGACATAAGGATTACTTCTTTGTAAGCTGCAAGTACAGATGTATGGTACATTATAAAGGTATATTGATTCTTGTAATTACTAAGAATAATTGGCACATGTACAAGCGATGTAGAAGAAAAATACCAACAGACATCACTCCGATCACGACCCTATTTTCCTTTCACTTGTGCCTTCTCTTTGAGTTACCAACCTGTGATTGTGGTATATAACAATGGGAGTTTGTAGGAGTTAAGTAGCTGTCAATTACCTTACTAACACATACAAAATCACGCTGGACGGATGTCAGCAGATGATTGCCCATCTTGGTTCAGGAATATAGCTTGGTTTCCCATGAAAGCAAAGACGATGGCGTGGAAGTCCATACTGATGACTTTGTTAAGCATGCACATGCTGTCAGCCAGAGCCGGCTTGCAGTGGAAGTAAAGACGCTTGTTTGCCTTTAACGAAGAAATTAAGTTCCGCTGGTGCAACGACCATGCTCAACCATTCTTGCAGGTCTTCACCTTCTACTTTCTCTTGCTCTGAGAGGAAGACATGTATCAATCCATAACAAAGTACCAAATATAATACTCCCTTCAATTTTATTTTATATGGCGGTCTGAGCATAGAGTATAAGAAGGAATGAAAGTTGTTTCTTACATATCAAAAGTACCATTAAAATTTGTGGTCTTTAAACATGTCACTTCTGTGGTTATAAGAGCACCATATTAACAATAAAATAGGAAGTATAAAGTTAAAAAGTTCCCAAATATAAAAGGGTAAGTTAATACTTGCATTTGCTAGCCAAACATACAAAAAATATACACCATCATGTATAAGATATGTATATGTTATGTATATCATACATTACTATACAAAATGTATACATTTGCCGGCTATTATTTTGGTGGCAGATATACAACGTAAAAATCCTGATATAAAAGAGTGCCAATTCTTTTTTAAACAGAACAGAAAGAAAGAGTATACACCTTCCACAAAGAAAAAAGAAGAGAGAATGAAAGGAGAAGACACATCATAGATCGTATAGAGATATTCGTTATCTATCGACATATTAAAATAAGATTCTTTTATTTAACTTCAATGTAAAACCGGTGCCTTTTGAAGATAATCGAAAGAAAGCACTACTAACTAGTAAAGTGTCATTGAATATATTACCTTCCAATTGAGATCCCAACCCCTCAAGAACCTTCAGATTAGCACGTACAACACAGAGTGCAATATCAAGTGCAGACTGCAGTAAAGCCTTGACCTCTCTTTGAACAAGATCAACAAGATGCCCCTGTGGAATAATTTTTACTTTTAGTTCTGCTACAGAGGTGGTATTCTTAAGTTAGAAACAAAAGTTGGGATAAATTATTGGGCTTTTTTCATTTTTGTCCAGTCGGCCGAAATTAATTACGGGCGGTAGCCTAAATACACATAACATATACACTGATTATGTATATGTTATGTATATTATATGTATATGTATACAATATGTATATTATATGTATATTTTGCTAAAATATCGGAGCAGAAGAAAACAGAGAAATCAAACATCAAGAGAGGGGAAAAGACCTGCTCCTTTCCCCAGGGCATGGATCCACCATCATCTATCCCACCACCAGAAAGTGTTGCCACTGAAATAGGGCCAATGGTCGGACTAAGACCATATTCAGCCACTGCCTTGTAGGCCATGTCTGTTGCTTTGCGTATATCATCAAAAGCACCCGTGGAGACACGTCCAGAGTACAATACTTCTTCTGCTGCACGTCCACCAAGAAGAGTAACCAATCTTCCACGCAATTCATCAACAAAGAGCAGATATCTGTCCTCATTAGTTGGAGGAATATAAGTAAATCCTAAAGCCCCTCCAGATCTTGGCAATATGCTTAGCTTCTGATTAACAAAAAAAGAAGGGAAATTGTTATTAAAACCATAACTCCAATATTCCCAATTATGTACAAGAAAAGCAATAATCGCAGTTCGAGAAGAGCATGATTAAGAAGCAGCAAAGTACTGATTTTAGTAAAAGCACTATAAGCATCATGCACCAATATAGTAATGGCTGATCTCACTCAAGAAATTCTGTTCTGGAAAATGTCAAACTCCAGAAATTCTAATTCTTGAGTTCTTTTAGATCAGTCTCTTTTGTCAGACGTTATCCAGCGGGACACAAAACAAATATACTACTGAAACAAACAACATGATAATAATGATCACCTCAACCCGTGGCTGCCCAGAAAGAAGATATGCAACAGCAGTCCCAACTACCGCGTGCCCTGCTTCATGCCTTGCAACTACAGCCTTCTCACTGCCCTGCAGTTTGGCAGTCTTCTTCTCAATGCCCTGAAAAAACATCGAAAATGAAGCTTATAGACCTAAATGGCTTGGGTGATCAAGAAGATAAACTAAAAGAAACAAGTCAATCAATGTAGCAGCATGTTCAAGAACAAGAAATACTTTGTCCGCTATCTAGCATTTTTGAAAAATTAGACCTTCAACATTGTTGGGTGTAGTCGACAATAATGCTTACAAGGCTCTTAGAGGGAACTCACCCATCCCCGTTGCTCTTCAATCTTTATTTCCAATTATGTTATACAAGATCCATAGACATATATTGAGCAATATGTAATTTTACTCAAAATCAAACACTGTTCTGTACTTCAAGTATGGTGCCCATGAAACTAGAACACCCTCATCCTTAGCTGAAAGAGAGATCAAATGAAACCCTATTAAACCAGTTCTACCTGGTGGTGGTAAAATTAGCCCACGAAAACATAACCTCCCCCCCCTAACCCGCCCATTTTTTTTGATCAAGTAAAGATATTTTCATTCATAAACATGGCCAAATTGGCCGTATACAAGGGGTATACCAAAAGGTGAAGACTCTACAAAAGGATATGATTCTCTACAAACTCCATCCAATCATCTATACAACAAGGAACTTTTTGTTCACACCAAAAGAAAATAAGGGAGAAACTCGACTCTACACCTTCAAAAACTCTCTTGTTTCTCTCTGACCCACCCATTTATTAACTCAGCCCATCTAAAAATTGGGTTGATGGGCTGATATGCAGCCCAAATTGACCCATAGATACCTTGTACAAATATTTTCAAAAAGACATTCTTTTATTTGATATGTTATATAAAGTCATGATACAGAAAAAGTGATTTTATTAGTTAAGAACAAACAAAGAAATTAAGGCTTAGCCAGAATTGGGCAGGTTGGGTTATGACCAGCTTTTTAGCTCATTTTACCCCAACCCATTTCAGCCCAAGTAAACTTTGGGCTGGTCATTGACCTGCCCATTTATTAACTCAGCCCAGTTTGAACCGCTCAAATACAACCCAACCCGCCCATTTGACACCCCTAGTTCTACCAATTACTTTAATGTTAGGAATTCTTCCGCCTTGCACATGTTTCTCATTGCTGACCATTAAATTTTAACAGCTTATAAAATTTCGAGCATTTGGAACCATCAAGGTTCAAAGCACCGGCATACATACATTTGAAGTTTAAGGATCGATAATATGCGCCATTTCTCTAAAGCTATGGAAATCCAAGCTTATTAAATTATCATACAGTAGAGTCCAAAAACGGAAAATCCCTCTAGTGGTACATTCTTGTTCAAGAGAGAACATCTAAGATGGACAAAATATACATAATCAGTGTATAGGTTTTGCATATTTTGGCTAGCGACCATAATTAATTTCAGCCACGGGCCAAAAATGAAAAAAGCCCTATCTTTTCTCATAACAAGCTTCGTGGATCTAGTGCACGAATATGGAGGACGAGTCCATGTAATGCAAAAAGAGTAATGGTGCATGTTGTTGCTCAGCCATTAGAGCATACTTATGAGAGGTAAAGAGTGATACCGCAATTGAACGCTCAACGGCTTGAATGAAATCAACTTTTTCAACTACAATTTTATTCAGCCTTCCTGCCAACAGAGCAGCTTCATTCACCAGATTTGCAAGATCTGCCCTGTGTACCATCCCCAAAATGAATAACCAATCAGTCATAGAAAACATCACATATGAAATTGAAAGCTTATGAATATCAGAGAAGAAGGTTTACCCCGTGAAACCAGTAGTCATAGAAGCGATGTTACCAAGATTAACATCTTGTGCCAAGGGAAGTTCTTTCTTGGAGACATGTACCTTTAAGATAGCTTCTCTTCCATTCCTATCAGGTGCTTCCACCTAGAAACAAAACAATTACATCACCATTTTCCTTCTATAGGAGTTGTCTGTACTAGGAGTAAGGTCTGCGTACATCCTACCCTCCCAAGACCCCACTTTGTGGGATTATGCGGGCTATGTTGTTGTTAGGAGTTGTCTGTACGAAGAGTTCATGACTGGGGGTATCAAATGGGCAGGTTGGGCTGGATATGGGCGGGTCAAAAGTTACTTTGGATGAAATGGGCTAAAACGAGGGTCATAACCCAACCCACCCAATTCTGACTAAGTTTTAATTTCTTTGTTTGTTCTTTTATAATTTTTAAAGTACCTAATAAAACGAGTTTATATTTTCTTTATTATGGCTAATATATAACATATCGAACAAAAACAATGTGTTTTTAAAAATATTTTGACACGGTTTCTATAGGTCAATTTGGACTACATATCAGTTCAATTTTTAGATGGACTAAAATGGGTTGAGCTAATAACTGGGCGTGTCACATTTTCATGGCTAATTTTGTCACCCCTAGTCATGACCATATTCTATACATGGACAAAAGCTTAATAACAAAATGAAAATTTATTCCCCAAGAGCAAAGATACAAACCATCACTACACGGTCAAATCTCCCAGGCCGGCAAAGAGCAGGGTCTAAGACATCAGAGCGATTTGTTGCTCCAAGAACAATTACAGCAGAATTACTGTCAAATCCATCCATCTCCTGCAGATTATTGTAAGATATTAATTTCTTATGCAAAACTGAAGTGATGCAGCACCACAATAATCAGTACATCTTACAGTGAGTAGTTGGTTCAATGTCTGCTCTCTTTCGTCATTGCTTACGATGCGGAATTTACCATCACGGCTTTTTGCCACAGCATCTATCTGCACATCCAGAAAACAATGGACACTTTTTTAGGATATTTGAGTTTGTAGAGGAAGACGAGGAGGAGGAGGAGGAGGAGGAGGAGGAAAGCAAAAGTGACCTCATCGATAAAAATTATTGAAGGTGCCTCCTTCTTTGCCCGTGCGAACAGGTCACGGACGCGTGATGCTCCCATTCCAACATACAATTCTACAAACTCACTTGCAGAACAACTGATAAAAGGAACCTCGGCTTCCCCAGCAACAGCCTTTGCTAGAAGTGTCTTTCCTGTCCCGGGGAGACCTACCTGTAACAAATTAAAGCCACTTTTATAATTTAAACATTGAGAAGCACAAAGTATGTAACTAATCAAATGGTCCCCAAGTAGAACGATCTACCAGTCAATAGTCATATAACAAACTGGGATTTTTTCATTTTTGGTCCGTCGACCCAAATTAATTACAAGCGCTAGCCGAAATATACAAATCATATACTGATTATGTATATTATATGTATATCTAATGTATATTATATATATATATTTATTTAATATACAACATATACTTCCTCTGTTCCCAATTTATATGACACACTTTCCGTTTTAGTCAGCCCCAAAAAGAATGACAGATTTCTTCATTTGACAACAATTTAACTTTAAACTTTACCTTTTACGCTTAACGAGATGATCTATAACCACACAAATATCTTTGGTTTGTTTTAAATCACATGATTCAAAAGTCTTTCCTTATTTATTAAACTTTGTGCCCAGTCAAACTACATCATATAAATTGAGACGGAGGGAGTATGTTTTCTGGCTAACAACAACAACATACCCAGTATAATCCCACAGGCGGGGTCTGGTTATTTTGTAAATTAGATCACCAAAAGGCATTGTACTGTAATTATCTCTAACAATTAACAGGAAATAATGATGTAATTTAATTATAGAGGCATCACAAAGTGACATGAAAGGATAGAGAGAGAATCCCTTCAGAAACAGGCAAAAACAGAAGTTTTCATTGAGTTATTATTTGAAGCCTCCAATTATTGTATCAGTATTCTCAAAGCTTTTTATTTTGCTACCATCTAGCTGTCCCATTACTATGTCAAATTTGAAACTCACCAGTAAAACACCACGAGGAGGACGTGCACCAAGCCGTACATACTTATCTGGATTTCTAAGAAATTCCTGGGAAAAATAGCAATTATAAAACACCACAACAATGAGTTATAAACTATTCAACTTCTTTTGGTATCACAATGCAGCACATCATGGAAATATTGTTAAGAGAAGTTCACCAATGAAAATAAAAAATACCACAATTTCTTCTAGCTCCTCCTTAGCCTCGTCAACGCCTGCAACATCAGCAAATGTGATAGTTTCCCCTAGTTCAGACACTTTTGCGCCACCTGAACCCCCTGACTTGCGATTTCTGAGCTGACCAGCTGTGCTCTGTTATTAAACAGCCACAACAAAGTTGGTGACATATTCATAAACGGGCTTTTTTCATTTTTGGCCCGTCGGCCGAAATAAACTAAGGGCACCAGCCAAAATATACAAAACATATATTTATTAATGTAATTATATTTTGTCCGTTCAAAAAAATAATAGCCAGCAAATGTATAAGTTTGTATATTAAGTATAATATACATAAAATATACATAAATAGCATATACAATTGTCACACAAATATATTGAATCATGATTCTATGTACCTGAGAAAAGTTCACTGGGAAGCGATGAAGAAGCCCCGCTAGTACAGCAACATAAAATAATGCTATCTGCAACATAAACGTAAAGTTAGCACTTCAAGTTTTTTCCAACATCTGGAGAGAAAATAAGGATGGAGAAACAATAATGAAATGCTTAGGGCGCACCAGAGAACAGATGAATAAAATGAATGGGTACGAGAAAGAAAGGTCAAGTTGCATGAGCCGAAAACTCACATGAAACAAAAAGAAAATCTAGGCATCTTTGAAAATTTTACGAAACACAAGACATTCTTAAGCTAATAAATCAACTTGGAGAGGAACTTATGACTGAACTGAACTCTATGAAATATTTTTGTTGATGTTGTCATTTGTTCCCTCAGAATATTTTAACAAGTATGGTTCAATCACAAGCTAATTGGGGTCCGCTATATAATCATCAATATACATTTCGCTCCACTATGGACCCCTATCATTCCAATACTCAATAATTTGGAGTTCTCTTAACACTAGAGGTCCTTTACATTTTCAACTGACATACAAATCTCTTAACAGACTAAAAATTCCTAGCAGAACACCGAGCCTAATGTAAGCGTATCAATATAACTGAGCCTTAATCCTGACTTGCTGGTAACACACATATTATCTTTTCCTTTCATAGTATTGTATTCTTCGCTGTTTTTGCTTGAAATCCGAGAGATTGTAGTTTTTTTAAAACAACTGACTTCCATGGGATTTTGAGGTTTATCTCGTCCTTGAAGTTTTCAAAAATCATTTGTTTCACACCAACTAACTAATGCACCTGGAGACCTTTGTATAACATGACAAAGTCATATCAAAAACATTTTCGCATTTTATACTCTAATGTCTATTATCTGCACATGATACAAGACGTAAATCATTTCCAGTGTTATCTAATTTTATATGATCGCACATCTATATTAACAGTCTCATTTCTATGAAACTCATCTTTTTGATCTTTATTTTAGATATAAGTTTCACTCCTAGTCTTACAACTGTTTATATAGAACTTGCCTTTCAAATAGAGCACCCTAAACACTTCTTAAATGAGCTTCAGATAATTGGTCCTAAATCCCGATAAAAGATGAATGTTGCAATAGGTTAGCCGACTCTAATCAGTGAGGGTTTAAAGTGTAGTTGATTAAATGAAATACAACAGTCTAATAGACAGAAATACCTTAAGGTGCCGTTTGGTTGGCACTAGCGGGAAGAATAATCCCCACATATAATTCAACAGTGTTAATACCACATTCGGTTTTTAATTTGTTCTTTCCACATAAAACATAGCATTGCTCAAGACAATGGTTGGTTGCAATTTTCTTTTCCACATAACTAATACCCACATAAGTTACATGAGAATTTGTGTACAATTTTATGCAGTATAGAATGTGGGGATCAGTAATACATGCATCAGAACCACTAAATGACAAAAAATAACCCTTCATAATAATAACCAATAATTTTTGTTAAAAATAATAAAAAAACATATTTTGAAATATACACACTGTATAATAATTTTTAATACAACACAAATTCAATCCTAAATAATCCCTACACTATAATCCATATATTACTAATTCTGCATTATTAATCCATTAATTACAATCCCTATATATGAAAGTGTGGGAGAGAGTGGTGGAAGCAAGGATGAGGAAGATAGTGTCTATTTCGGAGAATCAATTCGGATTCATGCCGGGGCGTTCGACTACCGAAGTCATTCACCTTGTGAGAGGGTTGGTGAGCAGTATAGGAAGAGGAAGAGAGACTTGCACATGGTGTTCGTTGACCTAGAAAAAACATACGACAAAGTTCCGATGGAGGTGCTATGGAGATGTCTGGAAGCTAGAGGTGTTCCTGTAGCAGACATTAGAGCGATTAAGGACATGTATGATGGAGCCAAGACCCGGTGAGGACAGTATGAGGTAACTCTGAACACTTCCCAATCATGATCCACTCCGAGCTCGTTTCTGTTTGCCTTAGGCGATAGATGCATTGACGCATCACATTCAAGGAGAGGTGTCTTGGTGTATGCTATTTGCTGATGACATTGTACTGATTGCCGAGAGGCAATGCGGTGTTAACGTGAAGTTGGAGGTTTGGAGACGGACTTTGGAGTTGAAAGGTTTCAAGTTGAGCAGGACTAAGACAGAGTACTTGGAGTGCAAGTTTAGCGACGTGATTCATGTAGTGGACGAGGAAGTGCGGCTTGATACTCAGGCCATTCCCAAGAGAGAAAGTTTGAAGTACCTGGGGTCAATCATCCAAGGTAATGACAAGATTGACGATGATGTTACACATCGTATTGTGGCGGGACGGATGAAATGGAAGTTCGCATCAAGTGTGTTGTGCAATAAGAATGTGCCTCCTAGACTAAAGGAAAAGTTCTATAAAGTGGTGGTCAGACCGACTATGCTGTATGGAGCGGAGTGTTGGCCAGTTAAGAAAGCTCATGCCCAGAAGATAAAGGTAGCCGAGATGCGGATGCTGAGATGGATGTGTGGGCATACCAAGAGAGATATGATTTGGAATGAAGTGATTCGGGACAAGGTGAGAGTGGCCCCCGTGGTAGACAAGATGCGGAAGGAAGGTTGAGATGGTTCGATTATGTGTATAGGAGATGAGCAGATGCTCCAGTGAGGAGGTGTGAGAGGTTGGCAGTGGCGGGCCTGAGGAGAGGGAGGGATATGCCTAAGAAGTCCTGGGGTGAGGTTATTAGGCAGGATATGGCACAACTTCAGCTTACCGAGGACATGACCCTTGTTAGGAGGGTGTCGAGGCGAGTAGCAGGGTAGAGGGTTAGTATGTTTCCACGCGGATTTATTTTCTGTACTAGGAGTATTACTATCTTTGTACATCGCTATTACGACTTGACTGTTTCATTACTTTATTTATCGTATTATATTGTTGCTATTACTGCCTATTATTACTGTTATCTTTTTATCTTTTCTTGAGTCGGGGTCTATTGGAAACAACCTCTCGACCTTCACAAGGTAGAGATAAGGTTTGCGTACTACACTCTACCCTCCCCATACCCCACTTGGTGGGATTATACTGGGTATGTTGTTGAATTACAATCCCTATATTATGAATCCTTGCATAACTTGCTTCTAACCAAACGACCCCCAAGTGCCATGCACTATGAAAAGAGATAGTAACTACATGACATAAGAAGCAAGACGATATTTTCCTTCCAACAAAGGTAAGAACAACTATTTAAGTTGGTCTAGTTACAACTACTCCATTTGTTGGAACCCGAGATATACAAAATCAAAAGCATTGAAGAAAGAACTAAGACATTTTAAAGATAGTTGTTGCCTAAACATCAGATTTCAAATTACTTTCAAGCTAACTTGAATACCTATCTACTGGTAGTTCTGTTACCTATTGGGACGGAGGGAGTATATACATATAGAGATAGAGATATAGTGAGTGAACGTCCAGCAGTGTAGATATACCACTTAACATAGCATAACAAGGTTACACACTTGAAAAGTTGTTCATCAAAACCTTACCAATGCAGAATTCAAGAACCCACCGGACCGTTTATCGGGAGAACCAAACTCAACGTCATTCTCAAGCATTTTCTCATAAGGGGTCTTTATATCACTCGGCCTCGTCGTAGTATACACAATTTTCTTTGTAGGACTTACACTCCTTAACAACAACGCCTCGGAATCCTGCAACTTACTATTTCCATTCACAACCTCATTATTCTCTACTACAACACTACTACTACTCACTTCATTACTCTTCAATTTAAACATAATATGTACACCATCAACCTCAACTTTATCCACCTTATTACTATTTATCTTACTCAAAAACTCACTATACGGAACACTTACAAACATTGTCGGGGCTCTAGGATCCGACCCGGGTAACGGCAAACCGGGTCGGAGCAATCTCATAACAAACATCACAATCCCCAACTGCAATAACAAAACCCCAATCTCTTGAGCTTGTACTATTGGTTCCCACCTCAATTTCTTCCCCTTCGACCACCACCACCAATTATCTTTCCCTTGCTTTGAGGGACCCGAACTTGGGACCCGACCCGGTTCTTGACCCGGATTTTTCTTGCTATCTGTCGCTGAAGATTCGGATTTTTCCGTCGAATCCGAATCTTGCTCGCAACCCGACCCGTTAGCCCGGACTATAATTTTCTTCCTTGAATTATTTCCCCCCCAAAATTCAAGCCCGATCCGATCCGGAATTTTCTTGCTATCTGCAGCTGAAGATTCGGGTTTTCCCGATGAATCCGAATCTTGTTCGCATGACCCGTTAGCCCGGACCATAATTTTCTCCCTTGAATTGTTTATAAACCCGACCCGACCATCATTGACACGACCCGGTTCCAAACCCGGAATTTTCTTGCTGTCTGTAGCTGAAGTTTCGGGTTTTTCTGTCGAATCCGAATCTTGTTCGCATGACCCGTTAACCCGAACTATAATATTCTTTCTTGAATTATTTTTCCCCAAAAATTCAAACCCATATAGGGATTTTGGAAATATAGAATTTGGTCGAAACGGTGACGTATTGATGATTTTTGAAATGGGTTTTTTTTCATGTAAAAAACCATAGCGATTGGAGAAAGTATGTTGTCTATACAAATAGTTTGGATTATTATACTGAAAATTTAAGGAAATTTGTACATGAATAACGGGACGAAGAAGGTGTTGTTCGATTGTTGCCATTTGAAGAGGAAAAGAAATTAAACGGAGAATACAGATTTTATTTACCGGCGAGAGATTGGAGAAAAAAGGATGGATAGCCGTTGGATTTGCCGGGTACGGTTGTTATTGACCGTTTGATGATGTAACTGTGTCTGTTTTTCGTGTTTCCGATTTTTGGTTTGAGATTGTCAGGGAAGTTTGATACTTTGATTTGAGAGAAAATGGTCAATTTTGTAATAATATACAATATTAACAAATATAATATGTAACTATCTGAAATGAATAATTTATATCATTCGTTAATAGTTTGATTTATTTATATCATTATCATTATTAAAATGACTTATTTATACTATTATTATTATTAAAATAGTTTATTCATATTATTTTTTATTAACGTCGGCATTAATAAAAATAATATTATAAAATTGATGTTGATAAAAAATGATATGGATTAACCATTTTGATAACGATAATGACATAAATAAGTCAAATAATTGACGAGTGTATAAATGAATCATTTTTAATAGTTGAAATACATATTTGAGTTTTTTCCTTATATTTTGTTTGAAATTGGGTAACTTTATTCTTTTACTAAATTTTTTATCTAATAATATTTATCATTTAAAAAAAGTGTTGCGTATTTATTTTTCTTTAATCCTCCATAAGCTCCAATATAAAGGTAATTTTAAATTATAACCAAAGTTGGGAAGTAATTCTATACTTTTTTGTCTTGAAGAATTTGGGCACGTGGAATAGGGGATTAAACCCTAAGTTGATGTCACCTCAAATTATTTCCTCTTTGGATTGGTCCGAAACGTCATTCACCTTATCATTTAAGGAAAATATGGTCAAGCATTCTAATTATTAATTTTTGCTTTGAGTCCCACACTATTTTAATGTGTTATGTTAACTACCAATATATAGTTACTTCGAGGTAATCAGAGGATATTCCCACACGCATTTAACATCAAACCAGACATCTCTATAACAGTTATTTCTATAACAATCATTTATTAAAACAGTCAAATTTTCTTTGAAACTAATTTTCACGTTATGATATATTATGTGTTTTCTATAACAATATTTCACTGTAGCAATAAAAAATATCTAGATAAACGATATTGTTATAGAGAAGTTTAACCATATTTGCTAGGCATAAATTTATTATATGAAATTTTAAATTGCTTAGAAAAAACAAATAAGAGAATGTAAGAGAGAGAAAAAAAAAGAGAATGTAAGAGAAAGGACAAAAAAAACAAATAAAAGAATGTGACATACATATATTGAAGTTTGGCAGTTTGCATGGTTTATTAGTATGTGCTGCTCAATACTTCTCTTGTCCTCACCAAAACCACATATACTTCTCAATCTAAGTATATTAAAGTTTGTCAGTTTTCATGGATTTTATTTGATTATTGGAAAAAAGCTTGTGAATGGAGACCTCATCTTCATCCTAGATATTTTTAAGCAATTAATTTTCTTATTTTAAAAGAAACATGTTCCAAATTTAGAATTTGACTCCTTTCACTTATCTTTCTACTATGTTTGTTCTATATACAGTATCTCTATTTTTATATGATACATTAGTGAAGTTAACCGCACTTTGCGCCGTATTTTAAATTTAAAAATATTTTTTATAAATTAGGTCGAGATAAATGAGATAATTTATTTTGCTTAGATTCAAACTTATTTTTCTTATTAACAAATTATATAATTATAAGATGCAACGCTATTAAAAATAATCAGAAAGAAAGGTATACAGATAATGATCTTGTTGGATTGGTTATGCCAAGTCAAGAAGGAGAAAATAACTTCATAAAAGAGGAGATAAAATAGTTCAAAGTGGTAACCTTCTTATATTTTTGAAATCTAAGTAGTATTCTCTTTAATTACACACAAACAAATGATGTTAAGCTTAGTATTGAATCTCAATTATATGTAATTAAAAATTGAACATTGGAGCACCTAAATGACTATGCTACCACATAAAATTTTATATGATACAATATAGTTGTTGTAAAAAATGACTTTCTTTTTAGCTGAACTTCTAAACTTGCAGAGATGAATAATGAATGGAACACATTTAAAAGATGAAGAAGTCGATCTTCTTTCTTCATGTTTGTCAATTGTCATGTAGAATCCAGTTTCAAATACTTTGTAGTTGTTATTATGCAATTCTGTGTTCACCTTCTTCTCATATAAAATTAAATATGAATGAACTGCAAGAAGACAAAGAGTTAGAAAACATGTAACGTCTAATTTATCTTTTTTCACTTTAATTTTGAAAGTTATTGTGTGTAAATACCTTAAATAGGGAAAGAGGACCTTCTGATCATTCATTTTTTCTAAACGTCTTCCTCATTTAATATTTTTTAAACATAGCGCAATTAATCATAATTAAGAGAGTTAAGAAGTGACTTTTGAGTTTTGTTAACATAGCACATATATAAATGGGGAAAATAGAAAAAATGCCAAAAAAATAATTGTTCTTGGCCAGAGAGGGAAAAAATCTATTGTCATAGCTATTTTTTGCAAATATTAAAAAAAGAAAGTTCATAAATTAGTAATATTCTAGCAATTTCTAAATAAACTAAAGAGTATTTATAAAGAGCATGAAGGAGAATAAAAACAACAACATACCTTGTATCAAATATCATTTTCGATGGAAAAGCAGAGGCTTGACGCAAGAGACAAACGTGATTTCTTTTTTGTGGAGGACCTAAATTGAGAATTTTTAAGGTAAAGGTGTAAAATCTAAGGAAAAGAAAAAATCAAAAATCTGATCAATAAATGGTGCCATATCATCTTCCCAAAAACATCACTTATTCTTAAGTTCCAACAATAAGATAAATAGAAAATATGAGAATTATTTTTAAAAAAGGAGAAAAAGGAATTGTGTTTTTTGGCCAAAGAAAAGTGTCATGTCACTCTACTTTCCATAGCTTTATAATATATATGGATATAGATGATAGTAGATTTTGCTAGAATTATTTTGTTTGCCAATCAAAATTATGTAAGCAACAAAGTCTATATATTTTAATTTTCATATATTAAGGAGTATAAATATAAACATTCTAGACTAAACTAAAAGGTATGATGACCATTCTCAACAATTTTGCGTCACGAACAAACTGAAAAAGAAGATCAACAATAAAAGTTCTATAACATAATAATTTAAAAGGGTGGAAAAAATTAAAACATATTCATATAATAAAAGTATCAAAACACTCACTCACTTGCTAAAATAAAATATTTGAGTACCTGACATGAGAACAATTCCTTCTCCATCAACATTTTCTTCATTTTGTGCTTTTGATCTCCTCCTCAGTTTTACAATTTTGTGCTTTTGATCACCTCATCCATTCTACAACGAACAAACTGAAAAAGAAGATCAACAATAGAAGTTCTATAACATAATAATTTAAAGGGTGAAAAAAATTAAACATTCTATAAGATATTCATATAATAAAAGTACCAAGATACTCACCACTTTCTAAAATAAATATTTGAGTACCTGACATGAGAATAATTTCTTCTCAATCAATATTTTCTTCATTTTTTGCTTTTGGTCTCCTCCTCAGTTCCAAATTTGTGTTTTTGATCTCCTCATCTATTATACAATATCCTTCATTTATTGGAATGAAAATACCATGCTGGTGTGATTTTAATTAGGCGTCATAACTTGTACATTAAATTAAGAATTATGAAATTATGTAACACCCCGTACTTTCAGACCATGGTTTGAATCGCAAGGCGTATGTGAAATCGCTAGGCGTATGTAAATAAATCCGAGCTTTGGGAAATTTATGTCATATTCACGTATGCCAATAAGGAGCTTATTATATAAAAGGATAAAATCCCGAAATAATTTTGAACGTAACAAGTGTGATGACGAAGATCGAAAATAATATTTGATATGTGCATAAAGAGGTTATGGACTAGCACTATATCGCACGATTATGACATTGAGTGTATGAAGGTTTTATAAGTCATCAAGATTTAAGTAAACTGGGATCAAAAAATTAATTATGTGTGTAATGAGTTAAATGTGGAGGGTGGTCTAAAGGGATTAATTAGTGACTTAATTGGATAAGTGTTGATTGTTGGCTGACACATGGCATTGATAAGGCTAAAAAAGGTGTTAGTAAGTGGATATTGATGAGTCAATAGTATAAGTTGTTGTGTGGACATGTGTAAGGGCAAGTGAGTCAAATTTTACATCTTAACATTTATTCTATACAAAGTATATTACAGTATTTCCAACAAAACAGATGAGACCATTTTCTCTCTTGAATTCGACATTTAGTCCTTAAAATCAATAGGCAGCAACAATGTTTTGCTCTTCATCATGCTGAGTGTTTTTGGAATATCGGGGTAGAATACATGGATTCTTACCTGTATAACATTAAGGTGTTGTATAGACTGCCTTGTGGTGTTGTCAAGCAAATCGACGAAAGGTATATTAAGACAAATCATTTCTTCTTTTGGCATGTTCTATGTACGAAACGTAATCGTAATATTGTTCCATAAATTATTCTACTCTTAGTAGTTAAGGATGTTCATGTTATTGATTCCTATGTTAAAAAATATGTCTAAATATGTTCTTAAATTCTTATTGAGGTATATGGAAAAGATGTTTAATATTTCCAATGCTAACCGAATGTACAAGGATATTATGTCATCCGATAAGTTCAGAATGTTTTATTGTCATTCATGCATTTGCATTATATGCATATATTATCCTGGACCCACATGTGTTATATACACTACTATATGGTATCAATTATATATATGTATGGGGAGTGTGAAAAGGGAAGACGTTATATACGCACACCACCTGCAGCTGGTACAAACTATCACGAAAGGAAGATGCCCAATGAGGCCAATATGATATGATACCCAAAGAGGCCGATATGATGCCCACAGAAGTTGTTATGGGAAGGAAGATGCCCATGTGTGGCCAATATTTATATGTATACCGCATTTTCATTATGCATGACATTTATGCATATGCATTAGGGTCCTTAGAGGCATTTACTGCTGGTCGGCCGTTACTATCAGCTGTTACTATCGGTTGTTGCTGTCGGTCGTTTCTGTTGGCTGATGTTGTCGGCTGTTTTACCGGCTGTTCCTGTCAGCTATCTTTGTCGACTGTTTCTGTTTTAGTTTATCATCTATCTTTGTTATGATATTTCTTATGCTTGACATACTCAGTACATCGATTGTACTGACGTTCCTTTTGTCGGGGGACGCTGCGTTTCATGCCCACAGGCTCAGGTAAACAGAGGGACGGTTCGTACTAGTAGGTTGCTGGTTCAACTGATGTTGGAGCACTCTACTTGTTTCAGAGTTGCAGTCTGGTCGTGGTATAATATTTTGCATATGCATACGGGTATGGCGGGGCCCTGTCCCGACCTTGTGATGTCATGTACTCTTTAGAGGCTTGTAGACAATTGTCATGTGTATAGTAGTCATGTATGGCCATGTCGGCCTTGATGTATGTGTCATCCAGATATTTGATAACGGTCCTTGTGGCCATGATTGACTACGGATATATGTTAAATATGTAACTAGTGGTGCCCGACAGGTAGGGTCTGGGTGCCTGTCATAGCCCTCCGGTTTAGGTCGTGACAAATTACTAATACTAATTAAGAGTAGAAGTTATGAAGATGAAGGGGTGTGAGTTATGGAGATGATTTTTTAAGTTAACATAAAATAATTAAAAATAATATAAAAAGCTAAAAAAAAGGAGAAAAAAGATAATCTCCTCATCTATTTTACAATACTCTCCAATGAGAATACTATATTGGTGTGATTTTAATTTAGTGTCATAACTTGTATACTAATGGAATTATAAAATTAATTACTAATACTAATTAAGAGTAGAAGTTATGAAGATGAAGGGGTATGGGTTATGGAGATGACTTTATATTAAAATGATATAAAAAGCCAAAAAAAAGATAAATAGAATTCTTGGCCATAGAGAAGTGCCACATAGTATTATCTATTCATAGCTTTATATTATATATTGATTAGTTCAAGATCTCTTGTTTTGATACTCCACCAAGGAAAAGAAAATCGACGTTGTTTTCTTGGGATTGATATATTTGATTGAGAGAGGAGGGGACAAAAAAGAAGCATATTTTCACCAAACTTCGATTCAGCGTCACACATTCTTCAGGTCCAAAGGAATCCAGTGCATAACTACCGACTCCTTCCGAAATTTCATTTATTGGAGCCAGCGACTGATAGCCTTTTACTCATTGTAAAATAATTAATCTTATTACCTAATTACTTAAAACCCAACTAAGCTCAGACATAAAGATACTATTTGTTGTAGATTCTAATGGGAGGAATATCTCTCTCCTTAATCCCACCTTTTTTGAAAGTGAGGCACAATTACTTATTTATTTTATTTTCAATCTGCTACATTTACTTTCATGTGTAAATGTGGTTATTTTCTTGAACCAAACATGTAAAAATAATTATAAATTTAAAAGTCGTAGTGAGAGTTGAAATCCATACCTTTTACTCGCTTTGATACGCCTTGGTGAATTAGAGTAAATTATCTTATCTAAAAAATTAAATTATTCAAGATATGATACTATATTTATTTATTTAAGCTCAACACAAATCGAACTACGAAAGTATTACTTTCCTCAAATTTATGGTTTTATCAACAAACAAGAATATTTTCCATTGTAATTCCACATTCTATATATGATGTAACAACACACTTTACCTAAATTATTCTCAAATACTTTGTGATAATTAGGTAATACATCCCTCCATTTATTGTCGATGGGAAACCTATAGCTAAACTTGAACAAGAGGAGATGATTATGGAAATTAAAAAGTGGCAGATTGCCCTAATTGTGTATATAATTGGGAAAACTCCTGGATATAAACTATATGCTGAAATTTGTAAACCAAAATTGGAACAAAGTAGCTGACCTGAAGGTGTTCCTTCATGAAAAGGGATACTATGTGATTAAGTTCCAATCGATAGAGGATATGAATGAAATTTTGTACTCAGGGCCTTACACGATTCTTAATCCATGGACTGTGAACTTTGATCTTAACAAGGAATTCCCAACTGAAATTCCCCTATGGGTGACACTACCTCAACTGCCCATGAGTTGTTGGAGTTGTCAATCATTGAGTTGGATTGCTAGCCTCATTAGTAAGCCTTTAAGCAAAAGAGAACTTCATATGCTAGGATCCTAATTGAGGTCAACATCACTAGACCATTGCCTGATGTGGTCCTGGTGAGTGAACCAAATGGAGAAAAATTTGAACAAGATGTCGCGTATGATCGGAAGCCAGAATATTGCCATAAGTCTTAGGATAGGCCATGTTTGTAAGGAGACCCCTGAGCCTGAGGAACAATGGATACAACCACCTAGAAAGAGACGAAGGCAAAGGAGAAATCAGCATCCTAGACCACAACCAGTGAGGAGCAGATGACAGTGTAACAG
The DNA here is from genome assembly GCA_029783415.1 of Anisodus acutangulus. Taxonomy (NCBI): domain Eukaryota; kingdom Viridiplantae; phylum Streptophyta; class Magnoliopsida; order Solanales; family Solanaceae; genus Anisodus; species Anisodus acutangulus. The sequence goes on from CM056497.1 coordinate 51,849,583, forward strand.
AAAAAGGTTGATTAACAAATTACTAACAAACAAAATAATCAGTAGGCTGTTGTGGAAGATATACATCAGGTTCCTGAGAAATGCTTACCTATAACTGAGATAGATGAAACACATAGCACTCTCAATAGGCAACCAAGTGGAATTACTAATGTTCCTGTCCCTGCAAATAAATCTCAAGTTACAAGAACAAGTCCTAAATTGAGTTGTATAAAGGAATTCCCTGCTTTAGGAGCTAGCACAACAAGAAAAAGTGTTGCACCTACGAGGATTGGAGATTCGCAGATAAGCAACCATATGCTCACTCACATGGGTGGGCAAATCATATCCTCTCAATGATCTGGGTGGTGTGGAATGTGAGGGAGATAAATAAGAGGTACAAGCAGAAGAAATTGAAACATTTTTGTAAAAGCAAGTACATTAACTTAGCTGGCCTGCTTAAAACTAGAGTTAAAGAGGAGAGGGTGAATAGATTATACAAAAATATAATGCCAGGATGGGATCTATAATGCAATTATCAACAAGATGTAAATGGAAGAATTTGGATCATTTGGGATACAACTGCTTATACTGTAGATATCATTGGAAGTGCAGCTCAGCTTCTCCATTGCATAATGAAGGGGAGAGTAGATAGCTTTGAAACTTATCTGACACTCATACATGATTTCAACACCATTGATCAGAGGAAGGTGCTATGGAATAGCGTAAATGATATTTCCCTCATTGATAATAAATCATGGCTGGTGAGTGGGGATTTCAATGCTATGTTATATCCCCAATACACACTTTATGGTAATCCTGTTACTTCTGCAGAAGTCCTGGACTTCACCAATTGCATACATACTGAAAGAAATAATCCCTTGATTATTTTCATTGATTGAAAGGCTATATATACAAGTTACATATTTTCATAATAGGTTCTTAGCCATAATCGCAACGCAAGACGTGATGTAGGGATTGAGAAGAGAATTTTGGGAAGAGAGGAGGTACAGTCGAGCACGAAATCCGAGACAGAAGGCTCGGAAATCGAGGCAAAAGTGACGGAATTAGGGAGAGGTCGACGGAATTGTGGAGAGAGGAATAAACGACCTAGACTTCTGATATCATGAAAGAAATAGTCCCTTGATTATTTTCATTGATTGAAAGACTATACTTACAAGTTACATATTTCCATAATAGGAGAATCCTATTCCTATTCTACTCCTAAAACCTTATTCTACTTGGATACTAAATATACAATTATGGTAATACAAATATTATGGTAAGTGTACAATACTAATTACACTACAACATTACCTAAACTAGGAGACTAAATTATATCCTATGGTGTATATTTAACACATACTTTGTTGTTGAATGAGCTTTCTTGGACTGGTGAGTATTATACTTGGTCTAATAGACAACAAGGAGCAGATTAGTATGCAGTAGGATTGATAGGGTGTTTGGTAATGATGTATGGATGATGAATTGGGGGTCTGTTAGCAGTTAGTATGACTTGCCACTATTTTCTGATCACTCCACTATGGTTCTTACCATTAAGAATGCTAAATGGAATGTTAAAACTCCTTTAGATTCTTTAATATGTGGTCTAAAAGTCCTGAATTTGAAGCAACTGTAAAAGAGGGTTGGAGGAAACAACTGGCACCTGGCAAAATGGAGAATGTGTGGAGAAAATTGAAAGCCCTTAAACCTGAGTTCAAGAAGCTGAATACTAAAGAATATAAGGGCATCACTCAAAAGATAGAAAAGGCTAGAGCTGATCAGGTTGCTATTCAGGAACAGATAAACATACAATACTCTGATGCCTTACTAGAGGAAAGAGAGAGAAGCTACTCAGAATCTGGAAAAGTGGTCCCTAACTGAAGAGAGAATCCTAAAACAAAAGTCAAGGGTCAAATGGATCAAACTGAGAAATGAGAATAATAAGTATTTCTCTGCTGTTATGAAGGAAAGAACCCATAGAAAACAGATTTTGGAACTCACAACAGCTGCCGGGGATAAGGTGACTACAACTGATGGCATAAGAGATGAGATGTTGCAATTTTATAAGAGTCTCATGGGATCTGCTTCTCCAACGCTACCAGCAATCAATAAAGAAGTAATGAAGAATGGGCCAACACTAACACATGATCCACAATTGTATTTGTGTGTTGAGGTGACTAAGAAAGAGATACAAGAAGGATTATGGGCTATCAGTGAAGAGAAGGCTTCATGGATTGATGTTTATAACTCATGTTTCTCCAAGAAAGCATGAAAACTGGTAAAACTAGATGTTGTTGATGCAGTGCAGGAGTTCTTCAAGTCAGGTAATCTTTATAAATCTGTAAACTGTATTGCTATAACCTTAGTACCAAAAGTGACTAATACAGCTACTGCAAAGGATTTTAGACCCATAGCTTGCTGTTATGTACTTTTTACAAGATTATTTCTAAGGTTCTAGCAGCTACAAAGAGTGATTGCCAGTATCATTAGTGGTGCCCAAGCAAGTTTCATTCCTGGGAGAAAAATTGCAGATAACATCATATTGCCCCATGAGATTATCAAAGCCTATACTAGAAAGAACACCTCCCCAAGATGCATTATCAAAATTGAACAAAGGCTTATGATTTAGTGGAATGGATTTTTTTGGAACAAGTTATGCTAGAATTGGGGTTTCCTCAAAATTTTCAAGATTGGGTGCTGAGTTGTGTGAAAAATGTTAGTTAATCTATCATTGTAAATAGGGAACCATCACCACCTTTCCCAGCAGCTAGGGGATTGAAACAAGGGGACCTTATGTCCCCTTTATTAATTGCAATAGTCATGGAGTACTTGAGTAGATGTCTACATGTCCTGAAACAGGAGAAGAATTTCAAATTCTACCTTAGGTGTGCAAAGTTGGGTATTACTCACCTCAGCTTTGCAGATGATCTACTGTTAAACGCAAGGGGTGATCTATGTTCTGTTACCTATGTTCATAATTGTTTTAACCAGTTTTCTATGGCCTCAGGATTACATGCAAAACTGACTAAAAGCTCAGTTTATTTTGGTAGTGTGACTCAAACAGGAAAGGAAGAGATTTTGCAAGTCCTGGGATACACACATGGAGAATTGCCATTTAAATATCTTGGAGTGCCCCTCTCCACTAAAAAAATGTCACTAATGCAGTGGCAACCTCTAATAGAGAGAATGGTAGCAAAGATCTCTTCATAGACTGTAAAAAAATTATCTTATGCTGAAGGAACACAATTGATACAATCTGTTTTATTTGGCATACAAGCATACTGGGCACAACTTTTCTTAATCCCTGCAAATGTAATTGAAAACTATTGAAGCATATTGCAGGAGTTATATTTGGTCTGGGCAAATGTCATTACAAGGAGAGCATTAGTTTCTTGAGAGAAAATGTGCACTTCAAAGAGTATTAGGGGGCTGAACTTGATCAATATCAGTATGTGGAACAAAGCAACAGCTGCCTAGAACCATTGGGACTTAGAAGGTGGATCCACGCATACTATATCAAGGGGAAATTGCAACTGGAAACTATGCCCATCCCACAACAGACCACTTAGATGGTAAGAAAGATCATTGAAGAAAGACAAGTGATTAATCAGAGTCAACTGGTGATGAAGAATAATAGACTCTTCAACTTAATGGACAATAGGAAAGAGCTTCATAAAAATGCCTCATGTTAAAACATGAAGCTAGTGCAAAAGCAAAGTTTACAATGTGGTTACATTTTCATGGGAGAATGCTTACCAGTGACAGATTTCTCAAATAGGGGAATTGCTGTAGATCCAATATGTGTGCTATGTCAGGGGCACAATGAGACCAGAAACCATTTATTTGCTGAATGTTGCTTCACTAGAGGAATTTGGAATAGGCTGTTGTCTTGGATGAATAGGAAAACATATACAGCTAGAACATGGCCACAATCTATGCAATGGACACTAACCAATTCAAATTGTCATGATTTCTACCAAACTCATGAGGTAGATACCTCATGTAAACTTATATTTCATTTTACTCTTGCTACAAAATTGTTATGATTTCTAATTTCTATTCATGGTACCTCATATAAACTTATTATTGTATTTTAGTATTCACTCATAGTACCTTATATATATACTTACTCTATTTGATAAATGGTACCTCATATAAGCTTACTCTATTTTAGTACTCATGGTACCTCATATATACATACTCTATTTTATTTGGTAACTAAAACTTACTCTATTTACTTTATCAAAATTGTCACAATTTTAGTATTTGCTCATGGTACCTCATTTTTTTTCTTAAATTATTTTATTACATAGGGTGTAGGGGATTACAAGATGAGGAATAGAACCCTCACCAACACGGGTGAAAGTTATATAAAGATACCCTTTCGCTCATGGTACCTTATATAAACTTAATCCATCTTTTTTTTTTCTACCTCTCTGTTAATTATTCCATTTTCACTCACAATATCTTGTCTTCATTTATTTATTTCATTTCAATGTACCTCTCTTTTATGATGTTAAAGCTATCAAAAAAAAAAAACTGTTCAAAACTGTGCTATGCAAGTCTTTTTTTCATTCAATGTCCGGTATCCACATTGGAGTTCGATTATATCCGAATTCGCACTGCCTAGGGCCCATTCGGGAGAAGCGCTCCCTACCAAAGATTTTCTCATACACAGAACTTGAACCCGAGATCTTTGGTTAAGGAGGAGGAGCCCCATCTGTTTGCACCACATCCTTTGGTGATTGCTATGCTAGTTTGGATAACTCACAAACCCTACCGGATTTGTATGCTTTGTACTCCCTCCGTCCAAAATACTTGTAATGTTTTTCTTTTTAAAAGTTAATTTGACTAAATTTCAAAGTTAAATTAAATAATATTAATTTAATATTTTAATATTTAAATTTAAATATTTGAAAACTATACGAAAAATACTATAAGTTGCAATTCTTCTCATATTAATATGATTAAAAAATATAGCTCAAAATATTGATCAAAGTTGATATAGTTTAATTCCTTAAAAACGTAATGCGATAAGTATTTTGGGATAGAAGGAATATCATTTAGCATGAAAAACACAGGGACATGGCCTTATATCCAAAGAGCAAAAAGGGCACTTGCCTTGTATAGTAAACAAACTAAGCCTATGCCTGCAACAAAATAAAAGACGGGAACAAATTTAAAGACCAGCCACACACAGGGACACTCTGTGCAGAAACTTAGAGAACTTTGGTAGGGCCTTAGTGTGCCTACTCGACGCTAATTTAGATTGATCTAGTCAATGAATTTCAAATGGGAAATTCGCATTAATTCGAACCCCAGCTCAATAAAAAAATTTAAAAAAATTCGCAAGACAGAGTTTGGATTTCACAAGGCATAGTTTGTCGGCAAACTCTACTTAATGAAGAATTTTCCTTCATGCATATGACAAATTCTACCTTAGACAGAGTTTGGATTATGCCTGAACGCAAACTGCTTTGCGAATTCAAACTCTGCCTTGCGAATTGTTTTTTAATTTTTGACTGAGCGATGATTCGAACTCGGGACCTCGGGATATTCCAACCACTTTTTAAGTGAAGGACAAAAATTAAAGACCGATGAGCAAAAATTAAAGACCAACAATTTGAAGGAAGTCTGCGCAAAACAGTGATTTCAAATGTAAAAATGGATGGGCTTCAAGTTTAAGAGAGCAACAAAGAGGAATGTAAGCTTTATAAAATATTAAATCTGCCTTTTTAGCGGTTATATTCGAGTCAATTTGCGCACACTGAACTATTACATTAAATATTCAATTACTCTTCATTAGCATATATATCAGGTAATTATGTCCATCAAAATTTACTCATATGGAAAAACTCACCCTTAGGTGCATAAAATGTTACCTCTTAGTAACAAATGGATGTGAATCCATTATTTTCGATTCGTACTATATATATATATATATATATATATATATATATATATATGTTGATTTAAAATCCTAATCTCTAGTTATCACTAAAAAACAGGAGCAAGGATGGTGGAGAATTCCTAAATTCAGAGAATCACACTAACCAGACAAGCACAAAAATAAACAAAATTCCTCAATCCCACTTTTTCTTTGTAAAAAAAGACACATTTCTCATCATCATGTCCAATTTTCTTCAGAGTTTCTCCTCATCTTCTTGTCATCCTTTAATCCTTCAAAAGAAAATTCTTTATCCAGCTAATTAAGATGAGAGTCTCTTTGTATTTATATCCATTTCCTTTTTGTCTAGATATCTTTGTTAGATAAATTTGAGATTCCTAATGATACAACATTTGAGTCAGAAATGGCTATTGAGTCAAGCAATATTAGGAATTCAATATGGAAAAATGTGAATAATTATTTAGATTTTTCTTTCACTTTTGCCAAGAAACATCCATTTGTTTCATGCACATTATTATTCTTCATCCTGTTTTTTGCTCTTTCACCATCAATCACATGGTTTTTCATTTATTCCCTACCCCTTTTGTTCTTTTTCACTGTTCTTCTTATAGTCTTTTTTAGCATTCCAAATTTTAAACACTTCGAACGAGATGTTGATTCGAAACCTTCTAGGAAAATCAGTCATGTTGATAAAGACGATCATGATGATGATGCCATTGACAATAAACAAAAAGCTTTTCTTCGAGCTAAATCTGTTAGACGAAGGAAATCCAAGAAATGTATAGAAAATGGCGCCGAGGAATTTATACAAGGTGCATCGTTTCGAATACCTTTTAGTGATCATGATTTTGTCGACAAAGGGGCGTTGATAGAAGAAAAATTGAAAGATATTCGAGAGGTGGAAGTGCATTCAATAAGTGATCGTGCTGAATGCTCTTCCAGCTCGAGTATTTTTAAGAATTCAAGGCCTGATTATTCTGATTGCTCTTATGAAGCAAATGGAAAATGTTTTAAATCTTTTAGTTGTATGTATGAGAGAAAAACAAAATGTTTTGGTGATCAAACAGAATATGAAGGGGCAAGAAATAAGGTTGTGCAATGGAAAGATGATGATGAAAAGAATCTCATGGATCTTGGACTTTCTGAGATTGAAAGGACTAAAAGATTGGAAAGTTTAATGGCACGACGACGAGCACGGAAGATGCTTAGCCTCCAAGTTAGAAGATCACTAATGAATATAGGCTGCAAGGAAACATTTGCTCCAATTTCTTCAATTTTAATTCCAAAGAACAAAGAATCAACTAGTCCATTTTCACCTACCCCGGGTTCAGCCCCTTCAATTTTGGGACCAAATCGGAATCCTTTTGACCTTCCATATGATCAACATGAAGAGAAACCTAATGTCAGAGGTGGAAGTTTTATGCAAGAGTTCATGTTAGCTCAGGAACAGAAGGAGTTGATGTTATGCGGGCATGAAAGCTTCCAAATAGGGGCTTCATTTCCAGGGGATTTGAACCTTGATCAACGCCAACGGACTCTTCGTTTTGATCTTCCGTCCAGGCAAAGGTTTCCGGAAGCATCTGAAAATTCCAAATCAAGACACCGATTAGGTAAAATGACACGTCTATTCTTTTTACTATCGAGGTTCAAATAAAGCATGGGCGGAGCTAGGGTACTGGATCCGAACCCCCTTCGTCGAAAAATACATTGTATGTAGAAGGTCAAAATTATTATTTACGTAAAGTAGGTGTTGAATCCCCTTGATTTCTTCGTATATTTACTTCTTTATATTTTGAATCCACTTAGTGAAAATTCTGGCTCCATCACTGTTTTAACAAAGCATGCGTTCATGGTGACAATTTATACCACGTATTCTGTATATTCATAAAAAATTGACTAGTTTTATACTGGCTGTCGACCTATCGCCGCCCTCCTCCTTTATCTCAGGCTTGAGACTGGAAATGTGAGCAAGCTCATTCAGGGTGACCTTTCATACTTCCTTTAAGTGAAACTTAACAAATGTGATCTATTTGCAGGTAGGGAAGATAATGATAGAGTAGTTGAAGAAGTACCATCTCAAGCGTTTAAACCGGAGACGAATGTGGCCTATAAAGGAGATCATAGTACGGAAGGCCTGGATAATAGTCAGGATGCAAAATACAGTAATGAAGAACAGATAAAGTCAGTACTAGTGGAAGACATTAGCAATAGGACAAGTTCATCGTCTTCGTCGGAAGACGATAAACCATTCTATAAGATAGACAAAGATGCAATCTTGAAGTCCATTGCTTCTCCTGCTCTAAGGAACTTGTCAGGTGATCCGTCACACTCCGGTTCATCCTCGTTGGATAACACGAGAGAGGAGGACGAACGGATTTACTATCCGAATGGTCCTATGCATCGCGCTCCCGGCCAGTCTATTGATTCTGCCTTGCAAGTGGAGGTTTCTGAAGTCGGTTCACCTCCGTTAACAAATGATGGGAGCTCATCCGCGGATGAAGAATTTTCTATAGATGGGGAGATACAAAAAGCTATCACGAATGAAAACACAACACTGATGTCTTCATCACACGTAGCTAGAGAAGGTGAAAATGAATCAAATTCAAGAGAAGAACGCGAGGTTACCGAGCAAAATATAGTAGAATTTGGATTTTCGAGGTTCAATAACGTGCCACATAATGTTCCATTGGAACGAACAATTGAACCGGATTCCACCGGTACCTCAAGCTCATTTCCACCTCCAAGGACAGACAGGAATCAAGCTAGCAGCAGTTATCAACAGCGTAGGCCGGAAGGACTTTCTGTAGTTAATGAGAGATTTCAAGGTTCAGTATTACAACCAGAATTTTCTGTACAACTCCCTTTCGCGTCAAATTCACTTGTCTCACCGACATCTGTTCTACAACCAAATTGCTTAATAGAACAAGGATCCTCTTCGAATTTTGATCAGGTACAAAATGATAATAGGTCAGTGAACATATCCAGTGAGAGATCAGATTCAATTGCTTCACAGGAATCAGATCTTAGTTTAAGCAATTCGACATTACTAGTTTCAGAATTACCTTTAGAAACAGAAAATTCAGTTTCAGCCAACGAACAACATAGTGAAAATGTGGCATTTTCAACTATTGGACAAGGGCATCATTCATTTGAAGCCTCTAGTACATCATTGTCTAAGTCCGTATCACAACCACATTTTGCAACTAGTTCAAATTTTGGTCAAGAGATGCATTTGGAGACTCAACAAGTATACACGCGCAGAGTAAAAAATAAGCTGCCAGATGAAGTAACTGCTGAAAATTGTGATCCAAGCACTTCTCAGTGCTCAAAACTTAAGTTAAAAAATCCGACAGTGCAAAGTTCAGTTCCACATTCGGAGACACAGAAGTCTGCAGAAAATTCAAAGTCTCTCACTTTAAATAACATTCGGGAAACACTTCGTGATAATACAATTAGCCAGAGTATTGAAGATTCCCAATCATCATCATCACCACAAGATTTGGTGGCTGAACAAGTTTCAATTGCCTCTACTTCCTCCCCCTCTCCCAACTCTATGATTCAACCAAAGTTCTCAGCAAATGAAGGCTCCTCAAATCCTGAAGAACAGAAGAGAATGCAGGTTTGGTGATTTAATGAATTGACAATGATGAGAATATGCAAGTTAAACTAAGTATTAGAGGTTGAAATCCTACATGCAAACAATACCTTTTCTAAGAGTTTAGCTGTATATCAACTTGTGAAAAGCGGAAAATGTACATAATTAGTCTGAACTGAACCAGAGAAAATAATGATCGTTTAGCTCAAGTTTCTATAAAATTCTAATGCATCAGCATAGCAGTGTCTCTTGTAACAAAGAAAACTGACCCTTTACTCATATGAAAGTAGATCTAAAATTTTCCCAGGGAATGCAATAGTTCCATATATTCTTGCTTCTACTATTGTGATCAGTAACCTAACAGTAAAATGATTATCTTACTATCTTGTGAGTGGCATCTCTTGATAAAGAAATTTATTTATGAAGAGGAGGATTGACCAATCTTGATACTAGTGGAAAACTATTAAAGCAACTGAAAAGGAAAACCGAGTGTAGATGCTTACAAAACAACAAAAATCATGTCATTTTCAAGTTCTGTATAGCAAACTAAATCTAGGATCTTAATTCTTTAGCAGCAAAACATCTTCTTTCCAGTTTCTCACTTCTAGAATGTCTGAAATTTCGACAATTTCGTTGTTTTCTGTAATTTAGGATCCTATACCTGGTATTCCATCAGAGAGAGCTGTCAATCGAGACTCCATCAGCTTACATTCTACGATCCTAGAAGTCTCTACAGCCTCGAGTTGTACATCATCTCCCAAGTCTGTACTCGAACCGAAGTCCTCAACAAGCCAAGGCCCTTTGTTAAATTTTGACAGGGAGGAACAGATTGCTGAAAGTCCAAGTCCAAGAATGTCTAGAAACACAAGGGCTACGTTAGCCGAATCTGTAGCAGACCAACTTCATCATGCAGATGCTAAAACGGTACGTTTATATAGTTAACTATAACTGTCCATAATAAGTCGAACTAGTTATATTAAAAATAAGGCAGATAACCTGCTACAACGAGTTAAATAGCACTGTACATATAAGTTAAGTCCTTCGTATCGATGCCAATCCTAGCTGGCATATGAGAAACTAATGTTCATTAGCAATAAGCACAATATTACCAGTCGAACATAATTTATTCACTCTAAAAGATGCATAATCTGGATAATTGTAAGAATGGAGCTAGCCGTCTTTCTGGAACCTGCAATCTAGACTGGAAAATACGATTCCTTCAATTAATTAAGTTATATATACTGACAGTATAAAACCTTAAGGTCGTTTTGTTCACAGGCTAGTTATAGAGATTGTTATGTGGTGAATAATATAAAGATTGTTATATGGTGAATATTATATAGATTGTTCATGCAATGAATAATAATACAGAGATTTTTATGTGGTGAATAATATTATTGAATTGTTATATGGGGATTGATTACTTCAAGAGTGTTTTTTTATCTTTAGTTACTCTTATCCATATAATATTAATACACGTCTTCTTATTTCACATTCTATCACGCATAAAATAAGTCACTGCTCCTGCATATTTTAGTTAGGGTATAAACAATACGGAGTTTAACGAGGCCAAACAAATATGGTACATTACTTATTGCTGAGTTTTATGCTAAGATTATTTTTGTTAGTATGGTACACCAAACAACCACTCAGAGAAAAGGTTTTCCTATTTTCGCACTATCAGTGCATAAAACTTACACTATTTTTTAAAGAGCATAAATGGATGCCCTTTTTTTATTACATTCATTGTATCATATGTTATGCTTGTGAAAACTATGTTTCAAGCCATAGGCTTAAGGTGGTCAATTGAACATTCTTTGCCGGAAAATTATATCGTGTATATAACTTAAATATATACATATGATATATATTAATTCTTGAACACCCTTAGCGAAATTTCTGTCTTCGACACTGGTTCAAGCTTAAAAGTGAAACTTTTTCCTTTTGGTTTTGCAATGTTGAGCAGAAACCATCCAATCATGAAGAGAAGTCTCATGAAGAAGCCACTAACCACAATGATGTCAAGAAGGAGGAGGACTTGCCCGAAATGAGCCTCAAAGAAGTCTCTGAATCTCATGTAGAATCACCAAACAAGACCATTATGTTGTCTTCCAACAACACCACAAAACATCAAAAGTCAAGTGATGTTGCAAATTCTGGTTCCTCTTCAACTAACAAGAATGCAAATTTAGTCACTCCTATTAGTGCAAGTGAAGAAACTTCACAAAAGGGTAAAGAAAAGGCTAAAGATTAATGAGGGATAGTTAAGAATCTTATTTTTCTTTTTCTTCAGAAAACAAACATGTACTTGTTCCTGTGTTGCTCAGACTCTTAAAAAATGCTGACAGGTGCGTGTTAGATACTCCAATAGTAGTACATTTTTGGAGGATCTGACACGAGTGTGACATTTTAGGAGAGTACGAGCAACATAGCTTGTTTCTTCTTTCTGCATGGTGGAAGATTTTGCCCATGAGACTCCTTAATTGTGTAACTCAAATTAATTTGTAAGATACTGGTGTATAGGAACCCTATGAAGTTTGATGTATACACATAGAGGAGCCAGAGGAAGTTCACTGTTGTATAGTATTTTAGGGTATAGTTTATACATAATGACATTGAAAACATGTTGTAGCTGGTAACTTCCCTTAATTTTTTATTATGCTATTAATCCCACTTCTTATGGAAATTCACATGCAGGGGATTCTTTGTAGAAATTTTGTTTAACTTAATTATTGTTGTTTTCTTCTTTCTTTTTACAGAAGAAGAAAGAAATTGGGAGAATAGGGAGCACGATTCTTTTTTTTTTTTTGCTAGAGCATAAGAAGTTCAACACAACATTCCTTTTAAGGCATATAGTAGTTTTTATGTTCACTGTCAATAAAAATTTAAACATTTTTCTCCAAATGAATGAACCAACAATACAGGATAGTTAAAAAATAAAACAACAAAATGGCAACACATAAGACAAGTGCAATAACATATAGTAATACACATTAAAGAATAAGAAACTATGCGATAACTAAATAATACTACTAAAAGGAAGAAGAGGAGAGGAGGGTGATAGCCCCGGGCCTCCTGCCTCTCCCGCACAGCATGCCACAACACTCAGCTACCTACTAACCTTCTATCCTAATCATCAACCTCCATACCTTCCTATCTAAGGTCATGTCCTCAGTCAGCTGAAGTTGTGCTATATCCTCCCGTCTAGTCACCTCCCCCCCCCCCCCCCCCGTTCTTTTTCGGCCTACCTCTACCTTTCCTAAGTCCTGCTACATCCAACCTCTCGCACCTCCTCACTGGTACGTCCTCGCACCTCCTCTTCACAAGTCCGAACCATCTCAACCTCGCTTCCCTCATCTTGTCCGCCAGGGAGGCCACTCCCACCTTGGCTAATATAACTTTGTTCCTAATCGTATCTCTCATAGTGTGCCTACACATCCATTAGAGCATCCTCATCTCTGCTACCTTCATTTTCTGAACGTAGTCGTTCTTGACTGGCCAGCACTCAATTCCATACAATAATGTGAGTCTAACCGTCACTCTGTAGAGCTTACCTTTTAAGCCTTGGCGATACATTCTTATCACTCAGTACCCCGGAGGCGAGACTCTATTTCACCCATCCCGACCCAATATGGTGTGCAATCTCCCCGTCTTCTTGAATTATTGACCCAAGCGGGTATGGCTAGTGCATCCATCTTCACTTTCACCTCCGCCTCACACATTACATCACTGAACTTGCATTCCAGGTACTCTGTTTTAGTCCTACTTACCCTGGAACTCGTAGACTCTAGGACCTGTCTCCAAACTTTCAACATACCGTTAACTCCACTTCGTGTCTCGCCAATCACTACTATGCCATCAGTGAATAACATACACCACAACACATCCCCTTGAATATGCCATCACTAAGGTAAATAGGAAAGGAGTAAGGGCTGACCTCTAATGCAACCCTATTATGACCGAGAAGTGTTCTGAGTCGCCTCCAACTATCCTAACCCAAGTTTTGGCTCCATCGTACATGTTCTTAATAGCCCTAATGTAAGCCATATGTACACCTCTAGACTCCAAACATCTCCAAAGGACCTCCCTATGAACTTTATCATATACCTTTTCTAGGTAATGAACACCATGTGTAACAGTGTAAGTCCCTTTTCTTGTCCCTATATTGCTCCAACAATATATCTCCTTACAAAATGGATGACTTCTGCAGTCGATCTTCCGAGCATGAATCTGAATTGGTCCACGGAGACAGACACCCCATCCTCATCTCAACGACCCTCTACCAGACTTTCATAGTGTGGCTTAATAACTTGATATCCTATAGTTATTGCAATTTCTGAATATCCACCCTTGTCCTTGTACAACGAAAACATAGTATTCCGCTTTCATTCGTCTGGCATTTTAGTCGTCCTAAATATGATATTGAGACACCTTTATGACTTATAATTCTTCTTACGTTTACTTTCTGCATGTAATTTATGGAAATTGACTAAAAATGAGATTTGATTCGCCTATCGGATTGGGGTATAGGTGCCACCGTTAGAAAGTCTTGGATCATGACATAGGGTATAGACTTCATTGGTTAGATAGTGTATTTATTTTGTTTTGAGATATTTAAAACAATATCGTTTTGCAGTGTTAACTGACGAAAGAACTAATCAGAAAACCTTTACAAAGTTTTCAAATTTAAAAGGGAGTTTTCAAATTTAAAAGGGAATCACATTAAATAAAAGATTACCATAATCGTAATACAAAAAATTCAGGACAAAGACAAAATAAGTTCACATAACAATATAAATACTGTTGGTGTTACATACCTTTGCCCCATTTCTCATTCAAAATACTGATTTTCCTCCAAACTCAACCTAGTTCTGGTGGAGCCGAGGTGTGTAAGGGTATTTTATTTTCCTTTAAATCTTTAGAATTTTATTTTGTAGAATTACTCAATATATTTAAGGCTACTTATATTTGTTTTTCTTTCTTTTAATGATGTGATGCTTCGATTTTCTATTTTTGATGATGTTGAAATCTGTGAATGCTTGAAAAATGCAAGAAAATTTAAGTCAATCATATCTGGTATAGATCAAATTCTCCTTTGATTTTTGAGTGAATTTTTTCTTTAAATAGATGGAGATATGAAAACTGTTGTCTCTCATTCTAATAGCTTGAAGAATATAGGTTTGTTTTATGTAGCATAACTCATCTCTTGTGTTCTATGAAATCATCTTTGTTTTCATTGTTCATAAAATTATGTTGTATGATATTATAAATCTGTTGTAATTCTGTGGTTAAATAATCATGAAAAAACTCAATTTTTATAACCACTGATTTGATGATTTTTGCGTGGTTATGTATTTAAGATAGTATTTTTTGCTTACGTACTAAACGCAAGAAAATAAGTAAGAAACTAGTACTCCCTCTGTCCCATTTTGTCTTAGTTTGACTTGATACGGAGTTAAGAAATAAATTGATACTTTTGAATCTTGTGATCTTGATTTAAAGATGTGTGATCTTTTAAATCTTATGATCTTAAACTTGCATTGAAATTAGAAAACTTACTAAATATAGAAAGATACACTCTATTTGGGACAGACCAAAAAGAAAAGTAAAACATTTAAATTGGAACGGAGGGAGTAGTTATTTGTAGGAAAATATTTTTCAAGAAAACATTTTCCTTCCTACCGAACACACTCTTACTCTCACTAAAATGAGATGAAAAGATATATGATTAAGGGTGTGTTTGGTATAGAGGATTTTTTAAAATTTATTTTCGTGTTTGGTCGGTGAAATTGCTTTGGAAAATATTTTCTCTAGGAAAATAAGTTTTTTAAAAATTAAAAAAAAATGACTACTCTAGTGGAAGTAGGGAAAACAAGTTCCTAAATTCTCCCAGTGGCATTTTCACGGTGATACAGGACCCCTCTACCTTGTGGGGGAGCTACATTGTGCTAAGAGGTGTCAATTGACGCTCATTCGCCAGAAATTTACAATGGTTAGCTAGGTTAAAATTTTAGTTTTTTCGCTCTACCCTTTAGCTACTGAGGAACAACAGGAGATTCGATCTCATAGAGTTCTTGTATATATATTATATGTTGACTCCTATTTATTATGTGCGTCTACTTTTTTATATTTTGACACACCTTAATACAATTGTCGGCTCCGTCACTGCCTTCACCCTCACTCACTCACTTCTCTTTCTCTACTTCTTCTGCAGCTTAGAGATTCTTGAGAAAACAAGCATTGGAGTTGAAAATGGCATCATCTTGTTCTGTTAACAGTCCAGTGCCACTCACAGAAACAACATTTGCTGAAGAAACATCAACAGGAGTTGGTGTCATTGATGCCGAATTTGAGGATGGATATCTTATTACAGTAATGATCGGATCTGAGAAATGTAAAGGTGTTCTCTATAAGATTCCAGTGACCCAAGAGTTGCTAAATCAAAATCCACCTACTGAGGAAGCAGAATCAGCAATAACTGAGGTTAATGAATTCAACTAGGTGAATCTTCATATATGTATTTTGTCGACAAACATATATTTCATTTTGTGAGATGGCCATACTTTATATTACATTTTGTGGATGGTAACAAATTGAATATTTTGTTTTTTTAAGTAATTCAATTTCTTTATTTTGGGGTTCATGAAGATATCATCATGACATATTTTTTCTTAAATTTGAGACAAGTATTGATAGGTTTCTTATAACTTTATCGTATAAGGTGAGGTGGCTACTTTGATTTTTTTTATTACTAAATTTATCTAACCAGACTTTCACTTCTTGTACGTGGTGGTGGAGGTTTTTTGGCCTCTGCCTTGTATATTGTTGAATAGAAGGATTACAAATAGGATGACATAAACATACAATAACAATAACATATCCACTGTAATTTCACAGGTGAACTAGAAAGGATAGAGTGTATCCAGATATTACCCATACCATCAGAGGTGAAGATGGTGTAGGATGACATAAACATAATTAACCTCAAAAAAAAACATACAACAGACTCTAGGGGAAGAAAAAAGGAAAGAGCAAAGACATGACTTCCTTATACAAAAATAGATGAATCTATCTCTGTGACTCCTTCCCTCTCTTATATATATTTAATTCACGATTTGTCCTTCAAATGGCCTGCTCTTTAATTTTTGCATCTCAAGTCCAACTTATGCTTAGAGGGCCATAAACTCTTTAAAGGCGTAGACATAATTTATGAGATATCACGATGCGAAAATATAAATGTATGCCCTGTAAAAGAATTACTCCCTCCGTCCTAAAAAGATTGGCCTACTTTCCTTATTAGTTTGTCAAAAACAAATTGTCACATTTCTATATTTAGAAATAATTTAACTTTATGAGATCATTTACAACCACACAAATATCTAAGATTTATTTTGGATCACACATTTCAAGTGTTCTTTTATTTCTTAAACTCCGTATCAAATCAAACTAGGCCAATCTTTTTGGAACGGAGAAAGTATTTGTTATGAGAGACAAAAATTAAAGACCAACCCAAAATAGGGCCAAAAGTGCAAATAACCCTCTTATATATTCATTGATCATGATGGTTCAAAGAACCACATGCAAGTGGAATGGTTCTTTGTTATCCTTCTATAGTTGGGAAGTAGAAGCTTGTTCATCCCTAAGGAACCTCTAACTTCATTAGGAAGTTCATGTTCATTGTAGAATAATTTTTTGTTCTTGAATAGGTGTGGTATATTTGGCAAGAACATCTGCCACTTCACTGCATTACTATCCTTTAGTAAAAAGGTCATACATTTGTGTCATAATCATCAAAATAGCGAACAATTTGCAGCGTTGAAAACTAAACCCAAAGAGATTTATTTTGATATATAGTACGTATCATAACACCTTATTTGTTGAGAGTTATGTTTGATTAAAGTTAGGTCTTGCACTACAGAAAGTTTGACTTTTTATGACGACTAAAGTCATTGCAAAAGCCAAAAAAGTCAGCACTAAATCTCTTTAGTGGCGACAATAGGGATGCTATAAGTAATTGCAAAACTGAATATTTCCAAATACCTCAACAAATTGTCAAAGGCTCACGGAGTTGTCGGATCAACTCAAGAACGTTTGGCGCGCCCGTCACGAATGATCGTCTCGTTATTCAAATGGTTGCAGGCCTGTCGAAGGCGTATAATGGGGTAGTAACGCTTCTTCGCCAAAGCAATCCTCTCCCACCGTTCTACCAAACACGTTTCATGCTCACCTTAGAAAAAGCAGGATTGGCTAAAAAGACAGCTACCAGAGCCAATTCCGCCATGATGGTGGCCACGTCCTGCGAAACCGATGACTCTCAATCATTCTCCAAAAATTATGGTCAAAACTGTAACAACAGGGGTGGAAAAAAGGGTCAAAACCACGGAAAAAATCGTTGTGGCGGTGGCAAGGGTGGTGGCCATGACGGCAGTGGAGGACGCAGTGGCGGTAAGTAGGGGGCCGGGCCACAGCACCCCTGACAGTAGGCCTGGGCCTCGGGGCAGTGGCCATAGGGCCTGCCTTGGGCCAGTGGGTAGTGGCACATGCCGCCCTGCCCATACCCATCTCAAAATTGGGCCAGGCCCAGTGGCGGTCAGCAGCAACCAGCCCAGAATGGGCCTTGCAATTACACGGCCTGGTAGCAGCCTAGTTTGCTTGGGCCTCGGCCACAGCAGGCCTTCGCTGCTTGGGGCCCAGCAACAACCCCGACACATACGAATATCTAGGCGGCGATGCATACACTTGGGCTAAATCCTCCGGATGCAAATTGGCATATGGACACCAGTTCTACTTCTCACATGACGTCCGCACCAGGTAATCTCTTGTCTTATTCCAATTTGAGCAAAAATCGTGGCATAATTGTTGGTAATGGTAATTCAATTCCAATTTGTAGTTATGGTCACATAAATTTATCTCTCCCAAACCCACCTTTAGCCTTAAAAAATGTCCTTCATGCTCCTCACTTAATTAAAAATTTGGTGTTTGTTAGAAAATTTACAACTGATAATTGGGTTTCTGTTGACTTTGACCCTTTTGGATTTTCTGTGAAGGATTTCTCGACGGGAATACCTCTAATGAGATGTGATAGTCGGGGTGTGCTCTATCCCACCACTACTAAACAAGTCACACCGTCAATGTTTTCCTCTTTAGCACCTTCCTTATGGCATGCGCGTTTGGGTCATCCGGGAGTGTCTGTGTTTTCCTCCCTTAAAAATAATAAATTTATTGAGTGTAATAGTTATCGTTGCACTAATGTTTGTCCTTCTTGTCCGCTTAGGAAACATGTTAAATTTCCGTTTGTGGCTTCCAATTCTAATGCTTTGTTTCCATTTGATATTATTCATAGTGATCTTTGGACATCTCCCGTTTTGAGCTCTATCGGTCACCGTTATTATGTGTTATTTTTGGATGATTATTCTAATTCTTTGTGGACATTTTCGTTATCTAAAAAGTCTCAGGTTTTTTCCACATTCCTATCATTTAGAGCATTTATCCGTACATAATTTGAACGGAAAATTAAGAATATTCAATGTGATAATGGAAGGGAATTTGACAACGGGCCATTTAGAGAATTTTGCAAGGTTAATGGTATATCTTTTCGCTTTTCATGTCCACATACGTCATCACAAAATGGGAAAGCCGAAAGAAAAATTCGCACTATTAATAATATTATTCGTACACTACTAGTCCATGCATCATTACCACATTCCTTTTGACATCATGCATTATAAATGGCAACGTACCTCCTTAACATACTCCCTATCAAAGTATTAGCATACCAATCCACACTCAAAATTCTTTATCCAAAAGATCCTTCGTATTCTCATCTTAGGGTGTTTGTGTGTTTATGTTATCCTATATTCCCTTCCTCTACCATTAATAAACTTCAAGCCCACTCTACCACATGTGTATTTTTAGATTACTCGTCTAATCATCGTGGTTACAAATGTTATGATTTATCCTCTAATAAAATAATTAGTCGCCATGTCATTTTTTATGAAACCCAATTTCTGTTTTCTAAGTTTCATAATCCCGTGTCCAATTCTTATAATTTTTTGGATGATGGGATCTCCCCGTATGTGATCCACCATTTGGTCCATCCCACACCTTAGCTTTTGGACCAGAAGACACCGGTAGTCCCACTGCCTGCCGGCCCCAACACTGTCCATCCTCAAACTCTGCCAGCAGGTCTACTACTTGCTGGCCCATCTCCCTTCACCCTTGAATCTCAGCTAGCAGGCCCACTGCTTGCTGGCCCAAACACATTCACCCTCCAGCCTGCCTAACTCATTCCAACCCAGAACGGTACCGAGAACACCACAACGATCCAGCTCTAGCCTAATTCTATTCCGGGTCAAGGGCCCATTACTCGTAGCCAACGGGGTATTTTTTAGACCAAAACAACAATTTAATCTCAACTCTAATGGCACTAAATCACCCCTACCACGTAACCCTATGTCTGCCCTTCGAGACCCAAATTGGAAAATGGTCATGGATGATGAATATAATGCTCTTATTGAAAATAAGACGTGGGAGTTGGTTCCCCGTCCGCCCGGTGTTAATGTAATTCGTTCTATGTGGATTTTTACTCATAAGAAAAAATCTTATGGTTATTTTGAGAGGCATAAGTCTCGTCTTGTGTGTGATGGTAAAACTTAATAGGTTGGCGTGGATTATGGCGAGACATTCAGTCGGGTGGTCAAACTGACAATTATTCGCACTGTTCTCAGTCTAGCTCTCTCAAAAGCATGACCCATTCATCAACTAGACGTAGACAATGTGTTCTTGCATGACGAACTCAAGAAAACTGTATACATGCATCAACCATTGGGTTTCAGGGACCCCGATCATCCAAACCATGTGTGCTTGCTGATGAAGTCCTTATATGGGCTCAAACAGGCTCCCCCGGCTTAGTACAAAAGGTTTGCAGATTATGTGTCTACTCTTAGGTTTTCTCATAGCAAGTCTGATCATTTTCTGTTCATCCACTATCGCGGTTTTTCTCTGGCATACATTCTGTTATATGTGGATGATATTTAATTGACTGTTTCTTCTGATAAACTGCGCAAATCTATCATATCTTTTCTCAGCTCTGAATTTACTATGAAAGACTTGGGGCCTTTGAGTTATTTTTTTAGTATAGTTGTAACTCGTCATGCAGGTGGTCTATTTTTGTCTCAAAGGAAGTATGCAGCAGAGATTATTGAACGGGTTGGCATGTCATCCTGTAAGTCATCTCCTACTTCTATTGACAATAAACCAAAGCTGAGTGCTACTTGTAGCACACCTTACGAGGATCCCTTCCACTATCGTAATCTTGCGGGGGCTCTTTAGTATCTTACGTTTACGAGGCCCGATATTACTTATGCAGTGCAACATGTGTGTTTATTTATGCATGATTCAAGGGAAGAACACATGCACGCTCTCAAATGCATTGTGCGTTACATTCAGGGCACTCTTGATATGGTTTACACTTATATCCATCATCGGTATCTACTCTCATGTCTTATACATATGCTGATTGGGGTGGATGTCCAGATACTAGGCGTTTGACATTTGGTTATTGTATGTTTCTTGGTGAACTTGGTCTCTTGGTCGGCTAAACGCCAGGCTACTTTGTCGCGTTCCAGCGCGGAGGCCGAATATCGAGGGGTAGCCAATGTGGTGTATGTGTCCTGTTGGTTACATAACCTTCTCTTAGAGCTTCATTTTCCTATTCATAAAGCTACCTTGGTCTACTGCGATAATGTTAGTGCGATATATCTCTCTGGGAATGCTGTCCAACATCAACGCCTTCACGGTATCAAATTCCAGACATATTTACTAAGGGCCTTCCCTTGGTTCTATTTATAGCTGGCTAGTGGGCCGATCTCGGGTCAGGCGGGCCGGGTTTGGCGGGGTCGGGGTGGGACGGGCAAAGGGGGCAGGGTCAGGTCTAGCGGGGTCTGGCGGGATCGGGTTTGGCGGGACTTGCTCAAGTCCCGTCCCGATCCCGATCCCGTCGAAATCTGGTCGTGGCGGGATCGGGTCAAGGGCGGGATCAGTATCGGGTTCCGGCGGGTTTTCCTTTTTTTTTTTAATAACATATGTATAAAAAAACTCAATAATTAAAGTTATTAAACAAGACAAGATAGTGTAATAAAAACATCCCAAGGCTGTTTTTGTGCCTCTTATATTATTTAATAGACATATGATTTTTTTTGTAATACAAATACAATTGTCGAAATTGCAACTTTGTGGTGTTGTCCAAAAGTTACAAATTACATAATAAAATTGCAATTAAAAAAATTACATTCTTAAAAAAACCTGTTCTAGTTTCTTTATAACTTCATGTGGTTCTTCGGTTGGAATTGGTATTTGTTGGTCAAATTGATCCACGTCGCTTCCACCACCTCCGGATAAGATTTCATTGTAGTTTTCGTCTTCTTCGTTGATCTCCGGTTGACCGCACCTTCTTCGCTCCGCTCGTATCCAATCTCTGAATAATACTGCAATTTTCAAGCTGTCTCCGACTAATGAGTGTCTGTGGTCTCCTATTTGATATTTGCCGGCAGAAAAAGCACTTTCTGACGCAGTTGATGACGCTTGAATGTTCAAAATATCTCGGGCCATCATTGAAAGTGTTGGAAAGGTCTTCTCATTCTCCCTCCAGTATTTCAGCAAGTCTTCATGTCCATCTTCATTGATAACTTCTTGGTACGGTACAGAATCCTGCAAAATAAAAATATCAAACTCGCTAATTTGGTTAATAGTCGGATTTAATACAACACCAATAATATAAATAGTGGGAATAGGAACAAAATATTTTTTTATTTTGATAAACAATTTTTAATAGCTGCAATATAAGCTGATTTTTCCATATATTCACTAAGTAATACAACTATTAGACTTATATAAAATAACATAGTTGAAATAGTAGGATAATATATACCGGAAAATTCTTTTGTTGCTTGAAAAAATTTCTCTAAAAATACAATATGTTCGAAATTTTTTTACCCAATCACTATCTACAACCATATCAGCTGGATTTTGATTATGAGAGTTAAAAAATAAAGTTATAGGTTTTCTATAGTCATAAGCAACAAGTAGTTGCTCGTATAAATAATTCCACCTAGTGGATACTTCTTCTGGATTTTTCTATAAGGTAATCCACAATCGTGACAAGTTTTTTTATATTCTTTTTTTCGTTGTACTCTATTACTTTTTAAAATAAAGTTTATAGCAAATTGTATTTTACTAAGAATGTCTTCAAAAAGTGATAAACCATCCTTTACAATTAAGTTATATATATGGCACACACATTTTATATGAAAATGATCTGAAAAAGATGGAGTTAAACTATTTTTTAAAATTATAATAGCGTAATTGTTAGAAGAAGCGTTATCTAATGTAATAGTCATAATTTTATCGGTTATTCCATAATAATCGCACACTTGATAAATATTTTCTGCAATAAAAGTACCAGTGTGCCTATCATTTATATATCTATACGCTAAGATACATTTTTGCATAGATAATTTATAATCTATCCAATGACAAGTTACCGTTAAATAATCATGGCCGTTAGTACTACGACCTATATCAGACGTGATAGATACTTTGCCATTAAAATGATATAATGAATAACGTAAATATTGTTGATATTCATGTGCGAATTTAAATACATCTCTCTTAACAGTTGATCTAGGAAAATCGTTAAAAGCAGGATTATATATATCTCTAATGTAATGAATAAAATCGGGAGATGAAGGAAATGAAAAAGGCAAACCCTCCACAGCAACTAATTTTGATGTTGCTTCCTTATCTCTATGTTTATTGTATTTAGGGCCTACAATCCCCCCCCCCCCCCGCGGTCATATGGTTAATTTGACCCTATACTTGGTCTGAGACAGTATCAGTATGTGAACCTTGTCCCGATGGAGCGGGCGTTTGCACACCAGGTTTTGAAGCCTAGTATTGGGCATACCTAGCTGGATGAGCACTTACTATGTGTCTAATTAAACCCCCCGTCCCACCATGACCTTTTCCAGTTTTAAATTTTAAAATATTTTTACAAATTTTACATCTAGCTACTTGATTCTCTACGTCCCTATCAAAAAATATCTATGCATCTGATTTTAATGGTCGGTTTGCTGGACCTCGTCTCATACTAGGGGGAATAGGAGGCATTTCAGTTGAAGGTGCACTAGTGGGTGTGTTGTCATCAACATTAGTGGGTGTATCATCTAGATCATCATCTAAATTAAAGTCTTCTTGAGTTCCAGAAAATAGCTCCTCGTCTAAATCTAATGGTATTGTAGAAAAATATTGAGTATCAACAAAATCATCCTGTGTAGGAATAGGATGACTAGAAGAAGCACCCTTACCCTTAAACATACCTCTTAATCCTTTCATTTTAATTATGATAATAAATAATTAAAGATAATAAATTAAGTGCGCTAAATAAAATAAACAGACTATAATAATTTAATGAAGGAACGAATGTACCAAACGCCGATGTAACGTCGACGTGTAATCGAGAGGTTGAAAATTCAAACTTTGCTCGATGGAAGATCCTCAAGCTAGTTGCCAACTTCACTCCCAATTCCCAAATGAATAAATAAAATTGAATATTTAGTACACAATGTAGACTTGTAGAGAGATAGATTGAGAGATTAGAGAGATTGTAGGAAGATTTGTGAGAATGATGAAGAGAAAATGAGTTATTTATAGTTGAAAAATTGGGTTAAAGTGTAAATATAATAACTTATGAGTTAAAAATAAATATTAAGGGGTAGGGGGGGTTGGGGGAGGGTGGAGGCCAAAAATGGCCGTTGCACAACGGCCAAAATCTAAAATGGTCGATGGTGCAACAGTTATTTTTGCAAATGGGGGGTTACGGGCGGGATCGGGGCGGGCTCGGGTCGGGATTGGTGGGCCTGTGGCGGGCTCGGGACGGGTCGGGATGAGACATTGTCCCGTCCCGGTTCGAGTCCCGCTACCGATTTTTTTTTTAATTACGCGGGTTCGGGGCGGTGTCGGGGCGGGACCGGACCGTCCCGGCCCACTGGCCAGCCTTAGTTCTATTTGAAGATTTTAGAGACAGTCTCAGCGTCCGAAGACCTCCCGCTACGACTGCGGGGGAGTAATAGAATATACACCGTATATTTCTGTAATATTATTAGAGATCTTGTACATATGTAATTATGGTAGTAATCTGTTGTATTAGAAAAATATATATTTGATTTCCGTAATTATAAGCTAGGTTTGCTATTGTATATCGTGTATATAAATCAATTACATTAAGAAAAATAATTAAGGGATTATTCTCTTTCACAATTTCTTTGTCGACGATAATGTGGCAACTTCAGTCGCTACTAAAAGTTCAAAACTGCGTTGCAATAAAGATTCTGCAAATTAGACTATAATTGTGCACACCCATTTGAAACGTTAGTCTGCACACTTATCATCATGCCCACAGTCCACATGGTATCCTTCGTATCATTAATAGTCCTCGTTGACAAGCAAATTTATTTTGTTAGCATGCGTCAAACTTTTTAATGACCTCCAAATATTTCAAAAAAAATCGGGGTGCTACACTAACAGTTCCTCCTACTCCAACTTTGATGAGATTAGGCATAAGGTTGTCATTAGTGCTTGTTGTTGTGCCTGTGTTCAAAAATCAGGAAAAACAGAAACCAAACGGAAAGACAAAAACCAGGAAAAACAGAAACTGGAAAATTAATACAGAAGTAAGAAAATATCCGAGACCACAGAATTCACTGTGTGTCCTTAAGGAATTTTAATCCCCTCACTGTACCCGAGGTTATGGATTACTTCCTCCCAGGATAAAACGGATATACCTGTCGCAGGAGTAGCGGTACGTCAAACGCCTTCGACTTCGACGAACTCAAAGTTGGCAACGAAACACAGTAAGACTCGATAGTTTTATTTGTGAAAAAGAATGCAAAATTTTAGATGCAGAAATTTTTGGTTTTTGGTATCTTTAAAATGAGGCATTGCCTTAGTTTATATAGCCTTGAAGGTGCCTCTTCGGAATAGGTTGGTGACTGTTCGGAAAGGTTGCCTTCCATTTCTCATTCACACCAACTTGGCTAGTTTTATTCATTAACTAGCTTTAACAATCCCCCACATGAATGGGGAATGGTTATATGGTGAAAAACATGCATGACAAAAAACTGTGTGATTCGTAAGCAAGGATTAATCGCATCTGGATAAGTAGATTTCTCTTTGAACTTTCCGTAGTGAACATATGTCGGATATACTCGGTCAATCGGTAGATGTGATATCCTTGAACCGTCGAGCTTTGGTGTATACCTAGACAACCACATGTCACACAATTAACCCTTTAACCGTCTTTGGTTCTCATTGTTTTGTTCGTTTCAGCCATGAACACTGCCTGGTTCATAAGTGCATAGAGAATTGGCCTTACATAATTCTCCTTGAAGCGGCTTACACTTCACACTTACATAGGTGATTCCTAAATGTGTCATCCCGTAGATACACTATTTGATATACCCCGTACCAAACTTAGGAACCATTAAAAAGCCGCAATGCTTTATCCTGGTACTGAACATTGTCTCATCACGAGAATGGACCAAAGAGTTATTGTGACAATGTTGAACCGTCATTAATGACTTTGTTTGATCTCTTTGAACCTAGATCTTGGGATCTCCAGTCTTCTAGGTAGAGTTACCGTCACAATGACTTATCCTCGGCCATAGTCCCATTCTCCTTGATGATCTTTCAACTACCTCTCTAGTTAGGCCTTTAGTTAGTGGATCCGACACATTATCTCTTGACTTAACATAGTCAATTGTGATAATTCCACTAGAGAGTAGTTGTCTAACGGTATTATGTCTTCGTCGTATGTGACGAGACTTTCCGTTGTACATAAGGCTCCCGGCTCTTCCTATTGCCGCTTGGCTATCGCAATGTATGCATATAGGAGCCAACGGTTTGGGCCAAAATGGAATATCTTCTAAGAAATTCCGGAGCCATTCAGCTTCTTCACCGGCTTTGTCTAAAGCTATGAAGTCAGATTCCATTGTAGAGCGGGCGATACATGTCCTGCTTGGATGACTTCCAAGACATTGCTCCTCCACCTATGGTAAAAACATATCCACTTGTGGATTTAGTTTCGATTGAACCGGTGATCCAATTTGCATCATCAGTATCCTTCAATAAGCTGCAGGATACATTTATAATGCAAAGCAAAGTTTTGAGTATGTTTTAAATACCCCAAAACTCGTTTCATTGCCAGCCAATGTTTTTGGTCGGGATTACTAGTGTAGCGACTTAGTTTACTTATAGCACATGCAATATCAGGTCGCGTACAGTTCATGATATACATCAAACTTTCCAACACTCTGGCATAATCCATAATCCAATTGAGAATGACTTTCACCTTTATTCTTTGCAAGAGCAAGGTTCATATCAATTGGCGTCTTTGCAACTTTAAAGTCCAAATATTTGAACTTTTCAAGTACCGTTTCAATATAATGAGATTGAGACAATGCTAGACCTTGAGGAGTCTTATGGATTTTAATTCCCAGAATTAAATCGGCAACTCCTAAGTCTTTCATATCAAACTTACTAGCAAGCATGCGCTTAGTAGCATTTATGTTAGCAATGTCGTTACTCATTATCAACATATCATCCACGTACAAACAAACAATGACTACGTGGTTTGGAGTGTTCTTAATGTAGACACATTTATCACACTCATTTATCTTGAATCCATTTGACAGCATTGTATGGTCAAATTTTGCATGCCACTGTTTGGGTGCTTGTTTTAGTCCGTAAAGAGACTTAACAAGTCGACACACCTTCTTCTCTTTCCCTGCAACTACAAACCCCTCAAAGTTGTTCCATGTAAATTTCTTCCTCTAACTCTCCATTTAAGAAATTTGTTTTCACATCCATTTGATGGATTTCAAGACCGTACACGGCGACTAACGATACCAACACCCGAATAGATGTAATCCTCGTTACCGGAGAGTATGTATCAAAGTAATCAAGACCTTCTCGTTGTCTAAACCCTTTAACAACTAGTCTTGCCTTATATTTATCAATAGTACCATCAGCTTTCATTTTCTGCTTGAAAATCCATTTGGAACCTAAAGGTTTATTCCCTGGAGGAAGGTCAACCAATTCCCAAGTATGGTTGTTTAAGATGGATTCTATCTCACTATTGATTGCCTCTTTCCAAAATTGAGCTTCCGATGAAGACATAGCTTCGTTGAAGGTTCGAGGCTCATTCTCCAACAAAAATGTTAGAAATTCTGGTCCAAATGAAGTAGACGTCCTTTGACGTTTGCTGCGTCTCGGTTTTTCCTCATCAGGAATATTTTCCTTTGTTTCTTCCCGAGGTCGTTTAGATTCTTTGCTACACGACTCACATTCCTTGTTATACGGATATATGGTTTCAAAGAAGTCAGCATTATCTGATTCAATTACCGTATTTACCTGAATGTCGGGATTTTCTGATTTGTGAACCAGAAATCGATATGCCTTACTATTTGTGGCATATCCTATGAAAACACAATCAATGGTTTTAGGTCCTATTTTTACCCTTTTGGGTTTAGGAATTTGCACCTTGGCCAAACACCCCCACACTTTGAAGTATCCCAAATTGGGCTTCCTTCCTTTCCACTTTTCGTATGGAATATATTTTGTTTTGCTATGAGGCACTCGATTGAGTATTCACTAGTGTTAGAATGGCTTCCCCACAAGTTCTCGGGGTAAACCGAACTTATTAACGAGGCATTCATCATTTCTTTCAGGGTTCTATTTTTCCTTTCCGCAATTCCGCTTTGATTGTGGCGAGTAAAGAAGCGATTGTTTGATGAATAATGCCATATTCCAAACATATTTGTTCAAAAGGAGATTCATATTCACCGCCCTTATCACTCCTTATCATTTTAATCTTTTTGTTAAGTTGAGTCTCAACTTCAGTTTTGTATTGCCTGAATGCTTCAATTGCTTCATCTTTACTATTAAGTAAATAAACGTAGCAATACCGCGTACTATCGTCAGTAAAAGTTATGAAATACTTCTTTCCACCGCGAGATGTGATTGACTTCATGTCACAAATATCTGTATGGATTAAGTCTAAAGGACTTGAATTCCTTTCAACTGACTTATAAGGATGTTTAACATACTTAGACTCAACACAGATTTGACATTTTGATTGATTGCATTCAAACTTAGGCAATACTTCCAAACTAATCATTTTTCGCAAGGTTCTGTAATTGACATGTCCTAAACGTGAATGCCATAAATTATTTGACTCAAGTAAGTAAGACGAAGCAGAAACTTTATTATTATAGGCAACGACCATTACATTCAGTTTGAAAAGGCCCTCTGTGAGGTAACCTTTTCCTATGTACATCTCGTTCTTACTTATTACAACCTTGTCAGAAACAAAAACACACTTAAAACCGTTCTTTACTAGAAGTCCGGTAGATACTAGATTTTTCCTAATTTCAGGAACATGACAGACGTTGTTAAGAGTCACCACCTTGCCAGATGTCATCTTCAGCAGTATCTTTCCATAACCTTCAATTTTGGCCGTTGCAGAATTTCCCATATATATGGTATCGTCGGGCCCGGCGGGAGCATATGAAGCAAAGGCTTCTCTAAGACAAATGTGGCGAGTGGCGCCAGAGTCAATCCACCACTCTTTCGGATTTCCCACTAAGTTGCACTCAAACAACATAGCGCACAAGTCATCAACTTCCTCGTTTGTTTCAACCATATTAGCCTGACCCTTCTTCTTTACCTTTTTTGAACCTGACGATACTGCAACTTTGTGTCCGATTTTTCCACAATTGTGGCGCTTTCCTTGAATTTCTTCTTGTTGGGATAGCTCCTTGGTCCCGATGCATTTTTCCTCTTTTTCAGATTAGTTGGGGCGGTTTCAACAATATGTGCTCCCTATGGTTGATCTCACATTTGCCTTCTTCTCCATTTGCCTTGTTATCTTCCTCGATTCTCAAGCGGACGATGAGATCCTCCGGTGTCATCTCCTTTCGCTTGTGTTTCAAGTAATTTTTGAAGTCCTTCCATGAAGGAGGCAATTCTCTATTATCGCCAAGAACTTGAAAAGCCCCACTAATCACCAAACCTTCAATGAGTAGATCGTGGATGATAACCTGCAACTCTTGAACTTGAGTAACAAATGGACTTGCCATCTACCATTTTGTAGTCCGTAAACTTGGCAGTGATAAATTTCTTTAATCCAGCATCTTCTGTTTTATATTTCTTTTCCAACGCATCCCATAGATCTTTTGATGTTTCCACATTACTATAGACGTTGTAAAGATCATCCTCCAGTCCGCTAAGAATATAATTCTTGCACAAAAAATCTGAGTGCTTCCATGCCTCAGTTACAACAAAACGTTCATTCTCAGGTGTTGATTCCGGCAAAATCGGAACGACCTCCTTAACAATCTTATGGAGGTTTAGAGTAGTTAAATAGAAGAACATCTTTTGTTGCCATTGTTTGAAATCAATTCCGTGAATTTTCCAGGCTTCTCTGCGGGCCGGTCTTTGGTGCGATCTGTTGGAGGACGGCATTGCTCGTAGAACCAACCATGGGGGCTGGTGTGGCAGTAGCAGTAGCATTCAATTTTGGAGTCATGTCTCTCATTTCTGTCGCAATCGAAGCAACAGAAAAAGTTTAATAAACGGTCAAGACTTCAAACCGAATCAGTTTTGACAGCAGCAGATGTAATACACAATGGTAAAGATTTTATTTCTTCAAACCGAATCAAGGTTACACAAATGCAGTTTAAAATCCTTGAAACGAAATGCAGAAATTGTATGTTGTATACTTGATGAAGTTTTTATATCTTCAAATCAAGTACCCAAATGAGTAGAAAATTATAAAAACTTTAATCTCAACCGAGTAAAAATTCAAGATTTTAGTCTCCAAACAACATATTAGTTCGTTACACGAAACAACAAACACCTTTTTTCCAAGAATGGTATGTTGTATACTTGATGAAGTTTTTATATCTTCAAATCAAGTACCCAACGGAGTAGAAAGTTATGGAAACTTTAATCTCAACCGGAGTAGAAAATCCGAAGATTTTAGTCTCCAAACAACATACAAGTTCGTTACATCGAAACAACAAACATACACCTTTTTTTTTTCTTCAGTAAATTGTATGTTGTATACTTGATGAAGTTTTTATATCTTCAAATCAAGTACCCAAAGGAGTAGAAAGTTATGAAAACTTTAATCTCAACCGGAGTAGAAAATCCGAAGATTTTAGTCTCCAAACAACATAGACTTTTTTTTTTTCCGACAACGTTCTGTAATTGTTAAACAAGAACAAATGAACACAGAAATAATGATTAAATTCCTTAAGCTTGTTGTTGTGCCTGTGTTCAAAAATCAGGAAAAACAGAAACCAAACGGAAAGACAAAAACCAGGAAAAACAGAAACTGGAAAATTAATACAGAAGTAAGAAAATATCCGAGACCACAGAATTCACTGTGTGTCCTTAAGGAATTTTAATCCCCTCACTGTACCCGAGGTTATGGATTACTTCCTCCCAGGATAAAACGGATATACCTGTCGCAGGAGTAGCGGTACGTCAAACGCCTTCGACTTCGACGAACTCAAAGTTGGCAACGAAACACAGTAAGACTCGATAGTTTTATTTGTGAAAAAGAATGCAGAATTTTAGATGCAGAAATTTTTGGTTTTTGGTATCTTTAAAATGAGGCATTGCCTTAGTTTATATAGCCTTGAAGGTGCCTCTTCGGAATAGGTTGGTGACTGTTCGGAAAGGTTGCCTTCCATTTCTCATTCACACCAACTTGGCTAGTTTTATTCATTAACTAGCTTTAACAGTGCTGAGCATCCAATTAATAGCATTTGGTTTACACCATTGTACCATTACACTGTTAATTCTTGGTTTATAATTCTCAGCAATCCAACAGATTTGATTCCAAGAATCATTCATTCTACCGAATCTCTTGCCTATAGCCATTTTTTCTTTGGACAGAAAACAAGAATAGTTATATTATATTAGAATAATATGCATCATTACAATTTAGTGGTCTAACACATTGTATCATTGCAATGTGTTTTCAGCTGCTTTAGCCTAACACATTTTATGACTTAAACTACATGTTAAGTGATATATACTCACGCTTTACTAAAGTTAAATAGTTTGATTTGAGAAGAACACTACAAGTAAGTATTTACTCTTTAACCTATCATGGGGAGTGTCACAGGGGTGATTTTCAACCAGCCTACAAGCGAGGTTTGTCCCTGAGTGGCAGTCAAAAAGTGCCTTAACTCGGCCTGTTCCAACACTTGGCCAAAATTCAGACAATTTGGCCTTTGACTTGTTTTTAGACAGCATCGACATAGTATGACCCTTAAACGTTTTAGGCAGCAAAAGATGAAAGAAATAACAACATAAATAAGAACAAGAGGCAGCAATATACATGAAACCAATTCCCAAGTTGTATTATTTAAAGTGAATACAAGAACACTCAATTTTTGCACCACTCTTGGCACAAGATCCCCTGACCTTATACAGATTTTGCACTCTAGAATTTTCCCTCAAACTCTAACTCACAACACCCGAATTTACACAAGTGTTGAGCTGCACACTTATATTTTCGTGTGTCAGCCAACTGCCCGACACTTGGCTTACAATGATAGGGCCAGTTTGTCCCACTCAGCCCTCATCCTAGGCTAATGTAGTTGACATCCCCCAACTTCTAGGAATTACAAGAAAATGTTGAAAATACAAAGGCAACCACCCAAAAGACTTAGCCATTTTTGGCTGAATACAAGGGAAATAGGCAAAGCACACAATTGTCGGGTGTGCCATGCACATGCGTGCGTTCCTATCAAATTTGGGAGTCAATGGCCCAATGTTCGCTCAGGTTTCCCGCCATTTTCATGTCTTTGCCACACACGACCTTGCCATAACACTGTCTTTCTTGTACCACTGCTTGCCTTGTCGTGCCATGCTTTAGCCGCTCACAGCCTTGTCTTTGCCATGCCTTTGTCCCACACTGCCTTGCCTTGCCACAACATGCCCATGCCATGACCTTGACATGTCTTGTCGCCAATGTCAACATGATGCCACCAATTTTTGGGTCGTGACAAGGTCCAACATGTAAATCCCTTGTTACGCCCATGCAATGAATGATTACTTAGGCCGAGGGTCTAACAAACCACACCCACCTCTTGAATTCATCTTTCTCGACGAACCATCAACACCCACACCTTTGAGAAGAGCCATTGGTGCACAATAAGAAACCTCCTTAGGCTCCTCTTCTTTTCCCTCTGGTTCATCTCTGCGTGCGATTAATACAACAACCATTTTGATCTTTGGACAGTCTCTCGCCATGTGCGGTCTTTTGAAAATAAAACAGTCATCAAACTTGCTGTTTTGTCCCTTGAATTTTGAAGTTCCAGCCTCCTGCTTTTCCTTCCCTTTGCCATCGCCCTCAACAACATTCTCTTTATCATTCCTATTCTTCTTCCATTCCTTTTTCTTGTCCAGTTTTCCATTTTTGGACTTAGAAGTAGAAGAAATTTCAGCACCTTCCCGACCCAGGCAAAAATATTCCAAAGCATCCGCGACATCAATGGCACTAGAAAGGTCTTTAATGTTCTGCCTTCAGAGTTCATTATGTTCTCACGTTTGCAACCCATACAAAAACTTATACAACTTATCCTCCTCGGACATGTTGCTTATATCCAATATAAAGGAACTAAAGTCCTTGACATATTCCCTCAACGTTCCAGTTTGCCTCAACTTTTTCAAACGGTCCCTAGCGATCCAGCCCCCATTGCTAGGATAGAATTGATCCTTCAACTCTTTTTTCAGCCTTTCTCATGAATCAATTTTTGGACGTCCAGTACTAACGTCGTCTTTCATATGAGTACGCCATCACAACTTTGCATAATCAACCAAGTACATAGTGGTTATAGACACACTGTCCTCATCCTTCACACGGGCAGCAAGAAAGTACTGCTCTATATCCCACATAAAGTTTTAAAGTTTCATGTCACTCCTTGCACCATTAAACTCTTTAGGCTCTGAAATTTTGACTTTTGGACGGTCTGCACCACTTTGTGCGAAACTGTTGTTTGACATTAATTGGCAACTAGGACACAAATGAAGGATCTTTTAGAATGACTTCAATTGGCACACACAAATTGGTCCTCCCAGGCTTGTACTCAAAGACCATATTTACAATCAATACCTTGCATCAAAGTCTTGCCACCCACCGCATTGTAAGGAGAGGAGTGAAAGCCACTTGCCTTTATTATAAAGAAGGAAATGAGCGAAAGCCGCTCGACTATAAAACTCATTTTCGTTCTTCAATTCTGTGATCTGAGTATTAGCCAACTCACGAAAGTTGATTAATTCTGCCAAGTTCTCATCCACCGTTGTCTTAAACATTGACAATTCAGTGTTCATGCCATGGATCTAAGTGATTATGTCCACCAGATTCTCAGCATCGTCCATCATACCAACTAGCGCCTCCAACTTCGCAACCTTCTCCCTCAGTTCATTCCTATTTCTTCCCCAGCCATCACACCAGCCTCGAACCAGCTCTGCTCTAATACCAGTTCTCACAGGGGTGATTTTCAACCAACCGACAGGCGAGATTTGTCCCTACGCGGCAGTCAAGAAGTGCCTTGACACAACCTGTTCCAACACTTAGCCAAAATTCAGACAATGTGACCTTTGACTCATTTTTAGGCAGCAACAACTTAGTATGATCCTTAGACGTTTTAGGCAGCAAAAGATGAAAGAAATAACAACATAAAATAAGAACTAGAGGCAGCAATATACATGAAACCAATTCTCAACTTGTATTATTTAAAGTGAATACAAAAACACTCAATTTTTACACCACTCATGGAACAAGATCCCCTAGCCTTATACAGATTTTGCTCTCTAGAATTTCCCCTTAAACTCTAACTCACAAAACTCAAATTTGCACAAGTGTTGGGTTACACACTTATATTTTCGTGTGCCAGCCAACTGTCCGACACTTGACTTACAATGATAGGGTCAGCTTGGCCCACTCAGCCCTCATCCTAGGCTAATATAGTTGACATCCCCCTACTTCTAGGAATTACAAGAAAATGCTGAAAATACAAAGGCAACCGCCCAAAAGACTTGGCCATTTCGGCTGAATACAAAAGAAATGCGCAAAATCGCCCAATTGCCGCGTGTGCCGCGCACATGCGTGCGTTCCCACCAAATATGGGCGCCAATGACCCAATTTTCACTTAGGTTTCCCGCCATTTCCATGCCTTAGCCGCACACAGCTTTGCCCATAACACTGTGTTGCTTGCAGTACTGCTTGCCTTAGCTGCTTATAGCCTTGTCTTTGCCATGGTTTTTTCCCACACTGTCTTGTCTTTGCCATGGTTTTTTCCCACACTGTCTTGTCTTGCCATAACTTTCCCATGCCATGACCTTGACATGTCTTGCCGCCCATGTCAACATGAAGCCACCCATTTTTGGATCGTGACAAGGTCCATCATGTAAATCTCTTGTCACGCTCATGCCATGTCTGATTACTTAGGCTGAGGGTCTAACAGGGAGCTAGCTTGGAAAGTACGGGCTCAATAAAACCTCGCTTGTATATTTGTTAAGAAATTTATTGAATATATACACTCAATATAAACTTTAGAAGTCATAAACGTTAAATCATGAATCAGCCTACACTAAGATTCTCAGATAAAAACACTTGCACTTCATATTGATTTGATCAAAACTCAAAATGTATTATATTTCTTGTTTCATGTGAAATTCTTACAACATTTTTCTTAATAATGTTTTTATCGCTAATCATATTTTTTAGATTAAATCAAGGTTAAATTATATGTATTCACATTTTCATTAATGATTATTATGTGAATTGTTTAATTTAATATAAATACAAGGTGGGATAAGTATTTCCGTATGCAAGTATCAGAAAAGCCAACTTGAATTTAAAAATAAATAAATTCTCATTCAAAGGAAAAAGATAAAAAAAAATCGCATATTTATCCCATCTTTACGAGAGTTTTAAAGTTAGTACTAGGAGATGTAGATAGATTGACCTCTTCTGTTTGCTCATAATTAATCAAGACAAAATTTCCTGCGCGGCTTTATCATGTTTATTAGAATAATGAAAAGAAGATTTTCCTGAATCAGAAACCAACAAAATTTAGAGGGTAATAGCATTTTTAATCTCGAGTTATTACTAAATTTTAAATTTAATCCTTGTGATAATTTCTTGTCCATTTATATAAGAAACATATCTTATGTATAGATCTTTTTTGGAACTATAATTATCGTCAAAACATGGATGAGTAGTACAAATTTAACATAATATATACATGAATGATTAAACGATTCAAAAAGTTAATAATTCATTAAATTTGTGTTAATTCACTAGCAAACAGATAAAAAATGCACGTTTTAATTAATTAAAAATTAAATTTACTTAATAGCATGTTTGATCAAGCTTTTGGGAAGACAAAAATGCTTCATTTTTTTTAAAAAAAAGTACATATTTTGGAAAGTTGAAGTGTTTGGTCAAATTTTTTGAAAAAAATAAGTGATTTTAAGTAGTAGCCGAAGATGTTTTTTAGAAGCTGATAAAAGTAGTTTTCCCTTCGAAATTGGACATTGGTCAAGCACAAAATACTATTATACTCTAATATTGATAAAAGTGATTTTTCAATTGATTAGTCAAATACAATTTGCTACTCTCTGAAAGTATTTGAAAGTTTGATGAAACATGCTATAAACCAAATATTACAATAAAGACTAAAATCAGAATTTACAAATAACAGGGGACTAGAAGTGTTATATATTAAATCCTTGTCGTAAAAATAGGAAAATATTATGTCTCATGCAGTTGTTATATTTATGTTCCCCATATGTATATTCCATCAGCCTCTTTTGTGATTCTTGGAAGGGCCATCGACAATCTTTTTTAGTAGAAGGAAGCAAGAAACAAGAAGAAAGAGAGAGAGGGAGAGAGATTTTTTCCTTTTTCAAGAAAATTATATAACAGAAATCAATATGCCTCATGCCTTTGACAAGCTGGGAAGTGATTATAAACTCACTGCACAGGTTGTGATTTGTTCCATTATTGCAGCCTTTGGGGGTCTTATGTTTGGCTATGATATTGGGATTTCAGGTACTAACTCTTTCATGTTTATGCGATGAGTTTAAGTTTTATGTACATTTTTTTACTTTGTGAGCTTGTCTCTGCTTATGGACCTGAATTCGAGTGATCTATTCATGATTAAGATGAATCTTGGATGAGACTAATTAAGTGGAGATCCGAATCTATTGATGTTGAAGAATCAACGGATGAATTGTGATTAGGGGTGAAATAATGTCATCTGAACACTGAGCTAGTTGGTTCTTCCGAAATGCATTAAGATGCAATAATTGGATGGTCATCTAGGGGTAAAGCACTATTTTGATTTGGTCTGCGAGAGCGGTACCAAATCAAGACAAACATTGAATAGCAAGTTATATAATATTTTATTTTTCAAGTTAATGGACCTTACTTACAATAAGCGATTAACATTCGTGCTAGATCAATTTAACATGATAGTATGTACAATGTACATAACTTAATAATCTTACACAACTTTATTGGGAATTCAGGGTCAAAGCAAAAATTAAAAGGGACATTTATGTTTTTTATTCTTCTTTTCACCAAAAAATTTAAGTTATATACATTTAATGTTAAACTGTGAGTATAGTTTAATGGTTACAACATGTTACAACATGTTACAACAAGTACTAGAAACACACGTTCCCCAGAAAATATGTTGGTCCGAAGCTGTTTCCGACACGTCCATTGGAAAAGCGGGTGTTTCTAGCATTGAGGTTAATAGTCTGTTTGGTCAAATTTTCAGAATATGCTTATTTTGAAAGTTTTTTTAATAAAGTACCTTTGTAGAATAACAATTTGTGATTGACGCTAATCAATTTTAAAATCAGTTGTCTATATTAGAGCAATAATTTGTACTTGTCAATGTGCCAAAATGATTGGGGGAAAAGCTATGTTTTAAGCTTCTGAAAAATTGGTTTTGCTACTCTTCAAAAACATCAATAGTTTTCTTAAAAACTTGGAGGAACACCTCAATTCTCTAAAATAAGCAATTTTATTAGGGAAACAAAACATTTTTAGCTTTCGAGTAGAAGCTTTAGTCAAACAGGCTATAAATACTATTTTTACTAGTGAATGTGCTGATAAATTGACCTGAACATTGTGATTGTAAAAGAATCTTTTTAAACCTTCATTGCATAGAACTTCATTTCGAACTACAAATGTTCCTTTTTAAGATTTTATTTTATTTTTGATTTGATAAAATTGGGCATGTTAAATATTTGTATAGGTGGGGTGACATCCATGGATGATTTCTTGGAGAAGTTCTTACCAAAAGTATATGTTAAAAAGCACAGGGCTAAAGAAGACAACTATTGCAAGTATGACAACCAAATGTTGCAATTGTTCACATCTTCATTGTAGTTATCAGCAATTATATGTTGTTTCTTTGCCTCAAATGTTGTAAGAGGTTTGGAAGGAAATTAACAATGCGACTTGCCTCTTTGTTCTTTTTCATTGGAGTTATTCTCAATGCTGCTGCAATTGATTTGCCTATGCTTATCACTGGACGACTTTTTCTTGGTACTGGTGTTGGATTTGGCAACCAGGTAATTTTTACTCTCTTCGTCGTATTTTACGTGAAGGTGTTACAGTTTGACTCCTCAAACGGTTTTTTTTTTATAATTTTCTCAATTCTTTTTTATATATTTGGAATCGTCAACTATGTTGACTTATAGTACTTTTCATATAATTTTTAAATATTTAATTTAATTTTAAGAAACTGAGAACCTATATTCTGATTTATAGTCAAAACTTAAAGTGTTTTGACTCTTGTAC
Source organism: Anisodus acutangulus (assembly GCA_029783415.1). Taxonomy (NCBI): domain Eukaryota; kingdom Viridiplantae; phylum Streptophyta; class Magnoliopsida; order Solanales; family Solanaceae; genus Anisodus; species Anisodus acutangulus. Next base: position 51,888,019 of record CM056497.1, read on the forward strand.
TCCGAACTTCTTCACATAAATTGAAACAGAGGGAGTAGTATTTTATTTTCACTTATATATTCAACAAATAATAGGAGTAATACAGAATAAAATAGTCTTTGGAATCAATTGAGCCAAATTTTAAATTAAAGAAAGTTTCGTGCGTTTGTAAAATATTTGAATACGGTCAAACCTTTTTATAACGGCGTCGTTTGTGTGGATGTACTTTAGGTGCTATACCGAAATATTGTTATAGAGGGCATATATCATAACATAAAAATCAGTTCCAAAGAAAATTTAACAGTTGTATTGTAACGTTGTTATAGGGGACTATTGAGATGTTGCCTAGTTTAACTCTACTAGTTATATGGTAAAATTCTAGTCTAAGTATATTTGGTAAATTGTAATTATAGTAGTTTATTAAAATAGTGTTTCCTTGTTAGACTAGGAAAAGGAGAATTTTTGTCTCTATATAAAGAGACCATTATGATGAATGAAATCAAGAAAGAATTCTCCCAATATTTTTCTTCTCTCTAAATTTTCGTCGCCTCTCAAATTTAACATGGTACCAGAGCCTCGTTAAAAGAACATGAAAACTCTAAATAATGGCGGGTGACGGAGAAATCAGCGATAAAAATAAAAGAATAGCCGGTGAAGAAAATAAAGAAAGACAATCTCCTCTTATGACATTACGTCAAAAGATAATCCCGAAATTGTGGTGACACAAGTCCAATTGAAGGGAGAGAATTATGAAGAATGGACTAGATCTATGAGGACGACCTTAAGAGCAAGGAAGAAATTCGACTTTGTTGATGGTACAATCAAGAAGCCGGATGAAGAGTCACCGAACTTACAAGATTGGTGGATTATAAACTCTTTGTTGGTGTCATAAATTCACAACACCATCAAACCAACGCTTTTCTTAACGATTTCGCATAAAGAGGAAGCGTAAGAATTATGAACGAGCATCCGGGAGCGGTTCGCTGTTATCTACGGCCCTCGGATGCAACAACTGAAGGCAGAACTTGCGGAGTGCGAGCAGAAGGGAAGGACCATAGTGGATTACTATGAAAAAATAACTAAGTTGTGGGAAAAATTGGCAAACTAGAAACAGATTCCGACTTGCAAGTGCGAAAAGTGCACGTACAATCTGGGGATGATTTTGGAAACCAAAATAGAAGAAGCAAAAATGCATATTTTCCTCATGATATTGGATGAGACAATGTATGGAACGGTGAGATCGAACATACTGGCACAAAAACCGTTGTCATCATTAAACAAAGTCTACTCGAAGCTAGTGCAAGAAGAGCGTGTGAGAGGACTTACACGAAAAATGGAAGAACAAAGTGAAATTGTGGCCTTTGTCGTACAAGGGAGAAATCCTTACTGTGATCAAGGCGAATGGAGGGACGATGGTGTATTTTGTACACATTGCAAGAGATCCGGACACATTGTAGAAGGATGTTTTCAACTCATTGGGTAACCGAAATAGTGGCTAGGATATAAAAAGGAGACGGAAAATCTGGAGGAAGAAGACGAGGAAAACAACAATAGCAGAGGAGAGGCTCGGGATCTATCACGTAAGAGGCAACTACTGGGCTAATGTCATTGTTGTCAAGGATACACATGCGAAGATAAAATAGATGAACAAAATGAGGGATATGACCTCAAAATCTAAGTGAGGAGATCTGAAAATGGTGATTTACGTGTTGAATTCACAAGGAATAAATCTGAATGGAAAGATGGATGGTAAGACCAAAAACTCATCCTGAATTATTGACTCCGGAACTACCAATCATGTGACAGGTAATCCAGAAAAACTGAGCAATTAGCGGGACATTCCTGAGTGTCCGATTGGGCTTCCGAGTGGAAGTATCTCGGTGGCTATAAAAGAAGAAACAACCAGGCTGAATGACAAGATATGGTTGAAGAATGTTTTTTACGTTCTAGATTTGACATGAAATTTAATTTTTGTTTCATAACTAGTTGATTATTTAGATTGTGATGTGACATTTAATAGAACTATGTATGCTATAATGGACTCCACCACGAGTAAGTTGATTGGAAAGGGTGAGTGTGGACTTTACTATTTTCAGAATATGTCACTGATACGAGCTATGAAGGCAGAAGCAGTTGATTGGTTCGATCTTTGGCACAAATGGTTGGGTCATCCTTCATCACAAGTATCAAAGTTTTTTACAGCATTAGACTTAAAGAAGAATGATGATAGGTGATAGATTAGATAGATAATGTGAGGTATGTCAACGAGCAAAGCAAATAAGAAGTGTTTTTCCTTTAAGTGGGAATATTGCTTCAGATACTTTTGAGATGATCCACTGCGATTTATAGGGATCATATAGGACCCCTTCCTCTTGTGGTTTTTTACTATTGTGGATGATCGTTCACGAGTCATGTGGATTTTTTTCCTAGTTGATAAGAAAGAAGTGTCCCAAACCTTGAAAAATTTATTCGCTCTTGTGGAAACGCATTTCGAAAAAAGGGTGAAGATAGTTAGAAGTGATAATAGAACCGAGTTAACGTGTATGAAAACTTACTTCTTCGAACATGATATTCTATTCCAAATATTTTGCACAGGGACACATAAGCAAAATGAAAGAGTCGAAAGAAAACACTATCGCATTCTTAATGTGGCGCGAGCATTGAGATTTTAGGGCCATCTTTCGATTAAATTATGGGGAGAATGCGTTTTAACTGTGGGATACTTGATCAATAGAACACCATCTTCAATTTTGAATGGAAAACTCCCTATGAAATTTTATACGGGGAGGCACCTCATTATGATCACTTAAAGGTGCTAGGGTCACTATGCTATGCACACACAAAGGGAAGAACAAGAGACAAGTTTGAGAGTCAGAGTCGTATGTGTATCTTCTTGGGATACCCCTACGGACAGAAAGGTTGGAGACTGTATGACTTAGAAAATGATGAATATTTAGTCTCAAGAAATGTGCACTTCTACGAGACTAATTTCCCTTTTCCATATAAACAAGTAATTTGGTCGACAACATCAAAGGGATCCTGGATGAAATAAAGGGCGAAAGGAATCAACAGGTTTTCGAAGAAGAACAGACAGATAATGTAGGTGCGAACAAAGCTTGAATACAAGAAATTCAGACATCGAATACCGAATCTACGAATCAGCCAGAATTAGACCAGACAGATGCTAGTCTGAATAATGAAAACATGAAAGAAGTACAGACGAAAGGTACTCGAGCCAATAAAAGCCATCGGAGGAATAATTAGATTAAGATAAACGTCAGAAGCATGACTTAGTTCAATTACGTGACTACATTACTGAAACATTCATGAAAGAAAGTCCATCAACGAGTTTTCCCGATCCTCAACAACCCTCAGGTGCACCTTATCCTTTAGCTTACTTTATATCATGTGATAATTTTTCATCACAACACCAAAGCTTTCTTGCAGCAATTACCACAGGAATTGAACCAAAATCCTTCTCGGAGGTTATGAAAAAAGAATGTTGGAGAAAATCCATACAACAAGAAATCCAAACATTGAAGGACAATGGCACATGGACATTAAAAACATTACCGTCGGATAACACTCTGATGTAGATGGGTATACAAGATCAAATACAACTCAGACGGAATAATTGAACGATATAAAGCTCGATTGATCATCTTCGGTAATAAGCAGGAGAAAGATATTGACTACAATGAAACGTTTGCTCCGATTGTGAAGGTAGTGACGGTTCAGACCTTCTTAGCGGTAGCAGTCGCTCGAAATTTGGAGTTACATCAGATGGATGTTCATAATGCCTTCTTGCACGGTGAACTAGCATAAGAAGTTTATATGAAATTACCATCGGGATTCTGTGTGTCTGGTTCGGGACAAATATATCGACTCCGATAATCTTTGTATGGGTTGAAACAAGCTCCACAATGCTGATTTGCAAAATTGTCAAGTGTCTTGATGAAATATAGGTTCAAACAATCATACTTCGATTATTCTCTCTTTACTATGCACCAGGAAAGTATACAACTTAACGTCTTAGTTTATTTGGATGGCTTGATTATCTCCGGAAATGACAATGGTGTCATTGCACGGTTCAAAGATAATCTTCGATCCTGTTTTCACATGAAGGATTTGAGTCCCCTGAATTTTTTTGGGGGTTGAAGTTGCGTGTGGATCAACCAAATTATTCCTTTATTAACGGAAGTATGCCTTGGATATAATATGTGAGTTCGGGCTACTGGGAGCAAAATCGATTATAATTCCTACGGGACAGAATCACAATCTGGCATTGACCAAAAAGGTTAATTTGAAAAATCCAGAACCATACCGTTGTCTGATCGACATATTGATATACATCTATCCTATTGTGTACATATTTTGTCCCAATTCATGCACCAATTGAAGGAAGCACACTGGAGAGCCGCCCTCCGGGTGATAAGATACTTGAAAAAGAACCTTGGGCAAGGAATTATGTTAAGTAAGGATTGTGATCTCCAATTGTATGGGTGGTGTGATGCGGATTGGGCTGGATGCCGATTGACCCAAAGATCGCTCACCGGATGGTTTATCTCCCTCGAAAATTCACTGATATCATGGAAAACTAAGAAGCAGCACATTGTCTCTCGCTCGTCAGCATAGGCGGAATACCGTTAAATGGAAATGATTGTTTATGAATTGAAATGGTTGAAGGGAATCCTACATAGCTTGGGCGTCGAATATAAATCTCCGGTTAAAATGTATTTGATAGTCAAGCAGTATTGTATATTGCACGAAATCCAGTATTGCACGAAATCCAGTATTTCACGAACGGACAAAATATATTGAAGTTGACTGTCATTATGTCCGGGACGCACTCCAATCGGGTATAATTCTTCCAAGTTATGTGTCAACCAATGAACAATTGGCCGACGTGTTTACAAATGCTTTGGGCAAATCACAACATGAATATCTGCTTGGCAAGTTGGGCATTCGAGACCCCATGCTCCAACTTGAGGGGGAGTATTGAGATGTTTCCTAGTTTAACTCTATTAGTTATATGGTAAAATCCTAGTCTAAGTATATTTGGTAATTGTAATTATAGTAGTTTATTATAATATGGTTTTCTTGTTAGACTAGGGAAATGAGAACTTTTGTCTCTATATAAATAGGTCATTATAATTAATAAAACAAAGAAAGAATTCTCCCAATATTTTCTTCTCTAAATTTTCGTCGGCTCTCAAATTTAACAGGGACAATTATTATAAAAGATCTTACTGTAATCTTTTTGAAAGTCGAGATATCAAGAATATTTTAGCCTTGAAATACAAATAAATCAAATCACATCAAGGTTTTGTCTTGGTGCTGGTGTTGGATTTGGAAACCACTTAAGTTTTATTTATTTTTTACTTATATATTCAACGGAATAAAATAGCATAGGAATCTTATGAGCCGAATGTTAACTTAATAAAATGCTTCGGGAGGTCGTAAAAAATCTAAATATAGCTAAAAAAAATTATAACAGCACCGTTTGTCTGAATAATTTTTAGATGTTAAAGTGAAATATTATTGCAGAGAATGTATAACATAACATAAAATCGGTTTTAAAAAAAAATTTGACCTATTATAATAAAATAAAGATGACAGTTGTTATATAGAGATCTGACTTAAATTTTTTTCGAAATATTAACATTGTTTTAGCCTTCAAAATAATAAGGCTTTCTCTTGGTGCTGGTGTTGGCAACCACGTAGATTTTATTTTCTTTCTACTTATATATTCAACAGAATAAAATAGTCTAGGAATCTAATGAGCCGAATGTTTGGTTGATTCTGTCCTTTCTGTAGTAAATAACGTTGAAGTAAATTATGTCAATATAATAAAAATAAGACTTTTGTCATGATAGCCAAAGGAACAACTTTCACTTTTATAAACTCATCATGGTCTAAAGAATTTTTATACTAATAATACTTGATATTGACAACTCGTATCATTGTAATTAGTCATACGCTATTGGTGTACATAATTTAAACTCTCCAAGGAATTTGTGTCTAAATTACATGTTCTTAGATACGTAGTTGTCTGGACCGACCCAACCATATTTGTAAATGGTTGAATAATTCTATCTTTTTTATATATATATATACTAGTTTTCAGACATTTATATTGCACGTGTATTTCAATTTTGTAAGTATATTTTTTTTGAAACAATAAAATAATAATATTATAACATGTGTGTATGAGAAATTGTACATTTGACCAAAAAAAAGTACAAGCTGAATTTGATAAATAATTAACCTACTCAAATAACTTGATTATGGATTGTTTAAACTTGCAAAGTTGAACAATTAAGTTTAGTTAGGTAGGTGCGATGTTCAATAAGGTAAATTTTAACGTAATTAGGTGCCGACATATGATATAATTGTACATAACCTAATACTTTGTTATAGATAGCATTCTTGATGTATGTTCCAACCCAATGTTTTATTTGCTCCACCATGACTATGACTCTTATTGTGAACATTATATCGGTGCTCTCAATTATGCTCGCATCTCAACTCTTCTTGTTGTTTCATTACGGCATAAAATCTATTTAAGTTTAGATGATAAATATAACAAAATATTTAACAAAACAAAAACAGATTTTGGATAGAGAAGGGGGAGGATAGCATTTTTTGTCAAAATTAGTTCCTTACAATCATAAACTAAAGCACATGTTGAGTAATTTCTAAAAGAAATAATTCCTTAATTTTTTTATTAATGAAAGAGTATATATACAATTTATAATTTTTCATAATAGAAAAATCATATTCCTATTCTACTCCCAAAACTCTATTCTAGTTGTACAAAAATCCTATAATTATGGTAAGTGTACAAGACTAATTTAATACAATATTTACATTAATAAAATCTTTCCAAAACCCGTGATATACAAGGGTTGGTATACCGTGTATACCACGGTTTTACATACGTTAATTTTTGCCTTGTGAAACCATGATATACATGGTATACAAACCCATGTATATCACGGGTATAACTAATACACCCCCGCAGTTATAGAGGGCGGTCTTCGTACGCTCAGACCGTCCCTAAAATCTTCAAAGACTACTGACGGAAGACTTTGGTAAAGATGTCTGTAATTTGATACATGGAAGGGACATGTGTGACGCGTACTTGCCCACGAGCTACCTTTTCGCGAACAAAATGAATGTCCATCTCAATATGCTTAGTGCGTTGATGTTGAACAGGAACGCCAGAAAGATATACTGCACTAACATTATCATAATAAACCAATGTAGCTTTCTTAATGGGAAAGAGAAGATTACGTAACCAATATGATTCAGAGACCACATTGGCCACCCCTCGATACTCGGCCTCTGCACTTGAGCGGGATAAGGTAGCCTATCGTTTGGCAGACCATGAGACCAAGTTATCACCAAAAAACATACAGTAACCAGACGTAGAGCGTCTAGTGTCCGGACAGCTACCCCAATCAACATCTGTATAAGAGATAAATGTAGAGACCGATGACGGATATAGATGCAACCCATAATCAAGTGTGCCCTGTAAGTAGCAGATGATGCGTTTGAGCGCATTCATGTGCTCAACTAGAGGATCATGCATAAACAAAAACACCTGCTGGACAGCATAGGTAATATCAGGTCTCGTGAAGGTAAGATACTGAAGTGCTCCTGCAAGACTGCGATAGTGGGTCGGATCCTCATACGGTGAGCCAGCCGCAGCACCCAGCTTGGGTTTAGTATCAACTAAAGTGGAAGTAGACTTGCATGAGGACATACCAGCTCGCTCAATGATCTCAGCTGCATACTTTCGTTGTGATAGAAATAACCCACATGCATGACACGTGACAGCAATCCCCAAAAAATAACTGAAGGGCTCCAAGTCTTTCATAGCAAACTCAGAACGGAGCATGGTCATGATAAAATTGTGCAACGCATCAGTAGAGGTAGTCAAGATAATATCATCCACATATAATAGAATATAAGTCAGGGAAGAGTCACAACGATATATGAACAATGAATTATCAAACATGTTATGCGAAAACCCAATAGAAGAAACATAGTGTGCAAATCTCTTATACCAAGTCCGTGGGGCGTGCTTAAGCACATACAAGAACTTCTTCAATAAACAGACATGATAAGGATATTTGGGGTCGCGAAAAGCCAAGGGTTGATGCATGTAAACGGTCTCATTAAGTTCACCATGTAAGAAAGCATTCTTCACATCTAACTGATGAATGAGTCATGCTTTGGAAAGAGCCAGACTTAAAATAGTGCGAATGGTAGCCGATTTGACCACCGGACTAAACGTCTCACCACAATCCACGCCAACCTGCTGAGTCTTACCATCACCTACAAGACTAGCCTTATGCCTCGCAAAAGAACCGTCAAAATTATCCTTATGAGTAAAAATCACATAGACCGAATAATATTAACACCAAAAGGACAGGGTACTAACTCCCACGTCTTATTCGCAATAAAAGCATCATATTAATTGGTCATAGCCAATTTCCAATTCAGGTCATTTAATGCGGACACTGGGTTACGGGGTAGGGGGATTTAAGAACATTAGAATTTAAACTAAAATATCTTTTTAGTTTAAACATACCCCGTTGACTACGAGTGACCGGTCTGTGACTCGGGGGAGAATTGAGTGAATTTTGGGAAATATCGGGACAGGTGACGGATCGCCAATGCATCAACACCGAAACAGAGCCAGAGACCGAAATAGTTATGGACCAGCCAGATTGGCCGGGCAATCGCCCAAATGTCGAAAATGGGGCTGAAACTGTACTGGAAATAGTGGTGTGTGGCGGAATAGTAGGTCCAGCGGGCAGTGGGCCCGCGGGCGGAGTTTTGATGTGGGACAAGTCTGAAAAATGGTGGATAATATATGGAGAGACGACATCGTCCAAAAAATTATATGAACTAGGCACGGGACTACCCTTGTTAGCAAACGGAAGTTTGGTTTCATCAAACACAACATGACGACTAATGATGATTTTATTAGATGATAAATCAAAATATTTCTAACCACGATGATTAGACTGATAACCCAAAAATACACAAGGGGTAGAACGGGCCTGAAGTTTGTTAATTGTGGTGGACGAAAATAGTAGATAGCATAAGCACCCAAAGACCCTAAGATGGGAATACGAATGAGTCTTATTATATAGGATTTGAAGATGGGTTGAATATGCCAAACCTTTGGTAGGAAGTATGTTAAGAAGATATGTAGTCATTTGTAGAGCATGCTGTCAAAAGGAAGGGGGCATGAAATCATGGACCAATAAAGTTCGGACAATGTTATTAATGGTACGAATTTTGCGTTCGTCTTTCCCATTTTGTGAGGACGTATGAGGGAAAGAGAAACGAAAATTTATTCTATTAGTATCACAAAAATCCCGAAAAAACTCATTATCATCTTCTTTACCATTATCACATTGTATATTTTTTATTTCCCTATCGAATTGAGTATGGATGAATGCTCTAAATTTTAAAAAGGTGGAAAACACTTTGGTTTTTTTGCTAACGGAAAAGTCCACAAAAAAATTAGAATAGTCATTCCAAAAATAGAACATAATAACGGTGGCCCAAAGAACTGAGAACATGAGATGTCCATAAATCGCTATGAATAATATCAAATGACATTAAAGTACGAGAAGTAGAGTCTACAAACGGCAATCTATCAAGTTTTTCTAGAGGACAAGATTGACAAATTGGAGTACCACTTGAACCCATACAAGAAATAAAATTGTTTTTATTTAATGAAGAAATAATAGACGACCCAGGGTGACCCAAACGTGCATGCCATAAGGAAGGAGAGAGAGCCGCAAAAGTAGATGGCAAGGCTTAACTCGAGAGACCGGATGTGGGCGTGATAGGATAAAGATCTCCCCTACTATCACATATCATGAGAGGAATCCCCGTCTTGAAATCCTTCACAGAAAACCCAAAAGGATCAAAATCAACGGAAACCCAATTATCAGTGGTGAATTTACGGACATACACCAAATTTTTAATTAAGTTAGGGGCATGAAGGGTATTTTTCAAGATAAGAGGGGGATGGGGGGAGACAAAGTTTTATGACCGTAACCACGAATTGGAATTGAATCGCCATTACCAACAATTATGCCACAATTGTTGCTCAAATTGGAATAAGACGAGAGAGTACTTTGGTCGGACGTCATGTGAGTAGTGGCTCTGGTGTTTATGTACCAATTTGTGTCCGGGGAATTTAAACCAAGTGTGTGCATAGTGGCTTCAATGTCGGTAGGGGTGGGGCCTGCTGCATGGTGGGCCTGCGGAGGCCAAGGCCCAAGCGCACGCGCTTGCTGCCCTGGCCCAGAACTACTTCTCGGGTACCACTGTTGACCCGAATAACTGGGCCTATTGATGTTGGAATTTTGGGCCCATTGTCTCGGGCGGGTAATAGGGGTTGTTGGGCCAGGCCCAGTTCCACAACCATGGCCCCAGTGATGTGGCCAGTTGGGGCTATAATGAATATTATAACAGGTAGAAGCTGTTATAATATCAACATATAAAGGCTATAATGAATATTATAACAGGCTGTTATCCTCCCTGCCAGTTGGTGAATTGATATTTTGATATCAACATATAAAGGCTATAATGAATATTATAACAGGGTAGAAGCTAAAAGGTCGAAACCAATAAAAATTGGAACATGAAAAGGTTGTCTTCTAAAATGCCATTAAGAAAATATGGATATGTATAGTCTATATTAATTACTGGGAGATGAACCAATTCATCCACCACTTATCTGGTTCAATGCATTTGATTTTATTAATTTAGTTTATTAATAAAAGTTTTTTTCTTAAGAATAAAATTGTCACTCAACTATTAATATAACATTACTATTTAATATTTATTGTATATTAGATATTTTATGTTTTATTACATTTTAATTTACAGCAGGGGTAAAATTGTAATCTAACTTTGAAGGTTGAAGTTTTCCACTTAGATAAATTAATAGTGATTAAGTGATAAACCTTATATTACAATTGTATATGTCGTGCTCTTATTGCTTTGGTGCATGTTATATGCTCTTCCAAAACTCATGAGCAAGTTTTTATATTTCAGCATTGGTATTTCAATATTTGCAAATTAATACTAACGGTCAAACCAATATTTACAAATAGTGAATCTCACTCACATATTATTTATGGTCAAACTGGGTACAGAGTGTTATTATAAGTCTTCTCTTTGTTATTTAAAGAGATGAAACAATGTGAAGTGAGGGATTAGCGCTTCATGAGTGAAGATTGAAGCCATGCGCTTCATAAACAAAAGTCATTGCGTCAAATAATGACACACAAAGTGATCCCAACGAGAGTCAATTGATTCTCAAAATCTGAACTTTAAGGAGTTGGACTAAAATCGGTATTATTATATATTGATCATTAAAATAAGCTATATTAATTGCAATTTGGTATATAGTACTAATTTCATAAATATGGAATTTTTTAATGTTGTGAATTGATGTTTCACTCCAAAGAAGCGTGCACGTCACTTCTTGAATTTCGCTTCAAGAAACGAGAAAATATTGTCGTTTTTTTTTTCCAAATGCTCATCACAACTGGTATTTTATGTGCCAACATTATCAACTATTTAACTTCAAAAATGCATCCAAATGGCTGGAGAATTTCCCTTGGTGGTGCTGCATTTCCAGCAATATTTCTTGGCCTAGGCTCTTTACTCATTGTTGAACAACCAACTAGCCTAATTGAACGTGGCCAAATAGAACAAGGCAAAAAAACACTAATTAAAATTAGGGGTGTTGATGATGTTGAAAAAGAGTATCAAGAGATTTTACAAGCCACTCAATTGGCACAACAAATCAAACATCCTTTTAAAAACTTGATGAAAAAATCTAGTAGGCCGCAACTTATATGTGGCACAATTCTTCAAGTTTTTCAGCAATTTACTGGCATAAATGTTGTCATGTTCTATGCTCCGCTACTATTTCAGACCGTAAGATTGTATTAATCTCCCTTGGAAAGTCTTTCTCATTAATACAAAATATATATAGGTGTACAATGTTGAATCTTTCTATAATAAGGATCTCAATTCTACCATAATTATACAACACAAAATATGGTAAATATGTGCATTGTTACACGTGCTAATACAGACGATTGGTTTCAGAGGAAATGCCTCGTTGTTATCGGCTATTGTCACTAGTTCGGTCAATGTGATCTCTACGCTGGTCGCGATACTCGGTGTTGATAGATTTGGAAGAAGAGGTTTACTTGTTGAAGGTGCTGCCCAAATGCTCATTGCCCAGGTACATTAATATTTTCAATATGAGTTTTAGCTCGCAGTATAAAAGAATTAATTTTGATACTATTAGATTACCTAAAAATTAATTATATATAGTTAGTCATAATATACACTGAGTTCTTGAAAGTAAAAAAATATATATGACCTTAGAGCTCCTCCTCTAAAGGACTAGGAGAATTACATTATTTGGATTGATTCTTTTATTGTTGAAACATCATATAAACTTAAATTATCAGAAATTAGGTTCTTTTATTTTTATTTTCATGTCGACATAGGCTTCTCCACGTGACTTGATTCTCTTGAAATTAACGGTTTTTTTGTATTCAGCTTATGGCTGAATTGCAATATCATTTCATATAAAAATTTAAACGATCGAATATAAATATTATATTTATTTATTTTATGTTCGTAGCATGTGCATTCACGTGTGACTTTCTTGAATGAAGCATGTAAAATTAATATTGTTGAATATTGGTGGAGGCTAAGAGAACTCGAACCCCTAACTCTGCCTATTCTGGCAGTATATATTAAATTGTTTTGCCACATCTTCAAAAATACACAAATAGTGTTAAAATAATCTTACATTATTGGTGTTTATAAATTAAATCCTTTCAAGATTGTTCATTTTTTTTGTTCTTCCCCAGATAGTGCTATACTGTTATTTATTTCCTCCATTCCAATTTATGTGGCACACTCAGAATTTTGAGCGTAAAAATTATTAATTATAAACATAAATTCGGATTATTGAATCAAAAAGCCGCTAGACACTGTCTAGTCTAGTGGAGAAATTCGGAAAAAAATAATCCTTCTTGTTCCAATTAGTGAAGTGTTAACCAAGTGCGATAGTTTAAAAAAATACTCTTATGATTAGGACTATTAAATGTATTTCTTAAGAAACATACAAAAACACAAATAATATGGACCGGGAGGATAGCTTTTATTTATTTTGTTCTATACACATTAAAAAGAGCAGCCCGGTACACTAAGCTCCCGCTATGCGCGGGGTCCGGGTTGTTCTATATACATTGTTCTCCTTAAATTCGCATAATTCCCACTATTGAAGAACTCAGGTTATCAAATGCTAATAACACTACATAATTATTTGGACTTAATGTAACATCATATGGCAGAGACCAAATGTGATAAATGTGGGCCTTGCAATATATTCCTGGGAATAGTAAAGTTTCATAGGGTCTTTCTGATAGCCTGCATCTTCATACACATCTCTATTTCACTGATCCTCTCTTTGACAGGTCTCTTCTAGAGCACCTTGTTTTTACTAGTTAACCCGTAGCCGAATGGAAATAGAGGTTCATATGAGTTCTGTTCTTGATGCATGGGCAATTGATCTACACTTTTAAACCATGTCATAGGAAGCCTTCCATGGAACTCGAAATCTCCAAAAATGACATCAGTAATACCAGCTCCCTCGGTGCCCGGTAACCAAGCAGCAACGAAGGCGTCCATTTTCTCTAGGAGTGAAGGCTCTATATATAAAGGCCTTCCAGAGATCAATATCACCAATGTTGGAACTCTGTCTGCAACCAAGCTTATTAGTTCTTCTCCACCAAGAGGAATTTTGAGGTCTTGGCTATCTCCACCGCTTTCGCAATAGGGAGGTTCACCAACAACTACAATGGAATAAGAGAAGTCTTGACTCGCAAAGGTGTCCGGTGACGGATTTTCCTCATATACCACATCTGTTTCCCTTCCAACAGCATCTTTAATGGCTTCCAGAATTGTTGTACCTACAATAAATTATCCATAATAAGTAGAGCCGGCAAAATGGTAAAAAGGGAAAATTAACCATCCAATCCGACCCATTAAATGAGTTGGATAACTGACCATTTGAAAATAGATGATATTATCCATATTATCCACTAAAAAATGGATATCCAGATGAATAATATGGATATTCATATTATCAATACCTATTTGCATGCTTGTTATTTTTCATGAGTTCTTACTTTCACGGAGTCTAAGCTTATTTTGGCTTTTGGCTTTTGGCTTGTGTTCTCACCAGACTATTTTACGGAGTGTAAGCTTATTTTGGCTTTTGGCTTTTGGCTTGTGTTCTCACCCGACTATTTCTGAAACTATAGATATTCATATTATTAGTGGGTTAACCCATTTTTATTCCACGGTAAATATAAGCGGGTAGGATAGTTTATCTGTTTTTGTTTAACCTGTTTACGACCCATCCATATCCGATCCCACCCGGTTGAAGTGTGTGTTTTACTTTGACTATCGGACTGTTTGCCACTCCTAATTATATGTAACAATTGATCCATGATAAATAGTGGTAAACTGTAGTTCAGAGATGAGTTAACCTTCTAAATTATCTTATTGGGGGATTTCAGTAAACCATGCATGCATAATGTCATCATCAGCCTATTGAGAAAACTGAGCTTATTGTCGAAAGGACTCCACAAACGTAGAATCCCAATCCTCATCCTCATTGAGATTCCTAAGGGGCCGGCACTAAGCTCCTGTTTTGAGCGGGTCCGAAGAAGGACCGGACAATGTTGGGTCTATTGAGGTTCCTAGTACATCAAGATCTTTGTACAAGGCTTACAAGAGTACTCACAAGCTTACATCCTATCTATCTATATGTCCAACAAAATTATGCTACCAGCTGGAAATATCAGGCATTTGTGACGTCATAGCTTAAGATTTCTCACAAGAAAACAGACAGGGTTTTGACAAATCACTCACAAGAAAAGGAAAAGAAACTCTCGAAATATTGTTCCTGGCATTAACTTGTAGCAAGTTTTAAAACCATGTAACAAAGAAGGAAAGAAAGATGCTATTCTAAACTAGAATGTCTGGTTGTTTGAAAGTCTGCCAATATTCAAATCTACAGAGGGTCTTGTAAGCGGTTGGTGCTGTTTTCACATTCTTTTGAATCCAATTAATAAAACCGTAAAAACCACAACTCCCAGAAAGTAAGTCATTGATGCCATTTTTCCATATTACTCTCTGTTTCATTTAATATGGCGGTGAGGCTGTGCACAGAATTTAAGATAAATAAAGACTTTTGACACATACCAAAAGTACCTGTAACACTTGTGGACTTAAACATTTCATAACATTTCTATGGCTATAGAGTACGTCATTTAGGTGTGTTTGGTATTACCGAAAACATTTTCCAAAAAATGTCTTGCAATTTTCTCATGTTTGGTTGATCAATAATTTTTTTAAATATTCTCTAGGAAAATAATTTCCTTACAAATGAGGGAAATGACTACCCTAATGGAAGTGGAGAAAACAAGTTTCATGAGTAGCATTTCGAACTAATTATCTCCTCCCTACCCTCCAACAAATTCCACCCCCACCATGTTGACGTGTGTGGTCATCTAATCTAAAAGCTTAAAATTGTTAGAAAGAGCACACTTTTATTATTGAATTCTATTCTAAACACGCTCCCTTACATGCATACCTGATTCTTTTTTCATGGTCAAGCACGTGAAAATTCTTTTTGATAATGATGCTTTCATAGCCCACCTCCACCTCCATAGCGTTTGAATAGGTTATATACAAATGTTTTTGAGATGATATTTTCTGTTTACTTACCAAACACTAAAAATAAGTAAGAAAATCACTTATTTTCCTGAAAAACATTTTCCTTCCTATCAAACACACCCTAAGGGTGAAATGGAATGCTTAACGTTAAAGAGTTTCCAAAAATATAGAAAGATGTCATTTTTTTATATAAAAAAAAAGGGGCAGCCCGGTGCACTAAGCTCCCGCTATGCGCGGGGTCCGGGGAAGGGCCGGACCACAAGAAAATGTCATTTTTGTATACATACTAAAAAAAAGAAAGGGTGTCATATAAACTAGAATAGAGGAAGTATTACTTACCAATCGTGATTCTGCCGCCCATTCCTTCCCATGTTTTAGTCCACCCTCCGCATTGGAATCCAAGGTCATCAGCATGTTTTCCTGCTACAAGAATTCTGTTTGCTTTCCTGTCTAGCGGAAGAAATGGTTTTGTTACATCCTTTCCATTCTTTAGAAGAACCAACGATTTGCGAACTGCTTCACGTGCTAATTCACGATGTTGCTGAAACAATTATCAGAATGAGTAAGGACTATTATGAAACATCTTACGTATACATGCACATAAGTGCCATCTCTCTCCTCCATTCTTTAAAATGTATAATTTTACCAAACAAACAGAATTACCAATATACATTGTAAGGACAGGTAAAACAGTCTGCCAAGTGACAGTTAAATTTTTGTAAGTGCAATGCAAAGCAGATGTTCACTTTGTTGTTGAGACAAAAAGCAGAATAGTTCAGATTAGGGGTCTCAAAATTAGCCCATGAAAATATGACCCACGCAACCCGTTCAATGACCCGCACATTTATTAGCTCAGCCTATTTTAGCCCGTCTACAATTGGGCTGATGTAGCCCAAATTGGCCCATAAGAACCTTATCAAAATATTTTCGAAAATACATTTTTTATTTGATATGTTATATATAGTCATAAAAAAGGAAAACAATAGTTTTATTAGGTACTTAAAAAGAACAAACAAAGAAATTTAAACTTAGTAAAAATTGCGCGGGCTAGGTTATGACCAGCTTTTTAGCCCATTATAGCCCAACTCATTTCAGCCCAAGGTAACTTTTGGGCGGGTCATTAACCCATCCATTTATTAACTCAGTCCATTTTGACCCGCTCAAATTCAGCCCAACCCGCACATAGGTCAAACAAATAAAACTATTAAGGGTTTATTTGATGTCAAAATCAAAGATAAATAATTTGATAAAATCTGTTAAAATGAAGGACAAGATAGACTTACATTACAACCAACAGTATCCAACAGTGACCTATCACTCAGAGGGTACTCAAAAGCTCCAGAAACAAACTTAACTCTCAGGATCCTTTCAACAGCATCATCAATTCTGGTCGTTGGAATCTTCCCAGATTCCACAAGATATTTCAAATGATCGAGAAATAATTGATAACGGAAAGGAACCATCACCTTCAAAATTTGAACAGGAAGTAAGAACAGAAATTAAGTCATGCAAAGACATAATAACTCTCAAAACCAGAATTTATTTACCATGTCAATCCCTGCATTGATTGCTGCCATAATACATTGATCATAGTTAGATCCATAAGGATCGGAAAGTCGGTCAAGTGCTTCGGAATCAGTAATAACAAAGCCCTATAAGAGTTAGCATTAAGAATCTATCAGTGTATAACATTTCATCCAAATCAAAGAGGAATATAAACAACCAATAACCAAATTCCATGCAACCAGATTCAAATTAAAGCGAGACTTTGTTTCTCTTAACTTATCTACTCCTTCGTAAGTTCGAGGAGAAAACATTGAAACCAAGTTTTTACACTTTCTGACTTGGTGAAGTTTTAAATAAAGCTAAGATCAAATCCAAGCCACATGAACTAGAATTTTTTGGTATTTTTTCTTTTTTGTTTACTAGAATTGTTTTGGTTTATATTTTAGAAAATAGTAAGGACTTAGGAATGTTTGGATTTGAATTTGAGAGAATGGGTTGAGAGAGCTTTTGGGTTATCTTCTCAAAAAACTACCATTAGAGCCCTACAGCAGTTTTTGAGGGTTTCATTTATGCATAATTAATGGTTTACAATTGACAAAATATTTTCATACTACTAAATGTATTCCAAAAAAGACAGAAAACGGGACAAATGTAGACAATATGAAAGGCCGAGACAATTATTTGCAGAGTACAAAGTCCAAAACATGTTTGGGCTTCAAACCAATTTCGTTAGTTTTCTATGTTTGTAAAGAACGATTTTGAGTACAAAGCCACATGCTTAATTTGGTTTGAAATCCAAAATGGGCCCTGAAACTCAGCTCTTTGGAACCACAATATGTCCAATCACTTCTCATACTAATAGTTTGTTTAGCCAAGCTTCCAAATTCTACTTATCTTGGAAAGTGTTTTTCGTCATAAGTGCTTTTCGAAAAAGTACTTTTGAAGAGTAACAATTTGTGTTAATCGATTTAAAATGACTTTTGTCAATCTTATAGAAATACTATGTGCTTGGCAAATGTTCCAAAAGTGCTTCTGGGAAAAGCTACTTTTTTTAGCATCGGAAAAATAAATTCTGCTACTACTCAAAAGCACTTAATTTTAGGAAAGAAATAAACACTTTTGGCTTCCAACAAGCTTGGCCAAACAGACTATAAGCATGGTAGGAAATGAGTAAAGCATCTGGCAATCTAGAAGAGTTTTATGGTGAAGTCATGGTCCGAATGAACAGCAGAGCATTTAAGAGAACAGGAAATCCTTACCTTAAATCCGAGCTTCACTTTCAACACTTCAGTTAGAAGAAAGTGGCTAGCGTGCAGATGGCATCCATTCCATTTAGAGTAGGATGCCATGACTGTGCAAACTCCCTGAGCAATACAATCAATATAAGGGGCAATGTGTATTTTCTCTAGATCATCATATGATGATATGGTATTTCCCTCATTTACACCTCCGGCAGTACCCCCATCTCCAACAAAGTGCTTTGCACATGCAACAACCTTGTCTCTGGAGTAAAACGCATCAATTAGTCCAAAGAAATACATGCCATTAAGAGAACAAATGGGGCAAAAGTAGAAAGCTATAAAGATATCTAACGAATGATAAACAAAAAGATAACAGATACTTTCCAGCAGTGAAAGTTTTTCTTCTAAGACCTAAATGGCTGCTCATCCAATAGCTTAAACTGAAAATAGCCAACAGATGCATAATATTTTATTTTATGTATATTATATCATTTATATGTATAACCATGTATAATCAGTATATAATCCATGTATACCGGCTAGGAAAAGTAACACGGAATAGTTGGGATAACTTTGGCTAAAAAAAAGACTCGAAAAAGGTCTTAAACATTGAATCTGTCCGACTATTTGTATAAAGATCCCTTTTTCTTACTCTAGGTACATTTCTAATCTTCTTTCCCTAACGATTTCTTCTTTTCTGCTTAAACTAAAATATGTAGAAGATAAAGAATGCGCACATGACAGTATATTAAAGGTTAAACACGAGAGAGTTATATTTTATATTTAGAAAAATCACACGAAGTTTGGAATTTGTAATAATGTAACTTCTACTACCTTCCAGCTGAAAAAGGATAGTTTTTGGGGTATTCAGGGGGTGGTTGCCCTTGCAAGCCTGTGACAATTGAGGTCATCTCCCTAATAAGTTGGGTGTCTTCGCCATAGCTCTCATAACATCTTCCCCACCTGGGATCTCTACATACCTGTTTCACATTATTTATATGTCGAAATTAGTCTTTTTTAAGATAATAGAGTTACAAAAAGACACCAACTATTCATCCATTTTGAGATATTTCAACTATTCACACCATTAAATTTCTATTTAACTTTAACAATTTTCAGGAATTTAAGTTGATTAAATGATTCAAAGCTTAAACTTTAATGTGATATTTTCTACTAACTTTTTGTATTACTTTACTATTCTTTCACTATTACTAAGATAACACTATTAAATAAGTCAAATTAACATTCTAAACTCCGGTTCAACTTACAGCAACACAGGGAGCAAAATCATAGTTAATGCCGCAGGCCCTCACTTCAAGGGCAGTCACAGCCCCAATTTTTTGAGCCAACTCTGCATCTCTGTTCCACATTATAGCTGATTTAGGTTATGGTCTTAAAAGATAGTTATCACTAAGAAGTTGGTAATAAATTGAACCTGGTGGCTCCGAGGCCCACGTTTTGTGGGAAAATGGTGGCACCATAGACATTGTTATTTCCATGAATAGCATCAACTCCATAAAGAAGAGGAATCCCTAGCCGTGATTCCAGAGCAGCCTTTTGGAATCCGTCAACCATATCAGCCCAAGCTTCTGATGGGGCATCCTCAAACGGACCACTGCCTCCGACACTAAGTATACTCCCTGAATAGCGAAAAAAGGTCACCTCAAATTTAATCAATCAAGTATGCCTCAATTCAAAAATGACTTGAGGTCAGCTATATGAATCCTTCATATATGCTCCTCTAGATTTAGGTCCATTCGTCTTATGAGGGTTCTAAGTCCCACGCTCAGTGGAGGAGCTAGAATTTTCATTAAGGGGATTCAAAATATAACAAAGTAAACACACAAAGAAGCCAAGGGAATTCAACATCAACTATATATACATAAGAAAATAGTTTTGCCCTTATACAGAATGTAAATTCGACAAAGGGGGTTCGGATGAACCCTTTCACAATACCCTAGCTCAGTCCATGCCCACACTTATCCTGAATGGATAACTGGTTTAATTTCAGAAAACCCTAAATGAATCCTTTGTATCACTGATCTATTCAGGTTCATTTTGCAATACTAAATAAAGGGTTCTCTGAATCTCACACTTATCCTACATGACAACTAGTTAAATCCCAGCTAGTCAGTATCCTCTAAGTGAATCCTCCATTCAATTCAGATCCATTTCATTCCAATACACCTTTATTTTTGGCTGAACAGATCGAGAGACACCTAAAGTTGGCAACACCTTTCGCTTAGACACCTCAACTAAGCCTTTTTCTCTTGGGATATGTTTGGTAGGACCCTTGTTTGGTTGCACTAAATATGATCTATTTACTTTACACTACATTATTTTACTTTACTTTCTTCAAACCGTATCTGACCTTTTTTGTCATGTTTTTTCTTGAGCCGAGGGTCTTTTGGAAACAACCTCCCTACCTTTGCCTTCCAAAGATAGGGTAACGTCTACTTACACTTTATCCTCCCCAGACCCCACTGTGTGGAATTCCCACTGTGTGGAATTACACGGGTATATTGTTGTGGTTTGTTGCACTAAATATCTTGGAATAAAAACACACCAATGCATCCCTAACCCACCCCGCACTATCCACCCCACCTACTCCCTACCGCTATACACCCTACCCCTTACCCTTCCTACCCCTTACCCCCTTTAACCCCCACTAGAAGTTGCACTCCGAATTCAAAAATCTCATAGTGTTTTACTTTGAATATATGCAAATGTCTTAAACTGACATTTTCCAACTTGCGTACTAAACACAAAATGAGTGGCATACCAAACACACCCTTGAGAAAAAAATGTCATTCCAATACTAAGAACTAATCCCAACTACAGTAACAAATAAAGGGTACCTATAGAGAGGTTCTTGATCACAGAAGGAATAGCAACAGTACGTTCAATTTGGGCCATTTGGCCAATCTTTTCTTCAAGTGTCATACAAGAGAGCAAGTCTTTTACTCTTTCCTCAATTGAGGCTAATGGGTTCTTGTAGATACAATCCATGCTTAAATTACTGCTCTTTCGTCTATGGAATAATAATAACAAGTGAAAAAAGTTTGAGATTTTTCTATGATGTTTGTGCTTGATTTATAGAGAGGTATTGGACTAAAAACAAATGACTAAAGAAGAAAATGGTCAATGGATTAGCCATTTAAGACTAAACTATACCCCCTCATTTTAACAGTCTTTTAACTCTTTTCATGATGGTTAAGAAAAATAATACTCATTCCATTTCATCTAAATGTCGTTTTAGTTTTTTTCATTCTTATTAATAAAAAATAATAAATACAAAATAGAATTTACTAAGTTAACCTTATTTATTAGATTACATGTTTTTTTAAAAATTGAACAGTATTAAAAAGAATTAATTCTTTAATATTAAAGTTATAGTTAGAAATAATTATCAACTTTAGTCTTGAATTTCGAAAGTGATAATTTTCAATTTTTTTGAGCTAAAGCGATAATTAAAATGAGATGGAAGGAGTAATAAATATAAGATACTTCTCTGATTTAGTCCTTGTTTGCTTTCATTAAAATTAAACGCCTGAATCTGAATGCACATTTAAATGATTAAGATGTTATCTCTAGATCTAAATATTGAATGATTAAGATTGTTTTTTTTAACCTGAATGTGCATAATGTATTCTTTTGAAACATAATAAATAGACGATTCAAATAAAAAAGTAATAATATTAGGGAAAATATAAATTTAATAAAATAAAATTATTATTTGATAAAAATGAAGCACTAATGTTCGCTATTGATTGTGGAATGGTGGTGGTGATGATTGGGGTTAGTGGCTAGTAATGGTAGTGGTGATAGTTGTGATGGTGGAGGTGGTTAGTGTTATAATGGTTGGCGCGATGGTGGCAGTTGGTAGTGATAGCGGTGGTTGTGGTGGTGGAGTTGGCTTATGTTAGTAATTGGAGGTGTTGGCAGTGGTGGTGGTGGTAGTTGACGTCGGCACTAGTTATGATGGTGGAGGTGGTTTGCAGTAACGATTAGTCGCAATGGTGGCAATGACTAATAGTAATGGTGGCGGCGATGGTGGTTGTGGATATAATTATAATGATGGAGGTGGTAGATGTGGCAATGACTAACAAATAATGGCTAGCAATAGTGGTGGTTGTCACTGGTGATTGTGATGGCAGAGATGATTGGTGTTGGTTGGCGATGGCGATAGTGGTAATTGATAGTGGTGATGGTGATGGTGGTGATGGTAGAGGTAGTTAGTGGTAGTGATGGTGATTGTGGACAAAGTAGTGGTAAAAATTATCATACAAAAATATCTCTTAATGATATTAAGACTTTGTTCATGATCTTAATAATTAAGCATATTCAGATAAAATAAATACTTAAATCTTAATGTAATCAAATGCACTTAATGGTCTAAGGTCTAAACCATTTATTCTTACAGTCTCCCGCAGTCTAAGCAGGAGGTTCGCGTATGCTGAGACTATCCCTGAAATCATCAAAAAGTATGCGCGGAAGACCTTTTGTGAAGATGTCTGCAATCTGATAACATGACGGTACATGGAGAATACGAACTTGACCACGAGCAACCTTTTCTCGGAAAAATAAGATATCAATTTCAATGTGTTTTGTGCACTGATGCTGAACAGGATTTTCGGATAAGTATATCACACTCACATTGTCACAATAGACCACAGTTGCCTTTTCAATAAGACAATGTAACTCTAACAGTAGATTACGAAGCCAACATGACTCAGCAAACACATTGGCTACCCCTCGGTATTCTGCCTCAACACTTGACCGAGAGAGTGTGGATTGTCGTTTTGACTACCATGAAATAAAATTGTCCCCCAAGAACACACAATAACCGGAAGTAGAACGATGAGTGTCCGGAAAGCCACCCCAATCCGCATCTGTATAGGATGAGAGATTCGAGATGGATGACTTATAAACCGAAATGAAGAGTACCCTTAATATATCGCAGAATTCTTTTGAGAGCCCCCATATGTTCTTCCTTCGGATTATGCATGTGTAAACAAACTTGCTGAACCGCATAAGAAATATCGGGTCTCGTAAAAGTCAGTTACTGCAAGGCCCCTGCTAGGCTGCGGTAATGTGTAGGATCGTTGTATGGAGTACCTGCAGCATTACTCAGTTTTGCATTTGTTTCAACCAGAGTATATGATGGTTTGCAGGAAGACGTCCATGCTTTGTCAATTATTTCTTCGGCATATTTCTTTTGACTAAGAAACAGACCACATGCATATTGAGTTACAACAATGCCATAAAAATAATTCAACGGACCCAAATCCTTCATTGCAAATTCAGCCGCAAGAAGGGACAGAATAGACTGGCGAAGTGAAGTCGATGATGTCATGAGAATAATGCCATCAACATACAGAAGTATATATGTCATGTCAGCGCCCTTCCAATAAATGAACAATGATTGATCGAATTTGCTGTAAGAGAAACCTAATTTGGAAATAAATCCCGCAAACATGTTATACCATGCCTGAGGAGCTTGTTTCAAACCATATAAGGATTTCTTCAACAGGCAAACATGATTTGGACATGTATAATCTCGGAAACCCAACGGTTGTTGCATGTACACTGTTTCTTGTATGTGGTCATGTAAGAATGCATTTTTGACATCCAATTGATGAATGTACCAAGATTTGGAAAGTGTCACGCTGAGAACAGTCCTGATGGTTGCTGGCTTAACTACCGGACTGAATGTTTCACCACAATCCACTCCAACCTGCTGAGACATGTCATCACCAACAAGACGAGCTTTGTATCTCGCAAAAGAACCATTATAATTCTTTTTATGACAAAACACCCACATAGATCGAATTATGTTCACATTAGACTGACGTGGTACTAATTCCCACGTCTTATTTTTAATAAGAACATTACATTCGTCTAACATGGCAGCTTTCCAATTCGGGTCGGATAAAGCAGCTTTGGGATTGTTTGGTATTGGTGACGGTTGGACGGAGGTGGTTAGGTTAAAATAGAGCTTAGGTCAAAAAATTATGTGCATTGCACGTGTTTCAATGGTTTGAGGTTGGACAGTTAGGCTGTCGGGTATGTGAGGTAGCTGGGTGGTTGACCGATTGCGGGCTAAAATGGTGGGCTCGAGTTGTGTCATGGGTAGGGTTGTAGAATTTTCCCTTTGTGGAGCCTGCCCGATTCCAATGATGGATTGGGCCGAGGTAGAGGGAAAAGTGACCTCTGCTCCTCGGACCGACCCATTCTCATTTTGGGTTTGGGTCAGGGTTTTTTGGGAAAGCCCCACATTGTTTTGAGTGTTTAGATGATACCTCAAAATTAGATGTAGTCCGTCTTCCAGAAAATCATATGAAGGTGAGGATGCCACTTGAGATGTTGCAAACAAGAATATTGAATCATCAAAAATGATGTGACGAGAAATAATGATTTCCCATTTGTCATATCATAACACTTATATCCCCTATGATTATGTGAGTATCCCAAAAACACACAAGGAGTAGAACGGGCATAAATTTTGTTAATTTTGGTGAATGGAAACAAAAGATAACACAAACACCCAAAAACCCATAAATGTGTAAATAATGGGAGACGGTGATACAATATTTGTGTGGGTGACACATTGGAGAGTAGTTTACTAGGAAGAATATTTAAAATATATGTGGCCATTTGAAGAGCATGGTGCCAAAATTTTGGTGGTGTGTACGAATGCACAAGGAGATTGCGAATCATATTGTTAATTGTTCGAATCTTTCTTTCGGTTTCCCTGTTTTGTGGAGATGTATGTGGACAGAAAACACGCAAAGACATCCCATTTTGGTGACAAAAATCATTAAATTGGGCATTTATGAATTCCCCCCCCCCCCCATTGTCACATTGAAAACATTTAATGAATTTTTCAAAATGAGTTTTGATAAAAATACTAAATTGTTTTAAAATTGTATAGATTTGCGATTTATTCCCCAATGCAAATGTCCACAGAAAATTCGAATAATCATCTAAAATAAGCAAATAGTATTTATGACATGCAGAACTCAAAACAGGTGATGTCCACAAATCACAATGCAACAGATCAAATGACATAAGAGTAATGGAAGTAGAAGATGCAAAAGAAAGTTTAACATATTTACCAAACACGCACGTTTAGCAAACAGAAGAGTCCAAAAGTTTGTTACAAGAAATAAATTTATTATTCCTAAGATAATAAAAAACTAGTGCTCTCGGGTGTCCCAACCGGTTGTGCCACAAAGTAGGAGAAATGGCTGCAAAAGTAGATGGGTTGGTCATGCAATTATTGGAAACAGTTGTGAGGGGATACAACTCCCTCATGCTATTGCATCTCATTAGTGGCATCCCCGTCTGAAAATCCTTCACAGAAAAAACAAACGGATCAAAATTCATAGAAATATTGTTGTCAGTTGTAAAACGTCGTACATATATCAAATTTAATTAGTTTTGGTACGTGTAAGACGTTTTTCAATTTTAATGGTGGGTGTGGAGGTGGTAGATTTACCTGACCAATACCACGAATTGGAATTTTCTGTCCACTGCCGACAACAATATTTTTATTAGTGCTCATATTAAAATAAGATGAGAGATTACCTTGAGATGCTGTCATGTGATACGTAGATCCTGTGTCCATATATCACGACTCATCCGAAACATTCAGATTCATATTATTCATGGTATGTTCGATATCCGTGGGAGCATAGCCAATAGAGAATGGTGCTTGGTCTGCAAATGCATGTTGTGGACGAGGCCCGAGAACTCCGGACTGACGATTTGAAGAAGAAGGCCTGGCCCAATTTGAGGTCGGGTTTGGGAATTGCGGGGCAGTCCACTGTGGGCCCCAAGGCCATGGTGGTACCGCCCCCACTGATTTCCGATGGACTGGGCAGTGGGCTGGCACTGGTTGGGCCGCCATTGCCCGGTTTGGTTGCTACCAGCGGCTGGCTGTCCGCCACTCGTGCCCTGTCCCTTTCCACCATATTTTTCTTTGTTATTATTACGGTTTGAGCCATATTTTTTACCATTATTGTTTCGGTTTCCGCCGCTACCCGAACCAGAATTATGTTGTTGAAAATATATGGAAAAAGAATTGATGGAAACGAGAGCAGTTCCGGTGTTGACTGCTCCGGAGGATGCCTGTTTGGCTTTCCGTGTTTCTTCAAGAATTAACCTCGACTGAGCCTCGTAGAATGAAGGCAATGGATTGCTCTGTTGAATGAACGTAGCGACTCCATCATATTGTTCACTCAATCCGGCAACTAATTAAAGGACCAGCCTTTGATTTGTGACCGGCGAACCAACGTTGGATAATTGGTCTGCAAGTACCTTCAATTCCTGACAATAGGAGGAAACGTTGTTGAAGTCGTCCAATTTAACATTAGTAAATTGGTGTTCAAGATATACATCCCTAGAAAGTTTGTTATCTTAAAATATGTTTTGTAAACATTCTCATGCTTGTTGAGCCGTAGAATTCGGCTCTAATATGGTATGTAGAAGATCATTTGATATTGTGCCATAAATCCATTGAAGGACTATAGCATCTAACCGGGACCATAACTTTTTGTCCACCGTAGTGGTGTCCGACGATGACTCGGACGGGATGATATGGTCTATTACCTCATAAGCGCGGCAATGAATTTTGAACAATTCCGCCCAAGAGTTGTATTGCCCTTTTTTCCATTTCAAGTGTTATGGAGATAAAGTTCTTGACATTATATACGACAAGAGCAAGATGAAAAGTTTGTTTTTCGGCCATAGTTTCCACTAGAAACAAACAAGAAAGGAGAGAATGTTTTGTGTTTGATGGAAGTAGACTAAAGAACCCTAATTTTTTTAGAGAAGAAAGATGTAGCCGAGGATGGGGGGTTTGTTTTCGGCTAGGGTTGGAGGGTAGTATTAGAGAAGGTTAGGGTTTGTGAAGTTGTTTTATGTTTAGGGTTTGTTTAATACAAAACCCTAGTGTTTGGCCGTGTAACTTAAGAAATGGAGGAGGGAAAAGAAAGATTTTGTGGTCGGTTTGAAGGAAAAAACAGAGAGAAGAAAGGGCAAACGATTTTTTTTCTTTTAGCCTCTTGATACCATATTGGAAATTGATTCCTTGAGTTTATTTCATTCTCAAGTTTACAATATATACAACTACAATAATCAAGTCTTGCTATCTATAAGAATATACTAATTAATCCTAATTGATGATACTAATTTACAATTGATTAATCTAGAATATTCTTGATTGATTTTGGAGATAATTATGGAATTGACCCATAATTATTCTTACAATAATTAGAAATAGTTGCCAATTTTAATATTGAATTCCTAAACTAACAATTATTTTGGGACAATTTTCTTTAGCTTATAAAGCAGCCGTTAAAAGGGGACGAAAGTAGTAATTCAATCATTAGTTCTAACGGACAGTTATCTAAATGATTAGCTCTAAAATATAGTTCTACCTTTGTGTTACTATTATATAGTTAGCGTATAAGTTAATTTAATCATTAGTTCTAAACGTACAGTTATCTAAATTATTAGCTCTACAATATATTTCTACCTAATGTTTTGTGTTACTATTATATAGTTAGCATAAAAGTTAATTCAATCATTAGCTCTATCATATCATTATTTAAATTTGCTAATTTGTTTTTATGCATTGCAATGTTTATTTTATAACCTTTAATTATATTTAATGCTGTTAAAGTGTTAAGTTACATCATTATGTGCTCTAATAGATCCAAGATGGGGCTTAGGCGATCTAGACCATTTGAGATACTTGTTTATATTCAAGTAATTGCACGGTGTATCCTTCTAATGGAATGGTCTTTAGCCCTTAAACTGGGTTGGCCTTAAATTTTTACCATTTAAAATTGAACTTATATCTTCATGTAACTTGTGAATATTATGATCATTTTTTTGGGTGAATTTGCTCCTCAATTCGATGGTCTTTAAATTTTGCGCCTACTTCTCATTTAATGAAAGTTTATGAGCCATAATATCTATATTTGCTGGGGAGATTCTGGGTTCGATCCCCAACAGAATAAAAAATAATAATAATTTTGCAAGGCATAGATTTCTATGAACCTATGCCTATTCGCTATGTAGTTTCTACAAAACTATGCATTGACATAGTTTCTATGTAATTTTGCGCAAATAAACATAGTTTCTATTAAACTTTTGCCTTGCGAAGTTATTTTTTTTATCTGTCGAGGTTTGAACCCAGAATCCAATTTTTTTTTTCCGATGTCAGGGATATTTTCGGCCACTTTAAAGTACCAAAGGGCAAAAATTAAAGACCATCAATTTGAAGGGAAAAAATTAAAGACCACCCCAAAGTATGAACATTTCTGCGAATGACGATGCCTAACTTATGCCTCCATAGACATAAGTTCAATTTTAAGGGGGAAAATTAAAGACTAGCACAAAATAAGGGAAATAGTGCAAATGACCGGTTTATGGGGCTTCGGTTTGCTTTAAAAATAATGGGGCTTAGGCGACCTAGGAAATTTGAGGGACTTGTTTGTTTACATAACTATGGCATCACACAAATGTTGTTAGATGATCGTGGATAGATTGATTAAGTCTACGTATTTCATGTTGGTTCAGACGATAAAGTTAGCCTAGATCTATATCTGTGAGACAATACGATTGGGTACCCATTTCTATTTTTTTTTACCAGGATACGCAACTCACTACTCATTTTTGAAAGTCCATATAGAAGGCAAGCAGTTTTCTCGAACTAATCCGAGCTAACAATTTTTCTCCACTCACTATGATTACGTCAAAATTTCGTTATCTCTAAATCCGCTTTTAAACCCATAGTAGGACATTATTCTACAACCTAAATATGCATTCTTTCTCAACACAACACACAATAAATAGGCACAATCAACCAATGATCATTCAATCAATTGAAATAAGCACGTAGTTGAATAAGAAGAAAAAATTCAACAACTCAATTATATAAAAAAAACATAACAAGAATTCATCCTACAAAAGGTTCCATCAAAACCTAGAAAGAGAATTAATTACTTATAAAAGTATGTGAAAATACGATACTAAAATTCATAACCAACAATAGAAAATAGGAAGAAGAAAGGCAAAACTCGTTGCCAAATCTTTCGCCTTGCTCCACGACGATTCCTTACTCTCATTCGGTCGAATCTTCCACAATAATGTGTCTTCACCTGGAATGTATTTTTCTAATTGAATGAACAAAAGCGAGTTATAGTATTAACAAAAAAATCCTTTCCATTCAATATCTATATAGGGTAAAAAAGGAGTTAAGAAAAAATCTTGTTTATTAACACTAAATAATAATGAAAGTACTTTTTTAATTCACAATTACAATTATATCCCGTAGGGTGTATTTATATAACCTAGAATGTGTAAGAAATTAAATAAACTAAGTCAAACTCGTTGGAAAAACTTTTCTTGGCTCGTCTGAACTCTCGCTTCGCGAGAATCATAAGCGAGCCCGATCAGCTCTAAAATTTCTCTTGTTTCTTGGTTTGTCTGAACTCTTACTTCGGGAGGATCACAGGTAAACCTGGACAACTCTTCAATCTTCACTCGACTTACACCAAATCATTCCTTTTCAGTTCATTTTCATCCTACACATACCTACACACGTAAAAACGTAACATTAAACACAAAGCACCATAAATAATGCTTAAACAACGATTAAAGTACCAAAACATGAGGCTAAATATAACTAAAATATATATACTTTTGAGCAGACAAAGAAAAGAAAATTTTGATAAATAAAATAAGGAAATAATAACGTACGGGGAAGAGAGTTCTTCTTGTTTCTTTTATTATTATTTATTTATTTTGGTTTTTGTTTTGTTCTTTTGTTTCAAAGCAACTCAAGATAAAAATAACTAAAAGTGAAATAAGTACCATTGAAACTAAGAGCCCATTTGGATGGGTTATGTTTTTTTGACTTATAAGTCAAAAGTCATAAGTTAGAAATTCTAGCCTATGATTTTTAGCTTATTTTTATTATTTTCACTTAAAAATAAGTGTTGAAAATCATTTTCTTATTTTAACCAAATACCTAAAAGTGCTTGTAAGTTATTTTGGCTTAAAATTACTTAAAATAAGCCAATCAACAGACTCTAACTATAATAGTAAGAAAATGTTATGAAAATAAATAAATTGATTTACACTATGCTAGTTTAATCTTTAATGTAAGAAATTTCTCAAAGCATGGGACACAGAGCGACTCAGTAGAATTGGTGGCCTAAAACGAAATATTAGGCCTCAAGTATATTTAATAAAACTAGCTTATGTGTGCGCTGCACGTGCATTGCCGCACGTGCATCCAAAATGTCAACGTATTTGAAATGTGACAAACTCTCTAGTATCTTGATTTAGTTTCTATTTAATTATGTTACATGTTGTAGTACGTTGTTGTATTGTAGTACGTGGTTTGAGTTTGACATATATATCAAGAGCAAGAATGTCTACCTCAAGAAACAACAACAATAACTTGAAGATGAAGAATACGTTGGAAGTGTTAGGGTTTGCCCTGAATTTCTTACCTTATTTGAATTTTACCATAATTGTGTTTTACTTCAAAAAGTTTTTTTGGTGAAAAAAGTTTTCTTTGTGGAAAAGAATTCTACCATATTTATTCTTTTCTTGAAGGAAAAGTTTTGGACTTCTATAAATAGGAGATCCTTTCTACTCATAGACATCACAATAACATCCACAATATAGTCGTTTATATAGTTTTTAGGAGGAAATTTTCTTTCAATAGGTTATACGCTTTTTATATTAGTTTCTCAATATGTAGGTCATTGATCAAACCATATTAATATTATGTTTTTTAGTATAGTTTTTGTATCGTCTGATTTATCGTCGTTCAATGTTTACAATTGTTAGTTTTCACATGACGCTATGATTATTTCGATTCCAACAAGAAGAGATCAGAGAACAGATACTAGAACAAACAAACCACATTAAACAACTCGAGGTGTAAGAAAAGCACGAACATAATTCGAGGAGAGATAGATTTGATGTCTCAAATCATCTCAATGGACTGAAGGATAAAGAGACTAAGCTCGAAGAAATATTGATGGAAAATGGTGTTAGCTAATTTTTAGTAAGTCGTAGATTTTAGGGATTTAGGACTTCCCAAATTTCTTTCCAGCTAGACTTCAAGTTTTATATTTCAGTCACTTTTTTTTTGGTGCAAATATATTTCAGTCACTACTTTCTCTTACGTTGTTCTTTATTATTTTATACATTAAAATAAAGGAAAGTGTTCTTTACTTTATTCTTGGAGATCTTATTGATTAAGAGTAATAGTATGCAAATTATTTAGGCAAATATATCAAGAAGCATATAATTCTTTTTTGTCCAAGCCTATCGCATATATGCAATCATAGCATTTTAGTTTCTTCATAACACGATATCATCCATTGTGACTGTTGAAATAGTGTTACCTTATATATTTTAATTATGTCTAATTAGTGCAATGGAACACTTCATAAAAAAGATATTACGATTAAATAGTTTCCCCCATTAGTTTGAACTCTGCTATGTATTAATATTAATAACAACATAATCCTCAAAAAAAAAAAAGAGAGAGAGAGAAGAATTACATCTTTAGAGGCAGATGTATTTAGTTTCGACAGCCCAATAGAGCTAGAATAGTTTATATGAAGCATAAGTATATTTGAAAAATCACTAATATTTCAACAATCATCACCTTCTGACCATAATTGCAAAAATGCTATGGATTCTATAGTGAGAAGTGAGAACATATGAACCCATCAATGAAAGTTTCTCTAGTGTCTCTTTCCATCTTGCACGAAGAGAACCTCGTAGGAGGTCAACCTTCTACTAATCTACAATGAAGCAGCCTCTCATGAGCTTTCCAGGCTCAATAGTATCGACATCGAGCTGACTTTTCTTGTAAAGCCAAAGAAATTTTTGCAAAATATTATCTTCTCACTCAGACTATAGATTGGGCATGCTAAAGGGTGTGTTTGGAAACTTATAAAAGCGTGCAATAACTAAATCTTATGTTTGAAAGATTTTTCGAGAGGTAGTTCGGAATAAGTTGTAAATATTTAGTAAAAGCAAACTATTATAATTGCACATTTTTCTAACTTCGAACAATCATATCTTTCACTTTATAATGAATTGAGCCATGATATATATATATATATATATATATATATATATATATATATTGTAAAGAATAGATCTTGGGCCTAATTCAACTCCAAAAGCTAGCTTGTAGGGTGAGGATTGTCCAAGTCCATATAAGGAGTCCACGTGACATTCCATTTCCGATGTGGGACTCTTAACACTCCCTCATACGTCCAGACCTTGTTAACTGGCACGTGGACAATATAATTTGGGGGGGCAACATCGGTGAACAAAGAATTGGAATGTGCTTGGTTCTGATACCATGTAAGAAATATTCTTCCTTGATTATTTCATTTCAAAGTGGTAGTAAATATACTAAAATACAAGCATAATCCTAGGCTACAATTACGGTAAGTAATGACTAAATATACACCTATCATATAAAAAATATATATAATTATGACCGAATATTTTCCTATTCTATCACACACACCCAGTCGAAGCGGGAGGTCGACGTATGCTGAGACTGTCCCGAAAGTCTTCAAATAGAACCAGCAGAAGACCTTTTGTAAAAATATCTGCAATCTGATAGCGTGACGGGACATGTAAGACACGTACTTGTCCACGAGCAACCTTTTCGCGAACAAAGTGAATATCCAACTCAATATGTTTAGTGCGTTGATGTTGAACCAGATTCCCTGAGAGATAAATCGCACTAATATTATCATAATAAACTAATGTCGCCTTCAGAATCGGATAGTGGAGCTCCAAAAGAAGGTTCTGTAGCCAACAAGATTCAGACACTACATTGGCAACTCATCGGTATTCTGCTTCGGTACTGGATCTGGACAAGGTAGTTTGTCGTTTGGAGGACCAATATACCAAATTATCACCGAGAAATACACAATAACCAGACGTGGAGCGTCTGGTATCCGGACATCCACCCCAATCAACATCTGTGTAAGAAATAAGAGTGGTTGTCGAAGACGGATATAAATGCAAGTCATGATCGAGAGTGCCCTGAATATAACGCACAATGCGTTTGAGAGCATGTATGTGATCCTCCATCGGGTTATGCATGAATAGAAAAACATGTTGCACGGCATAAGAGATGTCAAACCTCATGAAAGTAAGACATTGTAGGGCACCTGCAAGGCTGTGGTAATGTGATGGATCGACATATGGCTTGCTGAAAGAAGCACTCAAATTTGGTTTAGTATCAATTGGAGTGGAAGACGGTTTACACGAGGACATGTCATCTCGTTCAACGATCTCTTTGGCATACTTCTTTTGAGACAAAAATAAACCACTTGCATGACGTGTTACAGCTATCCCCAAGAAGTAACTTAGTGGCCCTAGATCTTTCACTGCAAACTCTGAGCCAAGAAGAGACATGATAGACTTGCGAAGAGCATAAGATGAGGCAGTTAAGATAATATCATCCACATACAAAATAATATAAGCTATATCACCACCCTGACGATATATGAATAGAGAATGATCAGACATGTTGTTAGAAAACTCAATATTAGAAACATAATCTGCAAATCTCTTGTACCAGACCCGAGGAGCTTGTTTGAGCCCGTACAAGGATTTCTTCAGTAGGCACACATGATTAGGATAAGTGGGGTCCCTATACCCCATGGGCTGATACATGTACACCGTTTCATTGAGTTCTCCATGCAGGAATGTATTTTTTACATCAAGCTGATGAAGTGGCCATGCCTTTGAAAGAGCCAGACTTAGTACCGTGCGAATAGTGGTTGGTTTGACAATCGGACTGAAAGTCTCACCGCAGTCCACACCCACTTGTTGAATCTTTCTATCACCTACAAGACGGGTTTTATGCCTCTCAAATATACCATAAGATTTTTCTTTATGACTAAAAATCCACATAGACCGAATTACATTAACATTAGGAGGACGGGGCACCAAATCCCACGTCGTATTATTAATAAGAGCATTATATTCATCATCTATAGCCATTTTCCAATTCGGGTCATTAAGAGCAGACACATAATTACAGGACAACAATGATTTAGTAACATGGGTGTGAATACTGTATTTTTTGTTTGGCTTGAAAATCTCATGTTGACTACGAGCAACTGATCGTTGGGCAAAAATTTGAGTTGGGCCGGAATTAGAGAAGGGTCCAGAGGCTGAAGGGGTCGGACTACTCCGGAGTGGGCTGGCAGTAGCTGGGCTGCCCATGCCAGTCGTTAGGTCGTGACCCAGTGGACTGCCAGCCGTTGGGCCTCTCGGCAGTGGGTTGTCAGTGAGGGGCTTGGCTGGGCCGACAGCCATTGGGCTTGGTAACTAAGCTGAGCTGATGGCCGAGTCTTCAGAAAAAGTTAGGCCTGTTTGGGAGGCCAATTTATGGACCAAATACGAGGGTATGATATCATCAAGAAATTTGTTTGTAGAAGGCATGGAAAAATGCAATTTGGCAAAAGGGAAATTTGTTTCATAAAAAACTACGTGACGACTCACGATGATTTTATTAGAGGATAAGTTGTAACATTTGTAACCAAGATGATTTGATGGATATCCCAAAAAATACATGGAGAAGATCGGGGTTGAAGTTTATTGATGGTAGTAGGAGGAAAGAGAGGATAGCATAAGCACCCAAAAACCCGTAAATTAGAGTATGATGGGTCCCTTAAGTATAAATTTTGAGAGAGGATTGGTAGTCTAATTGTTTGCTCGGAAGTATGTTCATAAGATAGGTTGTCATTTGTAATCCATGATGCCAAAAAGGATAGTGGTAGAGAGGCATAAGCAAGTAGGGTTCAAACAATGTTGTTAACGGTTTGAATTTTTCTTTATGCTTTTCCATTTTAAGATGATGTATGTGTACATGAGAGACGAAAAGACAAACCATTAGTTTTGCAAAAATTCCAAAATGACCCATTATCAAATTCTCTACCATTATCACATTGAATATTTTTAATGTCTCGTTCAAATTGAGTGAGGATATATGTTCTAAATGAGAGAAATATGGGAAAAACTTGTGATTTTTAGACAAAGGAAACGTCCATAAAAAATTAGAGTAATCATCTAACAAAAAAAGATAATATCTATGGCCCGAAGAGCTCAAAACGGGAGATGCCCAAATATGACTATGTATAATATCAAAAGGCATAACAGTACAAGAATTAGAAGCAACAAAATGCAACTTAACATGTTTTCCAAGAGAACAAGAGCGACAAATATGAGAATTACGAGTTCTAGTACACTCAATAAATTTATTTTATTTAAGGGAGGCAAAAACAGGCGCTCCCAGATGACCCAAATGTTCATTCCATAAAGAAGGAGCTAAAGCTGCAAAAGTAGATAGTAATGCGGCTTGATGTGTGGTTGTGGTGATTGGATATAGCTCGCCCCGATTATCATATCTCATTAGATGTATCCCCGTCTGAAAATCCTTCACGGAAAACCTAAAAAGATCAAATTCAACAGAAATTGAATTATCAGTGGTAAATTTTCTAACTGAAATGAAGTTTTTAATTAATTGAGGAGCATGAAGGACCTTCTTTAAAGCTAACGGTGGGTTCGGGGGAGATAAGTTTGTATTACCATAACCACGAATTGAAATTGAATGACCATTTTTGACAATTATACCATGATTATTGCTCAAATTAAAATAGGACGAGAGATTATCTTGTGATGACGTCATATGAGACGTTGCTCCGGTGTCCATATACCAGATGTCATCTGGCAGATTGAGCCCAAGAGTGTGCATCGCGGCCTCGATATCGATTGGGGAAACCACTGTCGTGTGGGCCTGCTACCACTGGTTCGACAGTGGCCCAAGTATGCTGGGCCTAAAATTGTTGGGTTGTTGGCTGTTGGCAGATTGCTGGGCTGCTGGTCTTGGACTGGGCCTGTCCCAGGGGCAGAGAGTCATGGCCCAAGGCCACTTCCAGGCCCACAGTGCAAGCCCACTTCCCCATGGGGCCCTCGGTTTCCACTGGCCGCTGTGTTGATATTGGCCACCATCAATTCCTCAGCGGCGGTTGCCGCCACCCTTTCCACAACTGCGGCCATCACCGCGGTTTTTGCCTTTATTATTGCCATTTCGCCCTTTCTGACCACGTTTTGTAGGTAAATTTTCAAATTGTGAAGGGTTATCATCGGATGGAGCGACAACCATGACAGAATTTGACACGATGGCTGCCTTTTTGGCGAAACACGCTTCTTTTAGTATGAGCATAGAACGGGCTTGGTAAAACGGCGGAAGATGGTTGCTTTGGCGGATGAGCATACCTACTCAACTATATGCGTCGGTAAGGCCGACAACTATTTGTAACATAAGCCAATTGTTAGTTACCGGCGCCCCGACGTTCTTGAGTTGGTCCGACAGAACCTTGAGTCGTTGACAATATGCAAACGCATTGGGAAAATCTGTCATATCAGTGGTGGAGAATTCTTGCTCAAGTGTGACGGCTCGGGAATTCTTATTGTCTTGGAATATATCACGTAAGCGTTTCCAAGCCTCTATAGCCATGGAATCCGACTCAAGAATAGTATGCAGCAAATCACTCAAAATTGTGGCATAGATCCACTGGAGGACCGTCGCATCAAGGGTCAACCATAATTCCTTCCCATCCTCAGATTTCGGCACATTCTCTTTGCCTTTTTCCGGCAGAATTATGTGATGGATAACCCGGTGTGAGCGACAATGAATTTTGAAAAGCTCTGACATGTCGCATAATAGACGTTTTCCATCTCAAGGGTGATGGAGATATGAGATTTGATGTTGGAGACAGCTAGGGCTGGATGAAAATTGGATTTCGAGTTAGACATGGTTGTCGGAATAGAATGAGATGGCCGGCGGCGCACAAGGGTTGGGGGGGGGGGACAAGAGTGAAAAGAATTAGGGTATAGGATCTTTCCCTAGAATATGATACCATGTAAAGAATGAATTTTGGATCTAACTCAACCCCAAAAGCTAGTTTGTAGGGTGATAATTGTCCAAGTTCATATAAGGAGTCCATGTTCCCATTCCATTTTTTATGTGGAACTCTTAACATATATATATATTTCAGACTATTCATCATTCCGACATTGCTACATCGTTAATGAAGCATAACTCTATTTGCGTCAAAGAGGCACCGTAATTATTACATGCATATACTCCATTTTATTTATATAGACACCAATGCCTTAGTTTTTTTCCTTATTTTTCTTCTCTTACTCGTGTCAATTAGTTGTAAACATTAATAAAAATAAGAATGACCATATTTTGAGGAAGAAACTGATAGAATTCATGAAAGTCTTTTATTCATAACATGAATTCTTACAAAGCAATAACAAGATAATAAAATAATATTATTCTTGAGAGCTAAAAGTGCAAGTAAAAGAAAAGCAAGTAAAGCCCTTTATATAGGGTCTATTACATAAGATACAAATGTGTTTTTCCAATGTGGGACAAAAGGAAATGCTAATATCTCCTCTTAAACTCGCGATGGTGTAGAAAGAAGCAGCGAGAGTTTGCCAAGAAAGAACCGGTGACGCTTTAAGGTATGCGGCTTTGTGAAGAAATCTGCAAGTTGCATCGAAGATGAGACAAATAGCAAGGATAGAGTGCGCTGCTGAAGATGATATCGAATAATATGACAATCAATCTCAATATGTTTGGTACATTCATGAAAGACTGTGTTGTGCGCAATATGAATAGAACTCTTATTATTATAATACATCGGTGTTGGTGAAGAAAGAGAGACACTCATATCAACCAATGACTGACGTAACCATACAATCTCACACGTAGTAGAAGCCATAGCACGATACTTTGCCTCAGTTGAAGAGCGAGAAACCACATCTTGTTTCTTACTTTTCCATGAGATGAGTGAATCTCCTAAAAATACACAATAACTAGTAGTTGATTTCCGATCAGTTAGGTCACCAGCCCAATCTGCATCAGAAAATGCACGAAGCTCCAAGGATGAGGTCGATGGAAACAAGAGACTCTGATAAATCATTCCTCGAAGATAGCGAAGAATATGCATAACTGCAGCCCAATGTACAGATGTAGGAGAGCAAACAAACTGACTGACAATGTGAACAGCATATGCAATGTCAGGGCGAGTAATGGTGAGGTATACCAGACTCCCTACAACTGAACGATATAAAGTGGGATCAGGAAGAGGATCCCCGTCAGTAGGTGTATATCGAACATTAACCTCAAGAAGAGAGTCAACTATACGAGTATCTGTGAGACGTGCCCGCTCAAGAATATCTGCAGTGTACTTAGACTGAGAGAGAAGATATCCATTCTCAGAATAAGCTACCTCAATGCCTAAAAAGTAACGTAGATGACCTAAATCTTTCATCTCAAAACGGTGAGATAAAGTAGATTTTAGGTTTGCTATACCATCAATATCATCACCTGTAATGATCATGTCATCAACATACAACAAAAGCAAAATACAACCTGCAGAGGATGATTTAACAAATAACGTCGAATCATGAAAGCTGAAAATAAACCCAAGAGATGATACTACAGTAGAGAACTTGTCGAACCAAGCTCTTGGAGCTTGTTTGAGACCATACAGAGCTTTCTTAAGCCTGTACACTTGTCCTGGACTATGTGAAACACCAGGTGGAGGAACAATGTAGACTTCTTCTTGAAGATCCCCATTTAAAAAAGCATTTTTAACATCCATTTGTGAAATATGCCAATGACGAACAGAGGCCACTGCAA
Organism: Anisodus acutangulus; assembly: GCA_029783415.1. Classification (NCBI taxonomy): domain Eukaryota; kingdom Viridiplantae; phylum Streptophyta; class Magnoliopsida; order Solanales; family Solanaceae; genus Anisodus; species Anisodus acutangulus. Next base: position 51,927,352 of record CM056497.1, read on the forward strand.
TAAGAACCCGGACAGATGTCATCTTTGCAACAGGTGCAAAAGTCTCTTCATAATTCATACCATATTCTTGAGCAAAACCCTTTGCAACCAAACGAGCTTTATATCGCTCAATAGAACCATCAGACTTTGTCTTAATCTTGTACACCCATCGAGAACCAATAGTTTTATTACCAGTCAGTAGAGAAACCAAATCCCAAGTACCAGTTTTGTTCAAAGCAAATGGCTTCTCATTCATAGCCTCTTGCCAAAGAGGATCACGAGCTGCCTCAGAGTAGGATGTAGGCTCATAGAGAGAATTAATAGAAACTAGAAAGAAAGCGAATGATGGAGCATAGCAAGAATAATCAAAATCGGATACCTGAGTAGATCGCAGAGTGCGTTTAGGATAGCGAGGTGGATCTGGATCTGCAACCACAAGAGGCTCTGAAATAGGCATAGGAGGGGGCTGAGTATCAATATCATGGGACCTGCCAGAAGACTGAGAAGGAACATATGATATAGATGTAGAATCAGATGGACAATCAGCATCAAAGGGATCAATATCAATAAGGTCAGATTTTGTCATGCCATGTGAGGTAGGTGGGATAGAAAAGAAAGGAACATGCTCAATAAAGGAAACATTACGAGACACATACAATTTTCCAGAAATTGGATCATGACAACGATAACCTTTCTGCCCAACTCCATATCCAAGAAAAACACAAATGGCGACACGAGAAGATAACTTAGTACGCTCTGCATGTGGACGTAGAACAAAACATGTAGAACCAAAAACTCTCAAATGGAAATATAGTGGGGTGTGACCAAATAGTCTAGCATACGGAGAAATCCCAGAATTATAAGAGGTAGGGATCCTATTAATAAGATAAACAGATGTACAGACATCTTCTCCCCAAAATTCACTAGGTACACTAGCGGACAAAAGCATGGATCTAGATGTCTCAATAATATGCCTATGTTTTCTCTCGGCTACCCCATTTTGTTGTGGTGTATCAGTACAAGAAGACTGGTGTATTGTACCATCAGCTTTGAAAATACCAGAAAGATCCCCACTAGTATATTCACCTTCTAAATCAGCCCGAAAATATTTAATAATGGCAGAATGTTGAGTTTTCACATAGGCTTGAAACTCAGCATAAGTATGAACAAAATCAGAGTGTCTTTTCAACAAATAAACCCAACAATGACGAGTATAATCATCAATAAAGAAAACATAATATCTGGAGCCACCCTTAGTAGGGATAGGTGCTGGCCCCCAAACATCTGAATGAACTAGATCAAATGGTGCAGAAGAAGTAGAAGTATTAAGATTAAAAGGCAAAGTAGAAAATTTTCCAAGTTTACATCCACTACAATAAAAAATATCATCGGATTGTAAATCACCAAGAACACCAGTATTACACATAAAACGCAGGCGAGAACCTGATACATAACCAAGTCTAGAGTTCCACAAATAAAACTTCGAAGAGGAATGTGTTAAATGAAAAGAAGACAGATTAACATGCATAGTTGTTGCATGAGTAGGAAGATGCAGCTCATCCAAAACATATACACCTCTCCCCTTTCTACGCCCTGTCCCAATCACTCTCTTGGATTTTAGATCCTACACATAACAAGAATTAGGGAAGAGTCCAATAAAACATCCAGAGTCACATATTTGACCAGCAGAAGCAAGATTCATATGTAATTTTGGAATGCAATAAACATTAGGTAATGATATAGTGGATGTATGAATGGTGCAAATGCTTGTCAATGTCATATGTGTGCCATCAGCAGTCACAACAGAAGTGGAAGGGGGGGGTCAGAAGACATAGATACAAAGACGAAAGAATCAGAAGACATGATTTCCAGCTCCAGAGTCCAAGATCCAAGAAGACGAAATGATACCTGAACCAATAGATGGTGATGAGCCGGAAGGAACAGAAAGAGTAAGACTGAGAATTCTGTTGAAACTGTTGGAAGGCGAGGAACTTATGAAATTGGTCAGCTACAGAATCAGTACTGTGACTCACAAAGGCTCCTAAGCTGGGTGATCAAGAGAGGGCACAAAGGCAGCCTGAGTCGGTGGATATGAGTTCTGGAATTGACCCCCAGAATATGGCTTCTGTTGAGAAGGCTTCTGTCCTTGTCCCGAATGTGGAGGCTTAGAACCTGATGTCTTCCGTAGCTCAGGACATTGATTCTTCCAGTGTCCTGGTTTCTTGCAATAATTACAATTACCCATGATAGATGTTCTATACTGGTGTGTAGGGGCTGCAAGGATCGGTGCAGACAAAGGAGCTGCTAGTACAAAAGTAGAAGCCTTATGTACCATTTTTAGAGTCTTCAAACATGTTTCTTCAGCCATAAGTTCATTTACCACATCTTCAACAGATGGTAAGGGTTTGCGGTGCAACAAGCCTGAACGACAATTCTCAAATTCTGACCGAAGACCCATCAATAGCTGAACAAGACGATCTTCATCTATGCATTTAATATAAGCATCACATGCTTGCAATTTAGTAGATTCTGTCATAGCTAACTGATCCCACAGAGTGGTCATTGCACAGAAATAATCTTGAATGCCCAAGTCATTTTGTACTAGTGCACGAATTTCATATTGTAACTGATATTTAACAGCAAAATTATTCTGCACAAACAATCTTGACAGATAATCCCAAATCTCTTTAGCAATTTTGAACTTAGTCAATTGAACACCAATTCTTTGTTCAACAGAGTTATTAATCTAAGTAATAATCTTTGAATTATTGGTCTCCCAAGTCCTAAATAATTCATCAAAATTTTCATCTCCAATTTTAGGGCATTTGATTTTTCCAGACATATAATCCCAAAGCCCATTTTCCTTCAGAAAATTTACCATGACATAGCTCCAATAGGAATAATTTTTTTTCATCTAACTGAACACCAATAGTTTGCAAAGAATCATCACCTCCAGCCATTATGAATTTTAAACAGAAAAATCCCAAATAACAAGCAACAATCCCAATTAACAAACAGCAATCCCAAATAACAAGCAACAAAATAAAAAGGGCAGATCTCACCAATCAGATGCGGAAGCCAAGAAGACGAAATCCAGATGTGGAAGCCAAGATCAGAACGAGCACGAGCTTCCAAAACAAGCCAAAAAAAATTTAACTGATACCAGGGGCGTGCTGCATTGCGCTCTTGGCTCTGATACCATGATAGAATTCATGAAAGTCTTTTATTCATAACATGAATTCTTACAAAGCAATAACAAGATAATAAAATAATACTATTCTTGAGAGCTAAAAGTGCAAGTAAAAGAAAAGCAAATAAAACCCTTTCTATAGGGTCTATTACATGAGATACAAATGTATTTTTCCAATGTGGGACAAAAGCAAATGCTAATAGAAACTACCATATGGAAAAAAATCGCCTAGGAAAACATTGAAAATTTAGGAAAAAACAACTCCAAGAAAAAGTGGACAAAGAAAAGGAAAATTTGATAAATAAAATAAGGAAATAATAACATACGGGAAGAGAGTTATTCTTGTTTCTTTTATAATTATTTATTTATTTTGGTTTTGTTTCGTTCTTTTATTTCAAAGCAACTCAAGATAATAAAAAAAAACTAAAAGTGAAATAAATACCATTGAAACTAACTATAATAGTAACAAAATGTTTAGAAAATAAATAAATTATTTTACAGTATGCTAGTTTAATGTAAACTCTTTCTCAAAACATGGGACATTGTAGCGGTTACCCCTTGTGTCTTCCCATATATTATTATATCCTTATTTCATCGAAACTTTTCCTTTTATTTTTCTTCTAATTTCTTACAGTTAAATTTTTCTAGATTATATTTCCAAGTGTCTTCCTAGCTTGCTGCTTTTCAATCCGTATATATTTTCCTGGTCTACAATATGGTTTCATTTTTAGTCATATTTTCAATTGACACATTAAAACAGAAAAATAAATATATAAGGAAAGAATTGTAGCATTGACATCCATACAATACAATATACGTTTTGACATAAGAAACGTACAGAAATTGACATAAGCTGAGTTAGGCTTGTTAACGTAAGTTCCCTTTCACTTTTGAGTCCATCTCTTAGTTCTTTGCTTTTCTTAAGAACTTAGCAATAATGTTGCTTTCTTTGTTCTTTATTTTTTGTTTATATAGAGTTTTATAGTAGTTCGAATAAAATTATAAATATGTTTTTACGTAAGAAAAGTAAAGAAATTGGTTAACGGCTAACACTTTAGTATCCTGATTTAATTATGTTACATATTACAGTACGTGGTTCAAGTTTAACATATATATCAAGAGCGGGAATGGACAACAACGAGAGGAACTTGACTATGAAGAATAAGTTGGAAGAGGTGAGAGAACATATACATCAATGAACAAATTACATTAAAAACCTCGAGGTGCAATAAGATGACGAATATGATACAAGGAGAGAGAATTGATATGTCAAATCATCTCAATCAATTGAAGGATAAAAAGGCTAAGCTCGAAGACAAATTGATGGAAAATGGTGTTAGCTACTACAAGTTTTTTTAATTTCTAGTAAGTCATAGATTTTTAGTGGTGGCCAGTGGGCCGGGCTCGGGTCTGGCGGGGTCGGGGCGGGACGGGCGAAGGGGGTCGGGGTCGGGTCTGGCGGGGTCTGGCGGGGTCGGGTCTGGCGGGACTTGCTCCAGTCCCGTCCCGATCCCGATCCCGATCCCGTCTGTATCGGGGCGGGGTCGGGGTCGGGGCGTGGTCCGACGGGTTTTTTTTTTTTTTTTTTAAAAATAACATATGTATAAAAAAACTCAATAAACAAGATAAGATAGTGTAATAAAAACATCCCAAAACTATTTTTGTGCCTCTTATATTATTTAATAGACATGATTTTTTTGTAATACAAATACAATTGTCTAAAATCTAAATTGCAACTTTGTGGTGTTGTCCAAAAGTTGCAAATTACATAATAAAATTGCAATTAAAAAAATTACATTCTCAAAAAAACTGTTCTAATTGCTTGATGATTTCCTGTGGTTCTTCGGTTGGAATTGGTATTTGTTGGTCAAATTGATCCACGTCGCTTCCACTACCTTCGGTTAAGATTTCGTTGTAGTTTTCATCTTCTTCTTCGTTGATCTCCGGTTGACCGCACTTTCTCCGCTCCGCTCGTATCCAATCTCTGAATAATACTGCAATTTCCAAGCTGTCTCCGGCTAATGAGTGTCTGTGGTCTCCTATTTGATATCTGCCTGCAGAAAAAGCGCTTTCAGACGCAGTTGATGACGCTTGAATGTTCAAAATATCTCGAGCCATCAATGAAAGTGTCGGAAAGGTCTTCTCATTCCCCCTCCAGTATTTCAGCAAGTCTTCATGTCCATCTTCATTGATAACTTCTTGATACGGTACAGAACCCTGCAAAACAAAAATATCCAACTCGCTAATTTGGTTAGTAGTAGAGGTACGGCCACACATTCTATTTCTGAGGCTTTCAATACTAGCCGCAGAAATAACATGTCTTTTGTGAGGTTGTGTTGAAGATGAAGAAGACGGTATGAAAGCCGGTAAGTTACTAGCATTTTCTTGTTGATAAAATCTATATTTTTTTTGCATTGATGTTCTACGCTAGACAACACTTCTTTAGTTTGTTCAATAGGGGGTGGGTGATTTAGATTTTTGGGACTTGGAGGTGGTAGTACTTCTATACAATCGTAAATAGTTTCAATTAGTGATTTAGTACCGTCTATTTTAATAGTAGGATTTAATACAAAACCAATAATATAAATAGAGGGAATAGGAATAAAATATTTTTTTATTTTGACAAACATTTTTTAATAGCTGCCTTATAAGCTAATTTTTTCATATATTCACTAAGTAATAAAAATATAAGAGTTATATAAAACAACATAGTTGAAATAGTAGGATAATATATACCGGAAAATTCTTTTGTTGCTTAAAAAAATTTCTCTAAAAATACAATAAGTTCGGAAATTTTTACCCAATCACTATCTAAAATCATATCAGCTGGATTTTTATTATGAGAGTTAAAAAATAAAGTTATAGGTATTCTATAGTCATAAGCAACAAGTAGTTGCTCGTATAAAGAATTCCACCTTGTGGATACTTCTTGTGGAATTTTTCTATAAGGTAGTCCACAATCGTGACAAGTTTTTTTATATTCTATTCTACGCTGTACTTTATTACTTTTAAAAATAAAGTTTATAGCAAATTATATTTTACTAAGAATGTCTTCAAAAAGTGATAGACCATCCTTTACAATTAAGTTATATATATGGCACGCACATTTTATATGAAAATGATCTGGAAAAGATGGAGTTAAACTATTTTTTAAAATTATAATTGCGTAATTGTTAGAAGAAGCGTTATCTAATGTAATTGTCATAATTGTATCGGTTATTCCGTAATAATGGCACACTTGATAAATATTATCTGCAATAAAAGTACAAGTGTGCCTATCATCTATATATCTATACGCTAAAATACATTTTTGCATAGACCATTTATAATCTATCTAATGACAAGTTACAGTTAAATAATCATGGTCGTTAGTACTACGACCTACATCAGGCGTGATAGATACTTTGCCATTAAAATGATATAATGAAAAACATAAATATTGTTGATATTCATGTGCGAATTTAAATACATCTCTCTTAACAGTTGATCTAGGAAAACCGTTAAAAGCAGGATTATATATATCTCTAATGTAATGAATAAAACCGGGAGATGAAGGAAATGAAAAAGGAAAACCCTCCACAACAACTAATTTTGATATTGCTTCCCTATCTCTATGTTTATTGTATTTAGAGCCTACAATTTCCCCCCGTCATAGCGTTAAATTGACCAGACTTGGTCCGGGACAAGATCGTGATGTGAACCTTGTCCCGATGGAGCGGGCGTTTGCGCACCCGGTTTTGAAGCCTGGTATTGGGCATACCTAGCTGGATGAGCACTTACTACGTGTCTAATTAAACCCCCCGTCCCACTGTGACCTTTTCCAGTTTTAAATTTTAAAATATTTTTACAAATTTTACATATAGCTACTTGATTCTCTACGTCCCTATCAAAAAATGTCCATGCATCTGATTTTAATGATCGTTTTGCTGGACCCCGTCTCATACTAGGGGGAATAGGAGGTATATCGTCATCAACATTAGTGGGTGTATCATCTAGATCATCGTCTAAATTAAAGTCTTCTTGAGTTCCAGAAAATAGTTCCTCATCTAAATCTAATGGTATTGTAGGAAAATGTTGAATATCAACAAAATCATCATGTGTAGGAATAAGATGACTAGAAGAAGTACCCTTGCCCTGGTTGCCCCTACTAGAAGAAGTCTTACCCTTACCCTTAAACATACCTCTAATTCCTTCCATTTTAATTATATGCTAACAAATAATTAAAGTAAATGAAATTAAGTGCGCTAAATAAAATAAACAGACAATAATAATTTAATGAAGGAACGAATGTACCAAACGCCGACGTAACGTCGACGTGTAATCGAGAGGTTGAAAATTGAAACTTTGCTCGATGGAAGATCCTCAAGCTAGTTGCCAACTTCACTCCCAATTCCCAAATGAATAAATATAATTGAATATTTAGCAAACAATGTAGACTTGTAGAGAGAGATATTGAGAGATTAGAGAGATTGTAGGAAGATTTGTGAGAAAGATGAAGAGAAAATGAGTTATTTATAGTTGAAAAATTGGGTTAAAGTGTAAATATAATAACTTATGGGTTAAAAATAAATATTAAGGGGTAGGGGGGGTTGGGGGAGGGGGGAGGCCTAAAATGGCCGTTGCCCAACGGCCAAAATCTAAAATGGTCGTTGGTGCAACGGTTATATTTGCAAAGGAGGAGAAATCGGGCGGGGTCGGTGTCGGGACGGGCTCTGGGCGGGCTCGGGTCAGGCAGGCCTAGGGCGGGCTCAGGTCTGACGGGACGAGACATTGTCCCGTCCCGAGTTCGAGTCCCGCCACCGTTTTTTTTTTACGCGGGTCGGGCGGGACCGGGGCGGGCTCGGAACGGGATCGGGTCAGGGTCGGACCGTCCCGGCCCACTGGCCCCCCTTAGATTTTTAGGGATTTAGGACTTCCCCAAATTTGTTTCTAGCTAGGACTTTGGTTTTATATTCCAGTCACTATTTTATTTTCTCTTTCGTTGTTTCTTTTTTTTTTCTTCCGGATATGAAATAAAGGGAAATATTTTTTAATTTACTCTTGAATATCTAATTATATATTACTCCATTCGTCTCAATTTAAACGTCTTATTTTTCTTTTTTGTCTGTTATAAAAAGAATACATTTTTTTATATTTAGTAAGTTTTTCAATTCCAATATTAGGTATTACAAGTTTAAGACCAAGTACACACATCTTTAATTGAACATCCCAAGATTCAAAAGTCTTCCTTTATTTTTTAATTACATGTCAAATCAATTTAAAACACTTAAAATTAGACGGATAAAGTATTAGATACTGATCTCCTTACCGTTCTCGTATACTTACTTTATATATATATTTTAACTCCGTTAATAAGAATTCTGATCCCACTACTGTGTCACACTGTCTAATTGGTAATTTCCTGGCAACAAAACACATTTGACACTTCTCCGTCAAAGTCGTAACTTGCTATGCAAGTTGTGTTTTTATTACATATAACATGTGTTCATTGACATTCCCTTCATCCATACTCCAAGCAAAATGCTTAGCTAAGCAATTACGTACATTCAAAAATACTATTAAAAAAAATAAAAGTCCACCCCACACCTTGTGCTTCAAGAAAATCCATTTTATTTATTTGCTTCAAGTTAAAACAATATAATAGTAGATAGTACAGATACGTTTTATTTCTTAGACAGCAGGAGCGGAGCTAGAAGTCTATATACAGGTTTAGCCGAACTCAATAATTTTTATTCGACTTGATTGTTTTTTACTTAATTTATTTTATTATATTGTTATTATTATTGCCAATTATTATTATTATTTTTACATCTTTTCTTGAGCCGAGTGTATCGAAAACAATCTCCCGACAAGGTAGAGATAAGATCTGTGTACACTCTATCCTCCTCAGATCTCACCTAATGAGATTATACTTTATTGTTGTTGTTGTCGAGTGTATATATATAAAAAAATTCATTAAATATATACGAATATTAAAATTTAGAACTCAGTTACGGAAGAATTCATTTTAAAATTCAGTGGTTGAGGAGTTCTAAGAGGTTCTTGTAATCCCCCCACTAAGTATTCATTTCCCACAAGGAAATTCGAACTTTACACCCATAAAGTGCACTGTCCGAAAAATCTGGACCCCAGAACAAGACAACCATGTTTGACAATTATGACAGATAGGAGTAGGTAAGTCCCACAACCTCAACGACTGTTAGTCAGAACTCAGAAAGAAGAAACTCAGATCAGATAATCTCCAAAAGCAGGTTAACTTCGTTTTGCTAGTATATATTTTTTTCTGAATCCTCATGTCTATTACTATTATTCCTCATGTATTCAAAATTATATTTCTAAAAAGAGAATAAACTTAGATTAGTTAAGTTTCGCTTTCAACAGAAAACTGTGTTTTCTTAAGGAATTTAATCTCCCTATAATTGTCCAAAAGTTTAGATTAATTCCAGATAGGATAGAACGAAATACTATTCTGCATTACTGTCAATCGAAACTCAACAAACGGCACTAAATCACACTTGACGCTTACTTTTGGTTTAATGCACATAATAGGGGAGGAAGAAGACGACTTTTTCCTGAGTCTGTTTTTCAGCGTTTCGGTGTATAATATCTGAGGTAAGGCCTAGATAATAAAAGGGTTGGAGAGGTACAATCCAGAAAATGTCTTTCCTCGTTACATGATCATGTTGTTGTGCGTTCATCTCAATAACTGTTATTACTTTTTAGTATTTTTTTAAAATTTCTTCCGTCCAACCAGCCTCAGCACGGGGGGGGGGGGTTATCTATTACTATTTTTTATGATTGATATATTTATATATCACATGCACCAACAGAAATGAGATGGTTCTGTTACCAACTTTAAAGTGCTGTACTTTCTCATGAGTAATTTAATTGAACCCAAATGAAGAGTCAAATATCATCCTATTTTTTAGATAGATATCTTCTCATGTTACTATCCACTATCCAGATAATTAATTAGTTATTGTTTTGCTATCTTCCCTTCTGTGTTTCTATTATGCTTTTAGTAGGCGTTTGGCCATAGATTCCAAATATTTTTTATGTTATCTGGAATTTATGAAGTTGAAGTTGAAGATGAAATTATATTTGATTATACTTGTTCCAAATAACATTTGCTTGAATGTAATTCAAATTGTTTGATTTGAAAGTTTCATGGCAAAACACTGATTTTCAAATAAAGTGAAAAATTATTTCGGAAAAAAGTGAATAATTATTATGGCCAAACGGGTCCTTAGCAAAATGCTACTCTTACAGGTCTGATTAGCCTGCCAGTGGAAATTATATAACGGTTGCCTGGTGCACAAAGCATCCTGTGTTAGCAAGGTCCGGAAAAGGGCCTCACCTCAAGGGGATTCAGGGTGTTGTTACAAACGAAATTACTCTTAACATTGGAAGCATAGGCAAAGGTCGCGCAGGTTCTTGTTATGGCTGAAGGGAACAGTTTGAATAAAAATACAGGACTCAATGAAGCCTCCTCATCATCAGGAGGGCAAACTCTGGCTGATACAAATTCTGAAAACAATACAGGCCAACAAGATTCAGACAAGACGAAACAAACGGAGAGCACTAATACAGTTCCCTTTTACAAGCTCTTCTCCTTTGCTGATTCCACTGATATAGTTTTGATGATCATTGGAACAATTGCAGCTATCGGTAATGGATTGTCCCTTCCCATTATGACAATTCTTTTTGGAGAATTGACAGACTCATTCGGACAAAACCAAAATAACAAAGATATTCTTCGGATAGTCTCCAAGGTAATAGACTTTACCTTTTAGCCGTATGCTTGCATGAACATTTTCCAAATAATATCACTCCTTATTTGATCTTTTATAGACTTAGTAGTACCCTTCTGAAAATGAGAACTTATAATTCTGTATAATTTCATGTAGGTCTCACTGAAATTTGTCTACTTAGCTTTGGGATGCGGGGCAGCTGCATTTCTTCGTAAGTTACTCATTCTGATGAGAGTTCTGACTTACTAAGCATAGGCAATATTGAATTATTATTGAAGTTTTAAATTGATATGACTGTTGTTCAGAGGTTACTTGTTGGATGATCTCCGGTGAAAGACAGGCTGGTCGAATAAGGAGTCTCTATCTTAAAACTATTTTGCAACAAGATATTGCTTTCTACGATAAGGAAACAAATACGGGAGAAGTGGTTGGGAGGATGTCTGGTGACACTGTTCTAATACAAGATGCAATGGGCGAGAAGGTACTCATAATTCGTGTTCTGCATAAAAGATCCTTTGTTAGGATAGAATATGTCTTTCTATACTTGATGTTATTTCCTCAACTGCTGGCAGGTAGGGAAATTTGTACAGCTGATATCAACATTCGTTGGGGGCTTTGTCATTGCATTTACCAAAGGCTGGCTTCTCACGCTTGTCATGTTATCCGTCATTCCACTACTTGTCATATCTGGTGGAGCGATGTCCATCGTCCTATCTAGGATGGCGTCCACTGGACAAGATGCTTATGCCAAGGCTGCAACTGTGGTTGAACAGACAATTGGCTCCATTAGAACGGTATGTCATAAGTTTAAACTAGGGATAATTACATTTTTGGATCACTCTAAAACACAATAACCTGGTAATGTTTTGTATATTAAGTATAAATATACATGTAATATACATTAATATACGTACAATATACATATAATATATGTAATCAGCGTATATGTTTTGTATATTTTGGCTAGCGCCGTAAATAATTTTGGCTGATGGGTCAAAAATGAAAAATCCCTTTAAATTATTGGGATGCCCATGCTCATTCTCATGTTCTGGTGAAATTTGTATGGGAAGTAAAGCAATCTTTGTTTCACTTTCTTCTCGGAAAATCACGACGAGTAGAAGTATGATATGTATCTTGTTTGTTTTCTCCTCAGGTTGCATCATTTACAGGAGAGAAGCAAGCTGTAGCCAACTATAACAAGTCGCTAATTAAAGCTTACCAGTCAGGTGCAAATGAAGGGCTGGCAACTGGATTAGGTCTTGGGTCACTTTTTGCTATTATATACTGCAGCTACGCTTTGGCTATCTGGTATGGCTCAAGGCTCATCTTGGATAAAGGATATACTGGTGGTCAAGTTCTCAATGTAATTATTTCTGTGTTAACTGCTTCCATGTGAGTATTTGTTGAACTACTAAATTACGGGATTTTCTAAGCTTTAATTCATGCGATATGATTAAATATTTCTATGTCAGGTCCCTGGGGCAGGCATCACCCTGTATGTCCGCATTTGCTGCAGGTCAAGCTGCAGCTTTCAAGATGTTTGAAACCATAAAGAGAAAGCCGGAAATAGATGCTTATGATACCAATGGAAAAATATTGGACGACATCCGTGGTGATATTGAATTGAATGATGTGTACTTCAGTTACCCAGCCAGACCTGATGAGCAAATATTCGGTGGATTTTTACTATTTGTACAAAGTGGAACAACTGCAGCTTTGGTTGGGCAAAGTGGAAGTGGGAAGTCAACAGTCATAAGTCTCATAGAAAGATTTTATGATCCTCAATCTGGTCAAGTTCTGATTGATGGTATTAATCTCAAGGACTTCCAGCTTAAGTGGATCAGGGGAAAGATTGGTCTTGTGAGCCAAGAACCTGTGCTTTTCACAGCAAGCATTAAGGAAAATATTGTGTACGGAAAGCATGACGCTACTGCTGAAGAGATCAAAGCTGCAGTTGAGTTAGCAAATGCCGCGAAGTTCATAGATAAACTACCACAGGTTTTTATTTGGAACTCAGTCTGGTCATCTTTCAAAAGTCTCTGCTGATTCTTTCAGCTTTCTTTTTGTATTAAAATGATGTTGTATCATTAACCATTTACACGAAAACTTCTTTGCTCAGGGTCTAGACACCATGGTTGGAGAACACGGAACTCAACTTTCTGGTGGGCAAAAGCAAAGAATTGCCATTGCAAGAGCAATTTTAAAAGATCCACGGATATTACTATTAGATGAAGCAACAAGTGCATTAGATGCAGAATCTGAGAGAGTTGTACAAGAAGCATTGGATAGAATTATGGTCAACAGAACAACCATCGTAGTTGCACATCGATTGAGCACAATAAGGAATGCTGATATGATTGCAGTCATTCATCGGGGAAAAGTTGTTGAAAAAGGTATTGGACCTTATAGACTTAGTTAGATATGCTATTCTCTGACCATCAATATTAATTTCACTATTATTCTGTTCAACAACGTATACTAATCCAGAATGTTATAGTAGTCTGATTAAATGACAAATTCATGACGTCTGAGTTCAGACACATCCAAACATGAACAAAGAACTTTGTCATTAGTATTATTTGTGTGTGTTGTTTCAATCACTAGAGACTCTTATGAACCTAATGCTTGTTTTCTTAATCTGTAAGTCTTTCCTAGCAGAGCTTTAAAGGAGATCTCCACTGAGAGTTTCTTTTCCGTCAAAATAAGTTCTTAAAAGAAAGACACAAACATTCTCTTTAAAGTCATTGTTCTGGACTGTTCAGGCACACATAGCGAACTACTCAAGGATCCCGAGGGAGCGTACTCTCAGCTGATATGCTTACAAGAAGTGAACAGAGAAACAGAAAATTCAGGCTTAGAGGAGAGGGACAGATTAGATAAGTCTATGTCAAGTAAAAGAATGTCACAATTACAATCTGTCAGTCGGAGTTCATCTGGCATAGGAAATAGCAGCCGCCATTCACTCTCCATCTCATTTGGTTTACCTACTGGAGTTAGTGTACCTGAAATAGCTAACGCAGACACCCAGGAAGTATCTGAAAAGCCGTTAAAGGTTCCCCTTCGTCGCCTAGCCTATCTCAACAAGCCCGAGATACCCGTGATCATCATTGGAACTGTGGCTGCAATTATTAATGGTGCTATACTTCCAATTTTCGGCATCTTATTCTCTAGTGTGATCAAAACATTTTATGAGCCACCACATGAACTAAGGAAGGATTCAAAGTTTTGGGCTCTCATGTTTATTCTTCTTGGAGTTGTAACTTTAATTGCATTTCCTGCAAGGACATACCTTTTCAGTATAGCTGGTTGTAAGTTGATAAGAAGAATTAGATCAATGTGCTTTGAGAAAGTGATCCACATGGAGGTAGGATGGTTTGATGAATCTGATCACTCCACTGGAATGATAGGGTCTAGGCTTTCTGCTGATGCAGCCACAGTGCGTGCTTTAGTAGGAGATGCACTTGCTCAAATGGTCCAAGATAGTGCCACAGCAATTGTTGGTTTAGCTATTGCTTTTGAAGCGAGTTGGCAGTTGGCACTTATCATCCTTGCTATGATACCTCTAATTGGATTGAATGGATATATTCAAATCAAGTTCATGACAGGATTCAGTGCAGATGCAAAGGTTAATTTGTCTGAATCCTTATTACTATACTGCTTACATAATAGTGAATGAAGTTTCCCGTAATATTAAAGAATTTCAAGTTTTTTCTCAAACATCAGTAAAATCACTACATTACCCAAGCTATAAATTGTTTGTCATCAGATGGTTCTTTCGGTGATAATGTTACTGATTAATCGTACTTTTCACAGATGATGTATGAGGAAGCAAGTCAAGTTGCGAATGATGCTGTTGGAGGTATAAGAACTGTTGCGTCATTTTGTGCAGAAGAGAAGGTGATGGAAATATACAGAAGAAAGTGTGAAGGCCCATTGAAGGCGGGAATAAAGCAGGGTTTGATTAGCGGGATAGGGTTTGGTGTATCATTTGCTTTGCTGTTTCTTGTATACGCAACCAGTTTTTACGCGGGAGCTCGTCTTGTTCAGGATGGCAAAATCACTTTTTCAGATGTTTTCCGTGTATGCATGCACAGTACCCCCTGTTACATTTTTTGTTTCTTTATTTAGGATTTTAAGTAATGTCTGTTATGAGGCTAATTTGGAGTATCTTGCAACCTGGCAGGTTTTCTTTGCTCTGACGATGGCAGCTATAGGCATTTCCCAGTCAAGCTCATTGGCTCCAGATTCAAGCAAGGCGAAGATTGCCGCTGCTTCCATATTTGCTATTCTAGATAGGAAATCAAAAATAGATCCAAGTGATGAATCCGGTATGACACTGGACACTGTGAAGGGAGATATTGAGCTGCACCACGTAAGCTTTAAGTATCCAACGAGGCCAGATGTTCAAATTTTAAGAGACCTTTGCTTGACCATTCGCAGTGGAAAGGTAAACTTACTGTTTGATATAGTTTTTCCAGGACAAAGTAAGAGTTTGCCTTACTGGTTAATTCATTGGTTAACTTTGTTTTCAGACGGTTGCTTTGGTTGGGGAAAGCGGATGTGGAAAGTCAACCGTAATATCTTTGCTGCAAAGGTTTTATGATCCTGATTCAGGCCAGATTTCGTTGGACGGAATAGAGATTCAGAAGTTTCAGGTAAAATGGCTAAGGCAGCAAATGGGGCTTGTAAGCCAAGAACCAGTGTTGTTCAATGACACAATCCGAGCCAATATTGCATATGGAAAGGACGAAGGAACAGCAACTGAAGCAGAAATTATAGCAGCAGCAGAATTAGCAAACGCGCACAAGTTCATCAGTGGTTTGCAACAGGTTGGTTTGAATATTGTTTATACTTTAATAATTAATTCCTAGTTATCCATGCATGCATATTGTCAATGGATACTTTTTTGCAGCTATAGCGAAATACTGTTATAGAAAATATATAATATAGCATAACATGGTTTCATAGAAAACATAGTTGTTATAGTGAAGTGTTGTTATATAACGATATTGTTATAGAGAGATCTGACTATATATGAATGAATATAGGGTTATGATACGACAGTGGGAGAGCGAGGAACTCAGCTGTCAGGTGGGCAAAAGCAACGAGTAGCTATAGCGAGGGCCATAGTGAAAAATCCGAAAATCCTACTATTGGATGAGGCAACGAGCGCATTGGATGCAGAATCAGAGAGAATAGTTCAAGATGCACTTGACCGGGTGGTGGTAAATCGTACAACCGTGGTGGTTGCACATAGATTATCCACCATTAAAGGAGCAGATGTAATTGCTGTGGTAAAAAATGGAGTTATTGTGGAGAAAGGGAAGCACGAGACTCTTATCAATATCAAAGATGGCTTCTATTCCTCTTTGGTTTCCCTCCACACCAGTGCATCCTAGTTCTACTACTTCTTCTTTTACTTAATTACTACTAATATTGTATTCATTTTTTACTGAGAGGAGCAAGTTAATATCATCATGTGTTCTGTTTTTCGATGAATGAACTAATGAACCACTTTAAGTAATGAATATGATTAAGATTTTGAGACGAAAGAACTTCTTTGCTATCAAAATATTCAATATTTCAAAAAAATTGCACTGATTACTTTATTATTTCATGTTTGATCTAGAAATATGAAAATTGGTAATTCATCAATAGTTACAAAAATCAGAAGCAACATTTTTAACAATATATTTTTCAATAAATTGGAGTACTAAAATTACGCTCTTATAAACTTTAATTTTTTTTCTCAAAATCATACTAAATGGTGCTATTTCCTTTAAAGAATGACAAGCATCGAAAATTTAAACTATAGTAATAGTGAGTGTACGCCACTTCTTGACACTTTTTAGACTTGCATGGTCCTTCATAATGCTGACAATGCAACTTAGCAATAAAGTAATAAAAGTTCAAATTATGACATAATAAAAAAAATCATATTCTACCATCTCTTTCATTTGTTACATGGATCAAAATAGGTAAGAAACACAAAAATGAAAATCATCACAAGTCTGCATTGAGTAGGAACAAGGCAGTATTCTTTATAAGTATAGGAAGTCCGGGAGGAATAGCCTCGGACACCGGGCTGCAAGTGCCTTGGACACCAGGCCGGATGTGCCATGAGTACTATAGTAGTGACGGATCCTGAATTTTTAGTAAGAGGGTTTAAAAATAAAAATATAGTGTTTGGGAGTTAAACTTGGAACCTTAAGGAAAATGTTATCAACCTCTAATCTTGTGTTTAGAAGGTTAAAAATCTATATATGTACATAAAAAATAATTTTGGCGAGGGGGTTCGGGCGAACACTCTCACCCCTGGATCCGCCCTTGGGCACTAGGTAAATCTCGAGTCAATAAATCCCACATCATTTAACCCTGATGTTTATGTAAATTATAAAGATGTTCTTTATTTAAAAAAGATCAAATCAAATCCCTTTGGGTTTTCTAAAATTTTTACAATCGTTCTTGTATTTATTCTTCTCTGTACATTAAGAAAAATTAATGAATTATTTGACGAAATTTGCAGCTGATTAAAGTATTTGACCGAGAAAGTGTTATGATTCAACGCTTATTGATTTTTCCCTTTGAAGGCTCTTGATCCTTCGAGTTTTTGAAAGAACTAGATATATTCTCTTTTCATGTATTTTTCAATAGTACTTGTGGTTCTCATATGAACCATTCTGCCTCCGACTCGTATGAACAACATGTAGAATAGAAATAACAACAACATACTCTGTGAAATCTCACAACGTGGGGTCTGGAGAGTAGAGTATACACAGACCTTATCTCTAACTTGATAAGTAGAGCGACTGTTACCGACAGACCCTCGGCTCAAGACAACGCATAATCACACGCAAAGCAAGCAAAGCAATAGAAACGGTCATGCCCAGACAAGAAATTAAAGCAGTATGAACATGCTACTAACAAAATCGAATACACCATGGTAGCGTATTCTGACAAAAGGAAGCAATAGCTAACGCAGATAAATAAGATAGACAAAGTACACTAAAGAACACGTAGCAACATAAATCAAACTACAGGGGACAACAAAGCAATACTACTCCTATGAGTGTGATAGGCTAATCGGGAGTACGGTAATAGCACTGGAACTATCATTTTGTAAGCATAAGTAGGACTACGCTCGACTACCTACTACCCTAATCTGTGTCCTCCACAACCCCTATCTAAGGTCATGTCCTCAGTAAGTTGCACCTGCGTCATATCCCGTCTAATCACCTCTGCCCAATACTTCTTCGGCCTACCTCTACCCCTCCTGAACTCGTCCATAACCAACCTCTCACACCTCCGCACTAGGGCATCTGTGTCTCTCCTCTGCACATGCCCGAACCATCTCAACCTCGCTTCCCGCATCTTATCCTCCACCAAGGCCACTCCCACTCTTTCCTGGATATCTTCATTTCTAATTTTATCTCTCCGTGTATGCCCACACATCCATCTCAGCATCCTCATCTCGGCAACTTTCATCTTTTAGATGTGCGAAGTCTTAACTGACCAACACTCCGCCCCATACAACATAGTCGGTCTAATCAGGAAGATATGTTGTTTCTGGTAGACCCTCGGCTCAAAAGAAATATAGCCAATGCAGGAATGTAGGAAAGGAAAAGAGACAACAAAATAGCAAATGTATAAAACAAATGTAGTAACAAATATCAATACACATTAGCGAAAAAGAAATCTCAAGATTTGCAATGTTTCATTTATATTGCGTCGTTTGGCAGAATAAGATTGCTAATCTTCAAGAACTGTGAATCCATTGAATTGAGGTACTCTTGGCACTTGCATGTAATGGTATTTCACTTTTCATGAACTTTACCTCTCTGGTGTATTGATGCATTACAGGCTTAAAGTTTTTTGAAATTGGTAACATGTTATATTCATTAGCACCCCAAATAAAGGCCTGGTATGTCCTATCTACAAACACAGCCCCTACCAAAACTTACAAAGAGGCCAAAAAGTCTAGTAATGATTCTGCATCATCTACTAACTATTCTAGAATAGATCTTAATGGTTAGTTAAGATAATACATATTCATAACATCCAAACATATATGTACTTAGACAGACGCAGGAATAAATTAACCAATCAAGGACCCCTTGAGAAAGCAAGCTGCTTCTTGAGGTTGAGGATTTCAAGACCACTTGAAGCTAACTGATCTTTCAGCTTTGATGAAGCAGCCTCGAATTTCTTGTTCATAAAGTCTATCTCATCCAGCGCCTCCTTGTACCTTAGCCGGAATGCATCCAATTTTGCCTGTGCCCATGGTAGTTCATTCTCAGCTTAGCTTTGCCATTGTTGTGGTTGACTTCATTCTGTTCAGACATCAGATAATCACAAGCACTCTCTTTAAGGAAAATAAGCTTGAAATGACAAGCATTTGCAGCAGATTGTCTACTCATCTATGCAGAATTTATGCAATGCAAAAGCAACATATAGAATAAGCTATTCTCCACAGCTGCTTCATAAAGAAATTGGCATCATGAGTAGAACAAAAAGCTACAAAATTATTTCCTTTCTTTATTCTCAATCATCACATATATCAAACTAGTACGTATTAGAAATCAAGAAAAAAGAGAGAAGATAAATGATACAAATACAGCCACAAAAAGGTAACCTGTCACCTGGCATATCTCATCATAATCAAATGTAGCGTGCAATTGACCATGTATATGATTGCTTACATTATGCATTTTGACCTCCAAAGCTGAAAGCTTCTCTCTGAGCTGCTCGACTTCATGACTTGAATTTGACAGCTGATAACCAAAATATAGTATTACCCTCGAGCATAGTAGACAAAGTAACATAATAAATTTGTAACAATCTGTTTCAGATAAGTGAGAATCACATCTCCTTGTTCTGAGAGAAGATTCATCAATTAGTATTTCATGGCATTCAAGTGTAAACCTGATCTCTCTGAGATGTCTCTGCCCCCGATTCTCTAATATGGGCTAATAGATCTACTCTTTCTTTGCTAAGCATGCTTAACTCCATTTGAAGCCTTTCTACTTCCTTGCACTGATCTGATGCTCCAGTTTCAGCATCTGCAGTTGAAAATTCAACATTTCATTAGAAGAAGACCAGTTAAGCAGAACGGCAGTAACATAAAATGATGCTGGAAGCTTGGACAAGAAAAGGATATCAACTGAATTGGTGTGCAACAAAAAAGGTCCAAAACTCAAAAACTATTGCACCAGGACTAAATCGAGAGATAAGTTTGTCCAGCACAACTGCTGGTGGTGAAGATGTTGAGTTGTGGAGCCTAATTCCAGCCGACACTATGAAGACTCGATTGGGATCAGCCGATGAGTCGGTGTAATATTATTAGTGAAGGGTATTCTGAGAATTTTAGGCTTGTATTATGTTGCCCTAGTTTTCTCTATATAAACTATGTTGGAAATTTGCCTTTGGTGGGGAGGTGCGTCCACCCATATTTAATGACTTAAACACTAGGGTTCCGCATGTTGGAGGCTTTGTCTCTTCACACGTGCATAATCTACTAAGTGGGTAGATGACCGTAGGGCCAAGGATCGTCAAATTTCGCTAAGAAATGAAAGAGAAATTGGTCCACGAAGTAAGGTGTTTGAGGCATGAAAATATGGTGTGGGACAAATCTACCACATCTGGTGGAAAAAGGAAGAATTGTTCTCTTTATAAGTCTCAAAATTGGCTAAGGGTTTGAGATCCCAAGGGGTAACCCATGTGTTTGAAGGAGGGAGGACCTAGATGTGCTTGGGTTCGAGGCTAAGTCCATACGCGCGCCGCCGCCGCCCGCCAGTCCGATCTGGTCTCAGGTCGTGGAGCTTCTAGCTTCTTCTGATATTATCTTTTTGGACCCAAATTGCTTAAAACTCCATTAATCTGCACATAACTCCTCCCTAAAAGCTCCTTTATGTTGCACATTAAATCAGTCATTTGCTGATTAATTCCTCACTAATGGCCATTACTTGGCTATTAACAACTATTATTTGGCAGTTGAGAAGTCCATCTCCTTATACTATATATTGAAGCCTATTGTTGAGACTAACAGAAAAAACACAAATAGAACAAGAGAGAGGACGAATCACAACATAAAATCTGTCCAAAAGTGAGCAACAAAAACAGAAACACTTCCTTCTTTTTTCCTCTAAATCAGCAAGTTGTTTCGTGTTCGTTTTCTTCGTCACAATCAACTTCGTGTTCGTTTTCTTCGTCACAATCAACCTATTTGCTTTGTAATATTGATTAGTTGTTGTTTTATCTTGGGAGACTATTTCCCGCTAACGTAAAAGCATATATACGGGGCAATCTTGTCTTAAAGACAGAGAGACATCTCTCGACTCAGCCACCGTTGTAATAATCCAGATTTAGTGTTTCTTGATTTCAGGTTATCAAGATTCAAGACTAAACAATCTTGCGGCAGTTCTAAATATTGGTAAAAAATTGTTCATCCTTTCGAACACTTGTAATATTTATTTACTTTCTGTACTACATTTATATCCAACAAACTAGGGAGGGACGATGTTTCTATATATCTCCAACAATGTACATAACAGAGCGTATTAGGTTTTCTTGAGTGTCTCTTTGAGTCAAAGGATAGTCTTTATTAGGCGAGTCATGAGACGGCGTAGCCAGATAAGAGAAATTGTAAACTCAAACTTTATTATAGTAAACCTGCAGCGGCAAGTGGACGTAACTCTCGCATTGAGGGTGAACCACTATAAATCTGTGTGTGTTATTTGTTCTTCGCATAATTACTGTTTTCAGTTTAATTAGTGTTTTTTGACACATAAATCCAAACCAACTGGTCTCGTAAATCCCTAACAACTGGTATCAGAGTGACAGGTTGTGTTGCGATTCAAAAAAAAATGGGAGGCGGAGATGGTTCGGCACTCGGTATCAATAAATTCGATGGGACATATTTTGTGTTCTGGAGAATGCAGATTGAAGATTATTTGTACGGCAGAAAGATTCACCAGCCGCTGAGCCCCAAGCCATAGGAGATGAATGATGCCGATTGAAATCTCCTAGATAGACAGGTTTTGGGAGTAATACGATTGTCGCTGTCGAAGAACGTTGCTCACAAAGTTGCGAAGGAGAAGACCACCGCGGGCATGATGAAGGTTCTGTCCGATATGTATGAGAAACCTTCAGCTAACAATAAGGTATTTCTCATGAAAAAACTCTTTAATCTGAAGATGGAAGAAGGTGCGCCTGTTGCAACACACGTGAACGAATTTAACACGATTGTCAACCAACTATCATCGGTTGCAATCGAGTTTGACGATGAAGTGCAAGCCCTAATTCTGCTGGCATCTCTACCGAATAGTTGGGAGCCGATGAGAGCAGCCGTTAGTAATTCGATTGGCAGTGATAAACTGAAGTTCAACGATGTGAGGGATCGTATCCTTGCCAAGGAGGTTCGCAGGATAGATTCTGGTGAAGCATCGACTAGTTATGCTCTGAATGTTGAGAATAAAGGAAGAAACTATGACAGAAACAACAACCGAAATAAGGGCATGTCGAAGTCAAGGAATGGCAGGGGTCAATCCAGATCCGGGCGAACTCTTGAATGTTGGAACTGTGGGAAATCAGGTCACTTCAAGAAGAATTGCAGGGCACCAAAGAAGGAGGACAACAAGGAGAGTGGAATCAATGTTGCCACGGAAGACATTGGCGATGCATTATTTTTGTCGGTTGACAGCCCGATCGACTCTTGGGTACTTGACTCAAGAGCGTCTTTCCATACCACCCCACGTCATGATATAATGACGAGTTACGTTGCTGGGAACCACAACAAAGTTTATTTGGCCGATAGTGAGCCTTTAGATGTTGTTGGCATTGGAGACATCAAGTTGAAGATGTCAAATGGACTCGTGTGGTAGATTACAAAGGTCAGATATGTGCCGAAGCTAATGCGTAATCTGATCTCAGTGGGTCAGCTCAAGAGTCTTTTAAGCTGAAACTAAGACTTCGAAATTTTAAGTTATCAATTCTCAATCAATGACATGCGCAAGTATAAAGTATACTTCCCTTTATTTTAATATCTGGAAAAAAATAAAGGAAACATAACAAAAGGTAATAACGAGAATAATAAAACTTGAAATCCTACTTAATAAATCTGGGAAAATCCTAAATCTCTAAATCTATGAACTTTAGTAGAAACTAAACATTTAGGAAATAACTAGATATAAATAAATAGCCTTATATCATTCTTTCAGGAATCCCATATCTCATCAATTGCCTCTCGATCTTGTCCTCTTGATCCTTTAAGTTGCACGCAGCGATTGCGGCCTCGTAGTTTTGTTTCCTCAAATCTTCTCCTTCTTGCGTATCATGTTGTCTAGATTTCTCTGTTTGATCCTTTATTTGCCCTCTTACTTGTTCCAACATCCGCAACTTCTCATCAACTTTTTCGGTATTCCAGGACCAGGATGACATTTTGCTTTTGATATATATATAAAACTCGAACTACTGTTAATACAAAAATAACGAAGTTAAATAAAATTAATAACAAGCAATAACAAAATATTAGAAATAGTAAAAGTAGATAATTATAAGTTTACTATTAGAAAAACGCAAATTTTCAACATTCGTTTTGTCATAAAGTTGGAAAGGCCACCGGAGCCAGTTTCACAAAGAGCCCATCGAAAATTCGTATTTTTCTAGTAGTGATTTTTGGGATCATATATGTTTTCACATGTGAATAGTGATTTTCACATATAACTATACTTCGTGTAAAGGTAATATTATATCAACTATCGCAATGGATAATTTCGTGTTACGAAAAAAATAAGTCACAGCACGATTGTATACATGCTATAGACTTTGACAAAAAATATCTAATGCTTCTTAAATTGTTTGCATATAATCAATGAGATATTCAAGAGTAAAGTAAAAATCACTTCCCTTTATTTCATATCTGGAAAAAAAATTAAGGAACAACGAAAGAGAAATTAAAGTAGTGACTGGAATATAAAACCTAAAGTCCTAGCTAGAAACAAATTTGGGGAAGTCCTAAATCCTAAAATCTATGACTTACTAGAAATTAAAAAAATTGTAGTAGCTAACACCATTTTTCATCAATTTGTCTTCGAGCCTAGCCTCTTTATCCTTCAATTGATTGAGATGATTTGACATATCCATTCTCTCTCTCCTTATATCATATCCGTGATCTTGTTGCACCTCGAGGTTTTTAATGTAGTTTGTTCGTTGTTGTATCTGTTCTCTCACTTCTTCCAACTGATTCTTTATCGCTGAGTTCTTCTCGTTGTTGTTCATTCTTGCTCTTGCTATATATGTCAAACTTGAACCACGTACTGCAATATGTAACATAATTAAATAAATTAGTTAGAAACTAAATCAAGATACCAGAGATGGTAAACAAGAAAATTTGTCGCATCTCAAATACGTAAAACAATTTCTATACTTTTCCTATGTCAGATTTTGTGCATGAACGACTATGAAACTCGTTGTATAAACAGAAAATAAATAACAAAGAAGAACAACATTTTAATGAATTCTCAAGAAAAGCAAAGAACTAAGTGAAAGGAAATTAACTTAGGTATGTTATGTGAAAAGAGAGCGCACTTAATTCCTTGCATATACTCTATTGTTTATATAGATGACAGTGCTTCAATTCTTTCCTTATTTTTTTTTCTTTTCTATTTTACTCGTATCAATTGAAAATATTACTATAAATGAAAATTACCATATTTTGGACTAGGAAAATATGTATACGGATTGAAAAGCAGCAAGCTATGTAGATACTTGGAAATACAATTCAGGAAAAGTTAAGTGTAAGGAATCAGAGCAAAAATAAAAGGAAAAGTTGTCATAAAATAAGCAAATAATGATATATGATGTATCACATAGTACCAACGATTTGAGAAAAAGCCTTAAAAGTATCCCTTTTTTAAAAAAAAAAAAAGTTTCATTAAAGAACGAAACAAACCAAAAATAAATAAATAAAAGAAACAAGAAAAGAGAGAAGAAAAAATTCAAATTTTCCTTATTTCATTTATCAAATTTTCCTTTTCTTTGTCCACTCTTTTTCTTGGAGTTGAGTTTTCCTAATTTTCCAATGTTTTCCTAGGCGATTTTGTTTCATTTGGTAGTTTCTCCCTCAAAATATAGTAATTCTTATTTTTAGCAATATTTACAATTAATTGGCACGAGTAAAGAGAGAAGAAAAAATATAAGGAGATGGTGTCTATATAAACAATGGAGTATATGCATGTGATAATTATTATTATTAAAGTGCCCCTTTGAACATACTGGGTTAGGCTTCGTTAATAACGTAAGTTTTTTTTCTGCGTTCTTTTACCGTTTGTAACTCTCTTTGATTTTTATATTTTTGTTTATCAGTGTTCTCTTACATTGGACATATATATAAGAGAAGCAAAATATTAACTAATTATTCTCATAATCTTTTAAAGGATGTATTCGGAAGTATTTTAATGTAAATTCTAGTTGCAAAAGAGTGGTATAAATATATGCTAATGTATTTTAACGTAGTGGAGAAGGAATCAATCACTAATAGAAAAATACGAATTTTCGATGGGCTCTTTGTGAAACTGGCTTCGGTGGCCTTTTCAACTTTATGACAAAACGAATGTAGAAAATTTGCGTTTTTCTAATAGTAAACTTATAATTATCTACTTTTACTATTTCTAAGATTTTGTCATTGCATGTTATTAATTTTATTTAACTTCGTTACTTTTGTATTAACAGTAGTTCGAGTTTTATATATATATATATATCAAAAGCAAGAATGTCATCCTGGTCCTAGAATACCGAAAAAGTTGATGAGAAGTTGCAGATGTTGGAACAAGTAAGAGGGCAAATAAAGGATCAAACAGAGAAATCTAGACAACATGATACGCAAGAAGGTGAAGATTTGAGGAAACAAAACTATGAGGCCGCAATCGTTGCGTGTAAGTTAAAGGATCAAGAGGACAAGATCGAGAGGCAAAGGCAATTGATGAGATATGGGGTTCCTGAAAGAATGATGTAAGGCTTATTTATTTATATCTAGTTATTTACTAAATGTTTAGTTTCTACTAAAGTTCATAGTTTTAGGATTTTCCCAGATTTATCAGTAGGATTTCAAGTTTTATTATTCTCGTTATTACCTTTTGTTATGTTTCCTTTATTTTTTTCCAGATATTAAAATAAAGGGAAGTATACTTTATACTTGGGCGTGTCATTGATTGAGAATTGATCAACTTAAAATATTGAAGTCTTAGTTCTAGCTTAAAAGACTCTTGAGCTAAAGGTCTATCGGAAACAGTCTCCCTATCTTCATAAGGTAGGGGTAATGTCTGTGTACACTCTACCCTTACCGGAACCCACCCGGTGAGATTATACTGGGCATGTTGTTATTATTTTTGTAGTAGTTCCAGCTTAAAAAACAAAAAATGAAGTCGAAAACACTCAATGTTGCTGCTCTCTTGCCACTGTTTAGTCCGAGTATGAATTAGTTATAATAGTAAAATTAAAGAACATGATATATACATGCTAAAATTAGTATTAAAAGAAGTATGAATTGTTTAAAATAGTTAAAGTAAGTGAGCCTTAAAAAATCTATTCTTATTTCTGTTAATGGCCTCCCTGCATAGAAGTTGAGGGTATGCTTCAAGTTAATTACTACTCCCTCAATCTCAATTTATACGGACACTTTTCGCTTCTCGAAATTCAAATTGTATCAACTTTGATCAATATTATAATATGTATTTTTTTATCAAATTGATATGAGAAAAGTAGTATTTTTCATGTAGTCTGCAAATATATAAATTTTAATGTTAAAATTTTGGATTAAACTACTCCAATTTAATTTTAAAGTTTAGTCAAATCGACTCTCACAAAGCGAAAAATACCACATAAATGGGGACGGAGGGAGAATAAACAAGTGATTTGAGTTGTTTTGCAAAAGGAGGTGCTTTCGAGGATTCATCAATGATGGACAGTGATTCACGCCATCGTCAACTTAGCAGGAACGAAACGGGAGATGAAGTTGAGGACAGAGAAATTATCGACGATGATATTGGCATGGAATTGCATTAAAATTCTAGAAAAAGAAAGTCCCATATGGCGAATGCTAATTACATAGATGAACTGGATTCTAAACCACACAAGGTCAAAGTAAGTAGAAGCGAAAGAACAACGATGACTACTACAATGCAAGTTTTCAAAGAAAACTTAGGACGAGGCATAGGGTAAGGGACATGTTAACAAGTCACCTCGAGGAAGATGGGGATCCAAAAGCATTTTTGAGGATGATGCATATGAATTGGAAAACAAAAGATATACAAGTAACTTGGATGAGGATAGAATTGGACATTTCAAGGACTATCGACATGGAAGTCGGGAGTCTTCAAGGGAGCATAAACCTAGTTACAGCATATGCGAGAGATAAATAGATAGGGAGCGAGAGTCGTTGGCTAGAGAAAAGTAAAGGAATATATTCCCTGATTGTATTCATCAATAATGTACAATCAGATATATCGCACTAATATTATCGCAGTAGACCAGTATTGCCTTTTGAATTGGGCAGTGAAGCTTAAGTAGAACATTACGGATCCAACAAGACTCAGAGACGACGTTGGTGACACCTCTGTACTCTGCTTTGCCACTGGATCGGGATAGTGTAGGTTGGCTTTTGGAATTATTTCATGAATTATTGTCCTTTATGCATTTGTAGTATTATGTTTCTTATATTATTTTGGTTTTTGTAGGATTTTTGCATTGGGAAACCAAAATTGAAGAAATGTGCTGAAACATGGATAAAAGTGCTGGAAAAAAAAAGGAAGAAGTGCTGAGAAGACCACTTCTGCGGACCGCAGAATGGTAACCAAGTCGCAAAAATAGACAATGAAAGGAAGATTATGGAGCCTCGAAGTGCAACCAAATTTGCGGTCCGCACTTACGTTCGACGGATTGCAATCCGATTTGTGAACCACTACTCCAATTCAAGTCCAACTCAGATTGCGAAGTATCAAGACACTTCTACGGACCGCACTTCCTACCGCAGTTCTAGATGATCCAAATCAAGACTCACTCTGCGAAATCTAATCCAGTTTTCCGGATGGCAGACCTGTTCTGCGGTCCTCTTCTGCAGTGGCATTTTTGTAATTTCGCGTAGTCCGAAAATTGAATCCCTATATATAGTTACCTATAATTTTGTGATTTCACATCTTGTAACCTATATTCCTAGCTACGTTTAATTTATTCCTTGTGTCTTGTATTGAGGAGACAACAACACTATCCATCTTAATGTTGCAAGAATCTTGTGGGTAGAAGACAATCACCATTATTTATCCAAAAATTATTGTGAGCATTCCTTGATGTTTATTATGTCTTTGTTTATTTATTACATTGTTGTGCTTTTTTTTGTTGAACATGAGTGGTTAGAATTTAGGTTGGGGTTGTGACAAAAATAATAGAATTTGATAGTTGGGGTAGTTCATAAATATGAAATGGGTGTATTATTGTGGCATTTAACTACCCCCACTCTTAATGTTTAAGGGTTGGTTGCAAATACCCCTTTCATTGTCTATTGTCTCTAGTCAAACTTGAAAGAGGAGATTAGAGTCTAGAAAATGGGTATGTTGATTAGGACTTGGGGCTTTAAACCTCATTTAATTATTCCCAATATTAATTAGAAGTGAATCAACTAAGGGTAATAATGGGTGTTCATGAATGTCATACTTTGGAGCTTGAGAAAGCCTAAAGTGAAATTAAGTGGCTTACTTGAGAAATCTCCACCTAGATATTAGTCCTCATTGCTCATACCACACTATTTACACCCACCTTTGTAAAATCAATCATCACTTCCATGGATTAAGTCACAACCCTAACATTTCAACTTATTTGATACATTAACCATTAATTGACTTGATAACTTGAGTAGTTTAAACAAACAAACTTGGTTACTATAGAAGTAAATTATACAACGCGAATAGAGCAATTTCTCATCGTATTCTTTGTGGGATTCGATCTCAACCTAGTTGAGTTAATATATTTGACAATGGTCGCGTTATAGCATCTTAAGGTGTAATTTCGAGTCCATCACTACATGGACCGAGTTTGTGGAGGCATTTCTTGAGAGGTTCTTCCCGTAGGCTCGCATAATCCAACTCCAAGACGAGATCTTGACCTTCCGTCAATTACCGGGTGAAGCCTTGCATGAATCATGACTAAGGTTAAAAAAGAAGCTCAAACAATGCTACAATCATGGGTTGAGTGATGATGTATTGCTCCAAACGTTCTATCGGGTGCTTGATTCGGTCAGCAAATCGGTGGCCAACAATATAGTCCCCATTTCGCATACACACTATTTACACCCACCTTTGCAAAACTCAACATCACTTCCATACATTAAGTCATAACCCTAACATTCCAACTTATTTGATATATTAACCATTAATTGACTTGATAACTTGAGTAGTTTAAACAAACTTGGTTACTATAGAAGTAAAGTAATTAGTAAAGCCATGATACAACTCGAATAGATCAATTTCTCATCGTATACCTTGTGGGATTCGACCTCAACCTAATAGGGTTACTGTATTTTACAATGGCCGCGTTATACCATTTTAAGACGTAATTTGGGCGAGATCAACTGTTCATTTGCTTTTAGCTTCTATCGCTGATAACCAAATTCACTCCTCAAGTGAGAAATTGTACACGATCATATGCATTATAATTAACCCAACAATGAATTGGGGCCGAATCCCACAAAGAACAATATACTAGGTGATCAAACAAATAAGTAATTATCACTTTCTACGATAAGCCAAACACCTGATAATATTTTGATTTTAAGAAAGATTATAACTAATGTGAAAATAAAAACTAACCTAGAAAGCACGTAAAATGATCAATGATCACAAGTATGGATACACGTAAAATTGCTCTCAAGTAACGATTCAATGTATTTCACGATTTTACAATTAACAGCGAGTTTACATTAATTACTCTCGAGCAATGATTATATATTAGTTCCTTTTAGACACTAGCAACAATATGTAATTGACTATCTCTAGCCCAATTAAGAGCATGGTGTTACCTATAAGTCTTGTCCAAACAAACAGTTTACAGTGAGCATAGCCCAATAAATGTTTACGTCTAAAATAACAAATATATATATTTACATTGAATTTCGTGAAGCTAAATCAATTTTAATATTTTTTTTAACTTCTTTCCCGAGCTACCATAGAACCGTCTTCATTTTTCTATTTTTCGTCTTTAAAATATGTATAACATGATGTATATACGCTTTTATACAGTATTATACATTACATTTATAAACATATACATCCTTATACACTCTTATACATTACATACACATTCTGATACACTCTTATACATTATATATACACTGTATAGATAATGTATAATCCTTATAAGCTATTATACGTATATATACATTGTATATATAATGTATAAATAATATACATGCTTTGCATAATCATGTATAAATACCGTATAACAATGTATCTACACTGTATTTATTCATTACCACTTCCTCCGTTCAGTTTTACTTGTCCACAATAGACTTTGTACATCCCTTGAAAAATAATAAATCTAATGCATATTTTACGACGATACTCATATTAACTGGTGTATATATAGTCTTAATGAGCTTGAAAAATGATTTGAAATGAGTAATTAATGCTAAAGGGTAAAACAGAAAAAAAGAAATTATTTTTGTCTTGATATGCTAAAGTGGACAATTAAAGTGAAAATATATTTTAGTATAGTTGACGAGTAAACGTCAGCTGAATGAGTAGTTATTAGTACTAAAATGTCCGGGGTTTACTAAGTTCATAGATTTAGGGATCTATGACTTTAATTTTCTAGATCTGTTACAAGTAACTTCAAGTTTTATGTTCCCTTCGCTATTTTTATGTCTGTTTGATTTATGTTGCTATGTGTATTTTATTTGTCTTATTTACTTGCATTAGTTATTGCTCCTCTTTTGCTTCTTTTTTTCAGAATTAGCTATCATAACTTACTCACTTTGTTTGTCGTACATTGCTTAAGCTTGTGCCTTGTTTTGAGCCTAGGGTCTCTCGGAAACAGCCGCTCTACCTACCAAGGTAGAGGTAAGGTCTGTGTACACTCAATTCTCCCCAGACCCCACATTGTATATTTCACTGAATATGTTGTTGTTGTAGTATTCTTTTTATTCTGTCAAATTACTTGAGCTGGGAACAATTCATCAACCTATTTTATTAGCAACATCCTCTCTGATGAATTGTTCCACTGCATTAATTAGGCAAAATTAAAATAGACAAGAAAATTTCAATGCTTCTTAATATATTTCGCTAAATATTTTGCATACTAATATTCTTAAGCAATGAGATCGTAAAGTAAAGAACACTTCCCTTTATTTTATTATATGGAAAAAAAAATAGAGACCAACATAAGAGAAAGTAGTGACTGGAATATAAAACCTAAAGTCCTAGCTAGAAAAAAATTTGGGGAAGTCCTAAATCCTAAAATCTATGACTTACTAGAAATTAAAAAAAATTGTAGTAGCTAACACCATTTTTCATCAATTTGTCTTCGAGCCTAGCCTCTTTATCCTTCAATTGATTGAGATGATTTGACATATTCATTCTCTCTCTCCTTGTATCATATCCGTTATCTTGTTGCACCTCGAGGTTTTTAATATAGTTTGTTCGTTGTTGTATCTGTTCTCTAACCTCTTCCAACTGATTCTTTATCGCTAAGTTCCTCTCGTTGTTGTCCATTCTTGCTCTTGCTATATATGTTAAACTTGAACCACGTACTGCAATATGTAACATAATTAAGTAAATTAGTTAGTAACTAAATCAAGATACCAGAGATGGTAAACAAGAAAATTTGTCGCATCTCAAATACGTAAAACAATTTCTATACTTTTCCTATGTCAGATTTTGTGCATGAACGACTGTGAAACTCGTTGTATAAACAGAAAATAAAGAACAACGTCTTAATGAGTTCTTAAGAAAATCAAAGAACCAAGAAGAGATAAAACTAAGTGAAAGGAAATTAACTTACGTTATGTGAAAAGAGAGGGCTCACTTCATTCCTTGAATATACTCTATTATTTATATAGATGCCAGTGCTTCAATTTTTACTAAAAATAAAAATTACCATATTTTGGACTAGGAAAATATATATACGGATTAAAAAGCAGCAAGCTAGGTAGACACTTGGAAATATAATTTAGGAAAAGTTAAGTGTAAGGTATTAGAGCAAAAATAAGTTAAGGAAGAACTCTCTTCCCGTGTGTCATTATTTCCTTATATTCATTCATCAAATTTTCCTTTTCTTTGTCCACTTTTTTCTTGGAGTTGACTTTCCTAATTTTCCAATGTTTTCCTAGGCGGTTTTCTTTCACTTTGTAGCTTCTCTTTCAAAATAGTAGTAATTCTTATTTTTAGTAATAATGCTTACAATCAATTGGAACGAGTAAATGAAGAAAAAATAAGGAAAAACTAAGTCCTTGGTGTCTATATAAATAATACGGGAAAAAATAAAAAAATGTCCTTGTACTATCACAAAAGGTCTAAATATAACATTCATTCGCCTATTTTACTGAAAATATTTTTCTGATTACATTTTTGGTTCACTTATGCTCTTTGACAAACGTTTAATATAAAATAAAATAAAATAAAAAATTTTAAAAAATTCACGTGACATTTTATTACTGGTCCAATTGTTGGGGTTACAAGGATTTGCAAGAAACGGAAATTACAAGTAACTGCTTATGTAAGAATTGAAATTACAATTCAACTAGAAAACTGAAAATTACAATATAACAACAAAACTGAAATTACAATATTTGTTGAACAAGAAGACCGGAAACTGCTTTGATTTTTGCTGAGTCGAGTGTGGCACTCTGTCCTTAAGACAATATTGCCCCGTATGTATCCTTTATACGTCCCGGACAATTCGTCTCCCAAGATAAAACAGCAATGGAACAATTGAGCAAAGAAAACTCAAGAGCTACCGTGAAGAATATTGAATAATGAAATGATGCTAGGAAGTTATAGGAAGAACTGATTTTCTGGTTGTATATTTTCGTGTATATCAAGTGTGTCTCAACAATGGTGTAAGGGGTGTTTATATAGGTGAGGAAGGGACTGTTTGACTGCCTCCATAACAGCCATTATTGGCCAAATAATGACCATTATGGAGGTAGTAAAGCCACCAAATTAAACGAGAGAAATACCAACGGATGCCATTATAGGAGGTGTAATTCAGCCAAAATAAATGGTTGAATTGAGTGCTGGACGTTTCTGTCCGTGTCTGTTCGTGTCTGCCAAAATTCTGGAAAAGTTCTCTGGCCCAAAAAGATAATATCAGAAGGCCCACAGCCCACAGCTCACGGCCCACGACCCGTGACCCGTGAACCGTGAACCGTGAACAGTGAACCCGAGAACCCGGAACCCGAAACCGAACGGGCGGCGGGCGGGCGGCGGCGGCGCGCGTGTGGTCTTTCCTCGAACCGAAGCACATCTAGGTCCTTCCTCCTTTAAACACATGGGATACCCCTTGGGGTCCCAAACCCCAAACCAATTTCGAGTCTTATATACACAACAATTCTTTCTTCCTCTACCGATGAGGGAGAATTGAACACAACACCACACTTTCCATGCTTCAAACACCTCACTTCGTGGACCAATATCTCTTTCATTTCTCAATGAAATTTGACGATTCTTGGCCCTACGGTTATCTACGTACTTAGTAGATCATGCATGTGTAAAGAACCGAATTCTCCCACATATGTAACACTAGTGTTTAAGCCGTTAAAGTTGGTCCGTCGCAACTCCCGCCAAAGGAAAATTTTCAACAATCCCCTCTTGAAAGAGATTTTGGCGCACTCACATGGTGCCTTTTTCATTTCCAGCAATATTTCAGCGGACCGATGTTGCATAAGGAGAGGTAGCATCAGCTTTGAACCTTCCATAGTTGAATACCATCGGACTTACTTACTGCGCGGTGAACGTGATGTCTTGAACCGTCAATGTTTAGTGTAAGCCAAGTCAATAGTACCAACACAATAAATTCCCTTACTCTCTTCTTCGTAATGTTTTGTCCGTTTTGTCCATGGACAACGTCTTGGATTCTTAAGTGCGTTCATTTTGAGGCGGCCCGTCCTCGCACTTAAATAGGTGGTCTCTTACAAGGTATCCTGCTATACCCCACTTCACAAGTGTTAGGAACCATTAAAAGTTTCCCAAGAACCTAACCTCAACTGTTGATGATCATTAGAGGTTTTGAAAACTTAACCTTTACTCATACTGCAGATAGCACTTAACGTCTATCGCGGGAACGACTTTGGATTTAGTGTTTCTTTTCAGAAATCACTATCCGAAGTGCTCATACTTCCACTGAAGCGGTCAACTGAACCTTTATAACTTCGTTTTCCCATTGAACTAAATTACTGGGATCTCCAATTCGTAAGGTTGGGTTACCACTGTATTGGTCCTTATATCTTGGGTTTTAAGCCCATTCCCCTAGACAGACAAGCCATCTGATCCTTGAGTAGGCCCTTTGTCAATGGGTCTGCTATATTATCCTTTGACTTGATGTAATCAATGGATATTATACCTGTGGTGATCAGTTGCCTAACGGTCTTATGCCTCCGTCGAATATGACGAGACTTGTCGTTGTACATAGTATTTTGTGCCCTTCCTAGAGCCGACTGACTGTTGCAGTGGATCATTACCGAAGGTACGGGTTTGTTCCAACACGGAACATCCTCTAAGAAGTCATGAAGCCACTCAGCTTCTTCTCCTGCTTTGTCTAAAACGATAAACTTCGATTCCATTGTGGATCGGGCGATGCAAGTTTGCTTAGAGGATTTCCAAGACACAGCCCCACCACCAATTGTAAATATATATTCACTGGTGGACTTGGTGTTCTCTATATCAGATATCCAGTTTGCATCACTGTACCCTTCTAGTACAGCTGGATATCTCGAATAGTTCAGCCTGTAATTTAACGTGTATTTCAGGTATTGTAATACCCGATTCAACGCCTTCCAGTGATTATCACTCGGATTACGGGTGAACCTAGCCAACTTATTGGCTGCGTATGCAATATCAGGTCGGGTGCAGTTTGTTATATACATCAAACTACCGATCACCTGTGCATATCGCTCCTGGTATACAGGTGCACCAAGATTTTTATCAAGCTTTTCATTTGTATCCATTGGTGACTTTATCGGTGAACTGTCTAACATCTCGAACTTTCTCAAAACATCCTTGATGTAGTGAGACTGAGATAAGACCAGTCCGTCAGACGTCTTAGAGATTTTAATCCCTAAGATGACATCTGCGATACCCATATCCTTCATGTCGAAGCATTGTTTCAACATGTTCTTAGTCTCTAGGATTACCTTAGGACTGCTTCCTGTGATTAACATGTCGTCTACATACAAGCATATCATAACACATGAGTCAGAGTTACCTTTCGTGTAAACACATTTATCACACTCATTAATGGCGAACCCTTTCGATAGTAGAGTACTATCAAATTTTTCGTGCCATTATTTCGGGGCTTGTTTCAGCCCGTACAGAGATTTGACAAGTCTACAGACTTTCTTCTCTTGCCCTTGAACCACATACCCCTCGGGTTGGTCCATATAAATTTCTTCTTCCAAATCACCGTTTAGAAAGGCTGTCTTGACATCCATTTGGTGTATCTCAAGGTCACGCAAAGCTGCGATCGCAATGAATACCCGTATGGATGTCATCCGGGATACCGGGGAGTAGGTATGAAAGTAGTCAAAGCCTTCTGTTTGCCGATAGCCCTTGACTACCAACCTGGCTTTGTACTTGTCTATAGACTCATCTGCTTTGTATTTCCGTTTGAGTATCCACTTACACCCCAACGGTTTATTTCCCGTAGGAAGATCAACCAACTCTCACGTATGGTTATGCAGAATGGAGCCTATTTCACTCTCAATAGCTTCTTTCCAGAGTGATGCTTCTGGAGTGGAAAACTCCTGAGCAATTGTCCTAGGTTAATCATTAACCATATAAGCTACAAAGTCAGGACCAAAGGATTTATCCTTCCTGGCCCTTTTACTTTGCCTTAGATCCATCTCTGGAGTCCCCAAGTTCTGAGAATCTGGAACACTAAATTTCGGATGTTCAGCCACCTCGAGATTCGCTAGATCTGAACCATTCAGATCCGGGCAGTCAAGGACTCCCGGTTCTTGAGAGTTTTGTGCATAACTTCGTTTGCGAGAGGTTATGTCTTTCTCCTTTCTAGGAAAGGTACTTTCAAAGAATAGAGCATTCCTTGATTCCATTATTGTACCCTAGTGGATATCTGTAAATATCTGACTTATGCACTAAGAAGCGATAAGCACTACTGTTATTTGCATATCCGATGAATATGCAATCTACAGTCTTAGGCCCAATCTTGACCTGCTTTGGCTTGGGTACTTCAACCTTTGCCAGACAACCCCACACCATAAAGTATTTGTAGGTGGGTTTCTTTCCCTTCCATGATTCATATGGAGTTTTGTCCTTACCCTTATGTGGGACTCTGTTAAGAATCATATTAGCGGTAAGGACGGCTTCTCCCCACATGTTTTATGGAAGACTGGAATTGATAAGCAAGGCATTCATCATTTCCTTTAATGTGCGGTTCTTACGTTCCGCCACACCGTTTGATTGAGGTGAGTATGGAGCCGTCGTTTGATGAATAATGCCTTCTTGGGCACAGTATTCCTCAAAAGGCGCTACATATTCTCCCCCTCTATCGCTACGAATGGATTTAATCCGTAGGCTCAGTTGGTTCTCAACTTCTGCTTTGTAACGTCGGAACGCTTTAAAGGCTTCATCCTTACTTTTCAATAAGTAAAGGTAACAATATCTTGTGCTATCGTCAATGAAAGTCACAAAGTACTTGTTCCCCCCCCCCCAGTTTGTGCAAACTTCAAATCACATATATCTGTGTGGATAAGTTCTAGAGGGGCGGTATTCCTTTCGACGGATCGAAAAGGAAGCTTGGTGAGTTTTGCCTCTACGCACACCTCACACTTATGTTGAGGGTTTACGTCGATAGATGGCAACAACTCCATCTTTACCAGCCTTTGAATAGACTTGTAGTTAACGTGTCCTAATCTATGATGCCATAAATTAGAAGACTAAAGCAAATAAGAAGAAGGTTCAACTTTATTTCCTTGACGTAATACAGACATGGCATTCACTTTGAAGAGGCCTTCACAGACGAAGCCCCTCCCCACAAATGTGCCATTTTTAGTGAGTACAAACTTATTTGATTCAAACACTAGCCTAAAACCAACATTAACCAATAAAGGTCCAGAAACTAGATTTCTTCTAATCTCTGGGACGTGCATCACTTCCTTCAGAGTGAGTTCCTTGCCGGAAGTCATCTTCAGGACCACCTTTCCAACCCCTAGCACGTCCGAGGAAGCGTTGTTGCCCATGAACATCTTCTTGTCGGAGACCGGAGTGTACGTGAAGAAAGCATCTTTGTTGGAACAGATGTGTCTTGTTGCACCTGCGTCCACCCACCACTGCATCGGATTCTCAACCAAGTTGGCTTCTAGCACCACGACCGAGAGATCCTCAATTATGTCATCCAGGAGCGTGTCCTTGACGACGTTAGCTTGAGCCTTGCCTTTCGACTTGGCTTTCTGTTGTTGCTCAGTCTTGAGCTTGCGGCATTCCTTGATCCTATGACCAGGTTTCCCACAGTGATGGCGATTACCTCACGAGCGTCTCGGCGGGGCTTTGCCGTCTATGTGGAACTTCCGCTTGTTGCTTGTTTTCCTTTGGCCTCACCAGATTTGCCTTTGCCTCAGAATGTTGTCTACCCTTTGGCAAGGTCTTCTTATTATCTTCCTGGATTTGCAGTTTGATAACAAGCTCTTCAAAGGTCATCTCCTTTGTCTTGAGTTTCAAGTAACTCATAAACTCATTCCACGAAGGAGGTAACTTTTCAATCGATGATGCAACCAAAAGCGCTCGTTTGGCTTGATCCTTCCAAATCCAGGTGATGTAAAATCATTTGGAATTCCTGGACTTGGGACATCACTGTCTTGCTGTCCACCATTTGGAATTTTAGAAATTTCCCAACGATGAACTTCTTAGTACCCGCATCTTGTGCGTTGTACTTCTTTTGCAGTTTTTCCCACAGCTCTTTGGCAGTGCCAACGGTAGAATAGACCGTGTAGAGAGGGTCTGCCAAGCAGTTCAGTATATAGTTCTTGCACATGAAATCGCTATGATTCCACGCATCACGAACCATCTTCATGTCGTTAACGACATGGATACCAAGGCCCCCTTCACCCGTTTGAGCGGGCGAAGAGTCTATTTCATCTCTAGCTTGTGGAGGATCTTCCGTAAGGAACCAGGCCATGCCCATAATTGTTAAGTAGAACAGCATCTTTTGCTGCCATCTTTTAAATTCTGATCCCATGAACTTTTCAGGGCGATCATGGTGGTGTGAAGAAGAGGGTGGAGCTCCAACAGTCGGGAAGGCAGCAGTGTTACTGCCTTGAACAGGAGCCGCAGCAGCAGCAGTGAAGGCGGCGGAGTTAATGTCTTGGCCAGTGGCGGGGAAGGCAGCAACGTTGCCTCGAGAGGCAGCAGCAGTAGCAGTAGCAGCAACATCGGTCATATTTCCAGCCATGTTATTCCAGTTACCGTAAGCAAAATATTATCTTAAACTGTTGGGGTTACAAGGATTTGCAAGAAACGGAAATTACAAGTAACTGCTTATGTAAGAATTGAAATTACAATTCAACTAGAAAACTGAAAATTACAATATAACAATAAAACTGAAATTACAATATTTATTGAACAAGAAGACCGGAAACTGCTTTGATTTTTGCTGAGTCGAGTGTGGCACTCTGTCCTTAAGACAATATTGCCCCGTATGTATCCTTTATATGTCCCGGACAATTCGTCTCCCAAGATAAAACAACAATTGAACAATTGAGCAAAGAAAACTCAAGAGCTACCGTGAAGAATATTGAATAATGAAATGATGCTAGGAAGTTATAGGAAGAACTGATTTTCTGGTTGTATATTTTCGTGTATATCAAGTGTGTCTCAACAATGGTGTAAGGGGTGTTTATATAGGTGAAGAATGGACTGTTTGACTGCCTCCATAACAGCCATTATTGGCCAAATAATGACCATTATAGAGGTAGTAAAGCCACCAAATTAAAGGAGAGAAATACCAACGGATGCCATTATAGGAGGTGTAATTCAGCCAAAATAAATGGCTGAATTGAGTGCTGGACGTTTCTGGTTCGTGTCTGCTGGATGTTTCTGTTCGTGTCTGCCGAAATTCTGGAAAAGTTCTCTGGCCCAAAAAGATAATATCAGAAGGCCCACGGCCCACGACCCGTGAACCATGAATCCGAGAACCCGAGAACCCGAGAACCGGGAACTCGAAACCGGAACCGGACCCGGATCAGACGGGCGGGCGGCAGCGGCGCGCGTGTGGTCTTTCCTCGAACCGAAGCGCATCTAGGTCCTCCCTCCTTTAAACACATGGGATACCCCTTGGGGTCCCAAACCCCAAACCAATTTCGAGTCTTATATACACAACAATTCTTTCTTCTTCTACCGATGAGGGAGAATTGAACACAACACCACACTTTCCATGCTTCAAACACCTCACTTCGTGGACCAATATCTCTTTCATTTCTCAATGAAATTTGATGATTCTTGGCCCTACGGTTATCTACGTACTTAGTAGATCATGCATGTGTGAAGAACCGAATTCTCCAACATACGTAACACTAGTGTTTAAGCCGTTAAAGTTGGTCGGTCGCAACTCCCGCCAAAGGCAAATTTCCAACAATCCCCTCTTGAAAGAGATTTTGGCGCACTCACATGGTGCCTTTTTCATTTCCAGCAATATTTCAGCGGACCGATGTTGCATAAGGAGAGGTAGCATCAGCTTTGAACCTTCCATAGTTGAATACCATCGGACTTACTTACTGCGCGGTGAACGTGATGTCTTGAACCGTCAGTGTTTAGTGTAAGCCAAGTCAATGGTACCAACACAACAAATTCCCTTACTCTCTTCTTCGTAATGTTTTGTCCGTTTTGGCCATGGACAACGTCTTGGATTCTTAAGTGCGTTCATTTTGAGGCGGCCCGTCCTCGCACTTAAATAGGTGGTCTCCTACAAGGTATCCTGTTATACCCCACTTCACAAGTGTTAGGAACCATTAAAAGTTTCCCAAGAACCTAACCTCAACTGTTGAGGATCATTACAGGTTTTGAAAACTTAACCTTTACCCATACTGCAGATAGCACTTAACGTCTATCGCGGGAACGACTTTGGATTTGGTGTTTCTTTTCAGAAATCAATATCCGAAGTGCTCATAGTTTTAGGATTAAATTTGTAGGATTTCAAGTTTTATTATTCTCGTTATTACCTTTTGTTATGTTTCCTTATTTTTTTCCATATATTAAAATAAAGGGAAGTATACTTTATACTTGCGCGTATCATTGATTGAGAATTGATCAACTTAAAATATCGAAGTCTTAGTTCCAGCTTAAAAGACTCTTGAGCTGAGGGTCTATCGGAAACAGTCTCCCTACCTTCATAAGGTAGGGGTAATGTCTGTGTACACTTTACCCTTATCGGAACCCACCCGGTTAGATTATACTGGGCATGTTGTTATTATTTTTATAGTAGTTCCAGCTTAAAAAACAAAAAATGAAGTCGAAAACACTCAATGTTGCTGCTCTCTTGCCACTGTTTAGTCCGAGTATGAATTAGTTATAATAGTAAAATTAAAGAACATGATATATACATGCTAAAATTAGTATTAAAAGAAGTATGAATTGTTTAAAATAGTTAAAGTTAGTGAGCCTAAAAAAATCTATTCTTATTTCTGTTAATGGCCTCCCTGCATAGAAGTTGAGCGTATGCTTCAATTTAATTACTACTCCCACAATCTCAATTTATACGGACACTTTTCGCTTCTCGAAATTCAAACTGTATCAACTTTGATCAATATTATAATATGTATTTTTTTATCAAATTGGTATGAGAAAAGTAGTATTTTTTATGTAGTCTGCAAATATATAAATTTTAATATTAAAATTTTGGGTTAAACTACTCCAATTTAATTTTAAAGTTTTGTCAAATCGACTCTCACAAAGCGAAAAATGCCACATAAATGGGGACGGAGGGAGAATAAACAAGTGATTTGAGTTGTTTTGCAAAAGGAGGTGCTTTCGAGGATTCATCAATGATGGACAGTGATTCACGCCATCGTCACCTTAGCAAGAACGAAACGGGAGATGAAGTTGAGGACAGAGAAATTATCGATGATGATATTGGCATGGAATTGCATTAAAATTCTAGAAAAAGAAAGTCCCATATGGCGAATGCTAATTACATAGATGAACTGGATTCTAAACCACACAAGGGTAAGGGACATGTTAACAAGTCACCTCGAGGAAGATGGGGATCCAAAAGCATTTTTGAGGATGATGCATATGAACTGGAAACGAAAGATATACAAGTAACTTGGATGAGGATAGAATTGGACATTTCAAGGACTATCGACATGGAAGTCGGGAGTCTTCAAGGGAGCATAAACCTAGTTACAGCATATGCGAGAGATAGATAGATAGGGAGCGAGAGTCGTTGGCTAGAGAAAAGTAAAGGAATATATTCCCTGATTGTATTCATCAATAATGTACAATCAGATATATCGCACTAATATTATCGCAGTAGACCATTGTTGCCTTTTGAATTGGGCAGTGAAGCTTAAGTAGAACATTACGGATCCAACAAGACTCAGAGACGACGTTGGTGACACCTCTATACTCTGCTTTGTCACTGGATCGGGATAGT
Organism: Anisodus acutangulus; assembly: GCA_029783415.1. Lineage (NCBI taxonomy): Eukaryota > Viridiplantae > Streptophyta > Magnoliopsida > Solanales > Solanaceae > Anisodus > Anisodus acutangulus. The sequence continues at coordinate 51,969,133 of CM056497.1, forward strand.
GTAGGTTGGCTTTTGGAATTATTTCATGAATTACTGTCCTTTATGCATTTGTAGTATTATGTTTCTTATATTATTTTGGTTTTTGTAGGATTTTTGCATTGGGAAACCAAAATTGAAGAAATGTGCTGAAACATGGATAAAAGTGCTGGGAAAAAAAAGGAAGAAGTGTTGAGAAGACCACTTCTACGGACCGCAGAATGGTAACCAAGTCGCAAAAATAGACAATGAAAGGAAGATTCTGGAGCCTCGAAGTGCAACCAAATTTGCGGTCCGCACTTACGTTCGACGGACTGCAATCCGATTTGTGAACCACTACTCCAATTCAAGTCCAACTCAGATTGCGAAGTATCAAGACACTTCTACGGACCGCACTTCCTACCGCAGTTCTAGATGATCCAAATCAAGACTCACTCTGCGAAATCTAATCCAGTTTTCCGGATGGCAGACCTGTTCTGCGGTCCTCTTCTGCAGTGGCATTTTTGTAATTTCGCGTAGTTCGAAAATTGAATCCCTATATATAGTTACCTATAATTTTGTGATTTCACATCTTGTAACCTATATTCCTAGCTACGTTTAATTTATTCCTTGTGTCTTGTATTGAGGAGACAACAACACTATCCATCTTAATGTTGCAAGAATCTTGTGGGTAGAAGACAATCACCATTATTTATCCAAAAATTATTGTGAGCATTCCTTGATGTTTATTATGTCTTTGTTTATTTATTACATTGTTGTGCTTTTTTTTGTTGAACATGAGTGGTTAGAACTTAGGTTGGGGTTGTGACAAAAATAATAGAATTTGATAGTTGGGGTCGTTCATAAATATGAAATGGGTGTATTATTGTGGCATTTAACTACCCCCACTCTTAATGTTTAAGGGTTGGTTGCAAATACCCCTTTCATTGTCTATTGTCTCTAGTCAAACTTGAAAGAGGAGATTAGAGTCTAGAAAATGGGTATGTTGATTAGGACTTGGGGCTTTAAACCTCATTTAATTATTCCCAATATTAATTAGAAGTGAATCAACTAAGGGTAATAATGGGTGTTCATGAATGTCATACTTTGGAGCTTGAGAAAGCCTAAAGTGAAATTAAGTGGCTTACTTGAGAAATCTCCACCTAGATATTAGTCCTCATTGCTCATACCACACTATTTACACCCACCTTTGTAAAATCAATCATCACTTCCATGGATTAAGTCACAACCCTAACATTTCAACTTATTTGATACATTAACCATTAATTGACTTGATAACTTGAGTAGTTTAAACAAACAAACTTGGTTACTATAGAAGTAAATTATACAACGCGAATAGAGCAATTTCTCATCGTATTCTTTGTGGGATTCGATCTCAACCTAGTTGAGTTAATATATTTGACAATGGTCGCGTTATAGCATCTTAAGGTGTAATTTGAGCGAGATCAAATTTGGCGTTGTTTTCGGAGAATACGGTCCTGAAATTTCCTATTTGTAGTATTATTACTTTGCTAAAAGCTTTATTTCTAAAATTATGTTAACTTGTTATTTTTGTGGTGTAGGTGCTATGGCGGAGTTATCCGATGATGAGGGAAACGTAGAGATGGCACCTTTGCTAATGTCATCTTGCCACCCCAAATTTCGGGAAATGGAAGTTTCCACATAACCTCAATCATGCTCCATATGCTCAACAACAAGGGCCTATTAGGAGGATCGGCATCCGACGACCCGAATAGGCACTTGAGGAACTTCAACGAGGTGTGTTTCGCCTTCTGTCATCCCAACGTGTCTGAAGAAGCCGTGAAGTTAATGCTCTTTCCCTTCTCTCTAACCGGGGAGGCCACTATTTAGTTGGATGATTTACCTTTCGAGTCCATCACTACATGGACCGAGTTGGTGGAGGCATTTCTTGAGAGGTTCTTCCCGTAGGCTCGCATAATCCAACTCCAAGACGAGATCTTGACGTTCCGTCAATTACCGGGTGAAGCCTTGCATGAATCATGACTAAGGTTAAAAAAGAAGCTCAAACAATGCTACAATCATGGGTTGAGTGATGATGTATTGCTCCAAACGTTCTATCGGGTGCTTGATTCGGTCAGCAAATCGGTGGCCAACAATATAGTCCCCATTTCGCACACACACTATTTACACCCACCTTTGCAAAACTCAACATCACTTCCATACATTAAGTCATAACCCTAACATTCCAACTTATTTGATATATTAACCATTAATTGACTTGATAACTTGAGTAGTTTAAACAAACTTGGTTACTATAGAAGTAAAGTAATTAGTAAAGCCATGATACAACACAAATATTAGTACAAAGCAGATTTCAAATTGCTCTGGAAACTATTAGGGATGTCCTAAATCCATAAAATCTATGAATTACTACAAATTTAAACAATTTGTAGCAGCTAAGACCATTTTTCATCAATTTATCTTCGAGCTTAGTATCTTTATCCTTCAGCCCATTGAGATAATTTGAGCGTCTGTGATTTTCTTGCATCTCGAGTTGTTTAATGTAGTTTGTTCGCTCTTTTATATTTTTTTCTCACCTCTTCCAACTTACCCTTCATCTACAAGTTCTTGTTGTGTTGTTTCTTGAGGTAGACATTCTTACTTTTGGTATTTATGTCAAACTCAACCACCTACTGTAATAGGTAACATAATTAAATAGATTAATTAGGAATTAAATCAAGTTACTAGAGAGTTTGTCGCATTTCAAATATGTAAACAATTTCTTTAATTTTATTATGTAAAAACACATTGATAATTTTGTCCGGACGTACTATAAACTTATTATATAAACAAAATATAAAGAACAAAGAAGAGCAACATTATTGCTAAGTTTTTAATATCTTATGTGTTGAGATATTTTGATCTCAATAATAATTTAAGAGCTTATGAAGTTTTGATGATTGACACACTATGTATAAGTGACAATCAATGTACAAGGAATGAAGATGTATAGGAATCAGATCCTTAACAGATCTCCAACAGGAATTGATTAAGCAGGCATCACTGAAGAGGAACTAGTCCTTTGATCAAGAGTTGGAAACTGTTTCGTGCAGACTTGGAGAATTGGAATTATGACTCAATTTAATTCTACAATGAATTAGATGCACGTGTGGTGTACGGAATGCACGTGTGGAGCACGAGTTGTACGTGCGGCGCACGAGATGCATGTGTGACGCACACGAAAGTTAGTTTTATTTAATATACTTGAGACCTCTTATTATGATTTGGTTTTAGGCAACCAATTCCACTGAATCTCCCCTGAATATAGTAGAAAAGTAATCAATCACTACTAGAAAAATAAGAATTTCAGACTTTTCGTGAAACTACTGATGCTTTTTGGGACTTCTGATATGAAGTCTGTTGGAAATTTGTATTTCTCTAGTAGTCAACTAATCTACATTTTCTAGGTCTCCAATTTTTTTAGTTTAGTTTTTCATTGATTTTATTTAACTTTATTACTTTTGCCTTCACACTGATTCGAGTTGCTAATTTGTTATATATATGCCAAAAGCAATAATGTCATCCTAAAAAAACAAAACAATTGAGAAGAACTTCAAGAAGTTGGTAGATGTGAGACAAGAGATAGACAATGGAACGAACAAACTTAAACAATCTAATGTGTAACAATAAAGTGGAATTGATTCAAGGAAAGAAAGATTCGAGGCTACATGTGATCTTTGGAAGTTAATGGGTAAGAGGACCAGCTCAAAAACTGAAGAAATCAGGAGTTACTGAAAGAATGATATAGAGCTATTTATTTATTCATTACCACTTCCTCCGTTCAGTTTTACTTGTCCACAATAGACTTTGTACATCCCTTGAAAAATAATAAATCTAATGCATATTTTACGACGATACTCATATTAACTGGTGTATATAGTCTTAATGAGCTTGAAAAATGATTTGGAATGAGTAATTAATGCTAAAGGGTAAAACAGAAAAAAAGAAATTATTTTTGTCTTGATATGCTAAAGTGGACAATTAAAGTAAAAATATATTTTAGTATCAGCTGAATGAGTAGTTATTAGTACTAAAATGTCCAGGGTTTACTAAGTTCATAGATTTAGGGATCTATGACTTTAATTTTCTAGATCTGTTACAAGTAACTTCAAGTTTTATGTTCCCTTCGCTATTTTTATGTCTGTTTCTTTATTTTTTCAGATATTAAAATAAAGGGAAGTATAATTTATATTTGCACGTAGCATTGATCTAGAGTTGTTCTGTCTAATATAGTATTCCAAAGTTTTAATCCCAGCTTTAAGAAGGAAAAAAAACGAAAATTGTAGTCTTTAAACACACAAATGATGTTGCTCTCTTGTCATTTGTCCAAGTATGAATAGTAAAAGAAAAAGTTAAAATCAAAGAAGAAAATATATACATGTTAGTAACAATTAGTATTAAAAGAAGGTATGAATTCTTAAAAAGGACAGGGTAATTGAGCCTAAAATCTATTCTTATTTTTTCTAATGACCTTCCTGCATGTTAAAGAGCCACAATCTTGATCAACCTTTTAAAGAACCAAGAAGAGATAAAACTAAGTGAAAGAAAATTAACTTACGTTATGTGAAAAGAGAGGGCTCGCTTCATTCCTTGAATATACTCTATTGTTTATATAGATGTCAGTGCTTCAATTTTTACTAAAAATAAAAATTACTATATTTTGGACTAGGAAAATATATATACGGATTAAAAAGCAGCAAGCTAGGTAGACACTTGGAAATATAATTTAGGAAAAGTTAAGTGTAAGGTATTAGAGCAAAAATAAGTTAAGGAAGAACTCTCTTCCCGTGTGTCATTATTTCCTTATATTCATTCAACAAATTTTCCTTTTCTTTGTCCACTTTTTTCTTGGAGTTGACTTTCCTAATTTTCCAATGTTTTCCTAGGCGGTTTTCTTTCACTTTGTAGCTTCTCTTTCAAAATAGTAGTAATTCTTATTTTTAGTAATAATGCTTACAATCAATTGGAACGAGTAATTGAAGAAAAAATAAGGAAAAACTAAGTCCTTGGTGTCTATATAAATAATACGGAAAAAAATAAAAAATGTCCTTGTACTATCGCAAAAGGTCTAAATATAACATTCATTCACCTATTTTGCTGAAAACATTCCTCAGATTACATTTTTGGTTCACTTATGCTCTTTGACAAACGGTCAGTATAAAATAAAATAAAAAATTTAAAAAAATTCACGTGACATTTTATTACTGGTCCAATTTCAAACTATGACCCCAAGTAGAGAAATCCACCCACCCAGTTTTCTCTGACTTACCCAGTCCAAACACTATCCCGCCCCAAAATCTATGGAGTCTGCTGGCAGTGATTGAATTTTGAAAACTATTCTTTGTCTCATTAAGTTATGGGGGAAAGATGCAACGTACATCAACTATTATCCCTGATTTGTTAAAATGGTCCGGGTCAATGCATTGATAAATCAGATGAATCTAATATGCTCCTTGTACTCGTCCTCTACTCATATATGTAAAGAAGGAGTTGGAAATACCTTCTCGCCTCCTTGAGTTTTTGAAAATTGAATAGAAATATGTTATTTCTCAAGTTAATCTAATGATTCTTGTGTTAGTTAGTTGACTTTTAGATAAATGAGTCTTTTTTGAAGGTTTATTGGTTCCATTAGGTCTGTATTGTGATTTATGACTTAGTCGAGTCGTTGGTTCGAGTTTGAATAGTTTGGGGTTGCTTCGCGCTCGTGTTTGAAGTTTCGACATTGTTTCTTTGGCCATAAAGAGCACCTTATTAAGAAAACAACCTTTGATTTGTGTTTAAATTGAACCATTAGATTCGTATCGTAATTATGAAGTCATAGCAAAAAGAATTGTCATGTTTTGACACCGTATGAGGGAGTTATGTCCATTTTAGTATCGGAGAAGATTGTTGTTCTAGTGGCCGCGAAGAGGAAATAGGGCTGCTGAAGCGAAAATGGGCCGCCGAAGCGGAAAAACTGGACCAGAAAGTTATTTCTAAACCTATCTTTTTCAACTTGGAACTCCATTCTCCCAAATACATTTCTTGAACCTAACAACTCGTTAGACGGGGAAATTGGAGGGTTTCTCAAGATAGATCATTGGGGTAAGTTCCCTAACTTTGATTTATGATTTCATCTTAAATTATTTAAGTTTTTCATGGTGGGAAATTTGTTTTAAAAGAGGGTTCATGATTAAAAGCCCTAGGTTTGTAAATTGATTTTCTTAACAAATCATTGGTGCTTTGGGGTGGATTTTCCTAATATTTTGCTTGATAAAGCTTGGGTAAGTATTTTCAATTAAAAGTTTGATGTTACTTTTAAATGGGTCTTCAAGAGATTAAATTCTTGGATTTTTCCAAAATTGGGGTATTACTAAATTGATGAAATTAAGCTTATTTGGGATTAGTTTATAATGGAATTTGGTATTTTGACTCCCTAGACTTTGGGTAAACGTTTTCAACAAAAAATTCCATCCTTTTCCCTTGTGGGCCTGGGATCCTTATTTAGGGTTGTGTTTGATTTCATTTTGGAACTACATCAATATGGGTAGCGTTAGCTTTGAAATCTAATGTAATTTAATTAATTGATAGACTTTGATCGTTCTGAGGCTGTCCGGAGATGTAAGGCATTGGCGTGATAGTTTGTGGCACCTGTTCGGCCAAGAATTAGCTACGATTTAATATTACTAGACTTCGATGAAAGCCTGTAATTGTTATAAATATTGAGGGGTATTGGGCGTGTTGGGGGTCCCACCTTAGTAGCAGTGATGAGCACTTGGGTGGGTACATGTGTTGAATTGTCTTAATGGGTGCTTTGGGAAATCAACCTTAGCGTTGATTTCGACTGTTGTTATGTGAGCTTGTCTCCATTACGTGGGCTTGTCGCCATTGATTGATACTTGTTGTGTTTACTCATCACATATGCTTCTAATATGAAAGATTGATTTTATGAAATTATGTGTTATTGATAATGATGAAGCATGTGTATTTCATCTCTTGAACTTGATTGCATCTCATACACCATGACTGCTTGCCTTATTACTATTGTATTCATACACTCATGATTACTGTGATATTGAAACGGAGTGATATGGAATGTTGTGGGTCCAATGAGACCGGAAAGGAAAGGTAATGATATTATTATGAAATGGCTTGGAAACATTTAGATGATGATGATTTGATATGGCTCGACAAATGAGTCTTGGGCTCTAGACAGACCGGGGTATTAAAGGCTGGCTAGGAGCGGTATATGGACGGCGCGAGTCCCCCATGGGTTACTTAGATATGGAAAAGACCTATAGAATGTGTATACTAGTTGATGGATAGGTACGTACCTTTGCATATCATCATACTCGTGACATTGCATTCATTTCATTCATCCTTACACATTGTATTTGTGAGACTTGTACTTGATTTGGATTTGTTATCATGATAAGATGAATTCATATTGGTTGTTCCATGGTTTCCGAGTTGCTTAAGTGTTGAGCCATCTATGTGATTCATGGTGACTTACGTGAATAATGTCTTATTTGATAGGAAGTCTAGAATACAGATGAGTTGTTGTGTTGTCGTTGCAACTATCGTCTCGTGTGAATTGTATATGTTCAGATCCATCCTAAATAGGAGGCTCATGACAGTAATCACTTATTCAAACATCATAGGGTTGTGTAATAAACTTGCATGTACCAACGTCGTTAAGTGTACGTATAGTAACCAGGCCTATAAGTTAGGGGAAAACTTAGATCAATAGTGCTAATGTATGCCAATTATATGCTTATGTGAAAGGTTGCGATGTGGATGTATTCCTTAAGTGTTCAACGATCCATATTAGGAAGACTAAATAGATACATGAGGTTAGGATAAGTATGACTTAGATAGTTGAATAATGACTAGTGGACTTACTTCTATGAAATTTATGTGTTACTATGGGTAAAATTGTAACTTAAGTGTGAAACCATTTCTGTCGGTGAATGTGACCTATGTGCTTAACCGGAATGAGTAGGTTAGGGTTATCTATGTGTCAACTTGATATTTATGCATGTTACATGTTGTCTGCCGTTGTCGACCTATGATGCTTACGAGGGTACGTTGTGTACTCAAACTACATTTGCTACATCTTTTACGTGGATGCAGGTATAACAAATGATTCCGGTTGCAGGTTTGGAGTACGTGAAGGTTTAGGGCATGCCACTCATCCTATCGGCGACCCTGGTCTTCATCTTAGTCGGGTTTGTCTTTATTAACTCAAGGCAATGATTTGCTTTACTTCTCTATTCATTGTATTCATAGTAGTCCTTGTACGAGTCAGACCAGGTTTTGGGGGAAAGTTGTATTATAAAGAATTTTGATAATTATAAGTTTGAATAAAGAATTGCAATATTTATAGTTCCTTTAATTATTCCGCAATGTTTTAATACATGTTAAAAGAATTTTGGGGATAGTTTATCTACTGGGGGATAGTGTAGGTACCATCATGACCCGTAATTTGGGTCGTGACAAAATATGTGGGTTTTGCTCTCCACAAAATCCCTTTTATATTCAGCTAAATATGAGTCCAAGGAAACCCTATGCATCGCACAAGCATCTCACCAGGAAAACCTAAAATTTCTTCCATGTAATGTGTGAGCCACAACCGTAGTTCCAGGATAACTTGGGATTCTTCCAAGTTATGTGCAATGCACAGCCATAGCACTGCAACATTGGAATTATTCTTCTTTATTCCACACGATGGCCATGCGACGCATGCCTCTGGTTCAGGGCCTTACAATTGCACATGCATCTGTTCAACTATAGACTTAAACTTATTCTTGGAAAAAGAACATATGTTATGTCGAACATATATATGTTTCAACTTTTTAAACTATATTGAATCAAAGGTTGGATGGTACAACCAGCTCGGAAACGAAATAAGGATCAAAACAGGGAATTAATACAATGGGAATCTACTAAGATTTATTTATTTAGGTTAAAACGTTTTAATCTTAAAATAAAATTCCGGCCTAAGTATTTCTTGATTATTACTCTTATGAAACAACTGTTACCTCATAACTCCATAATATATTTCTGGACAGACATGCAAAAAGGTATTGGACGGATCCATACACAACTGGCTATATCAATTAATGTTAGATGATATTAATCTCCCTTGGGGAGTCTTTCGTTAATATCAAGGTATAAATAGAGTACAATATGCATCCCTTATACAAAAGAGGAATCCTAAGCCTATACAAAAGAGGAATCCTAGTCTTACCATAATTATATTTACATAATATATGGAAATATTCTAATTATGGGTAGGGAATATATTGTTTCCTATATTTACACGTTTACACACCCCCTCAGTCGGAGCGGGAGGAGACCGGACGCTAAGACTAGATCTGAAGTAAAGAAATAACTGTCTGGGAAGTCCTTTGGTAAATATGTCTGCATACAGATAGGATGATGGAACATGTAATACTCTGACATGGCCTAACGCAACTTTCTCACGAACGAAGTGTAGGTCTATCTCAATATGCTTGGTTCGCTGATGTTGAACCGGATTATGAGAAAGATAGATGGCAGAGATGTTATCACAATACACAATAGATACCTGACGCAAAGGACACTGAAGTTCTAACAGTAAATTTCTGAGCAAACAAATCTCAGCTACTACATTTGCAACGCCTCTGTACTCAGCCTCGGCACTAGAGGGAGATAGGCTAGCTTGTCGCTTGGCAGACCAAGAAATCGGATTATCCCCTAAGAAAACACAAAAGCCGGAGGTGGAGCGTCGCGTGTCCGGACACCCTGCCCAATCTGTATCCATATATGAAAGAAACATGTCTGGTGCAGAGGGGTATAGGTGCAAACCATAATCAAGAGTGCCCTTAATGTATCGAATGATACGCTTAAGAGCAGTGAAATGAGACTCCCTGGGGCATGCATGAATAAGCACACCTGCTGAACAGCATAAACTATCTCTGGCCTGGTGAATGTGAGATACTGAAGTGCACCTGCAAGGCTCCTATACAGAGTAGGATCAGAGACTGGAGCACCATCCATAGCACTGAGCTTAGATTTGGAATCAACTGGAGTAGGCACCTATTTGCAGTTCGCCATCTTAGCCCTGTACACAATCTCTTCTGCATACTTACGCTGACACAAGAACATATGATTGGCAGACCTGGTCACTGATATCCCCAAAAAGTAACTCAGCTTCCCCAAATCAGTCATTGTAAATTCGAACTTGAGCAAGACAATAATCTCATTTTTCAATTCGTTGGATGAGGCAATAAGAACAATATCATCCACGTAAAGTAATAAGTAAGCAGTGCTACTACCTCATGAAAAGTGAAAAGTGATGTATCACTCTTGCTGCATACAAACCCAATCTGCAAGATATACCTGGCAAAGCGATCATACCACGCACGGGGGGCCTGCTTCAGGCCATATAGTGACTTACGGAGACGGCACACATAGTGATGAACTGCTGGATGGGTGAACCGTGGTGGCTGATGCATGTAGACTGTCTCTCGCATATCCCCATGTAAGAATGCATTCTTCACGTCAAGCTGATGGATCGGCCAGTGTTTGCCCATGGCTATGCTCAAAACTGTACAGATGGTAGCTGGTTTGACAACCGGGCTGAAGGTCTCACCATAATCAATGCCCTTCTGCTGATTTGTGCCATTAGCCACAAGACGGACCTTATACCTCTCAAGATCCCCATTTTCTCTGAACTTGTGATGAAATAGCCACATACAACGAATTACATTCACCCCCTCAGGTCTAGGTACTAGATCTCATGTGTGATGTTTAGTTAAAGCATTGAATTCCTCATACATAGCCACATTCCAATTAGGGTCTTGTTTGGCCAATTTTGGGTTCTTTGGAAGTGGAGAGATGGTTTGGGCAGACAAGTTGAAATGCACTTTGGGTTTGATGATTCCATGATTTGAACGAGTTTCCATTGGATGGGTAGGGACAGTGGGTGGCGGAGTAGTGTCTGATACGGGGGGTAAAGTCGGATAAGGAGAAGGTGGGGGCAAAGCCGTCGGAGGCGCCGCGGCTCCTGGATCGAGAGTCGCGGTGCTAGAAGGTTGGCAGGCTTCTCTGAAGTTTGGGCACCGTGGCGCCTCAGCACAGGGCCGCGGCGCTGTCGACGGTGTTTCAAAAGATTGCTCTTTGGAAATCAGGCGCCGCGGCGCCTCCCCTCGAGGCTGCGGCTCTGACGACGGAACAGAGGATGTGAGTTGTTCGATTATGAGGGGAGAGATGGCAGACTCGTCAAGAAATGAATAGTCCTATTTTTGGAATTTTGGAAGATTCAAAAACGGGAATGTGGTCTCGTCGAATGTGACGTGATGAGATATGTGGATCTGACGAGTCGACAAGTCATAGCATAGATAGCCCCTATGGTTCGGCGGGAATCCTAGAAAGACGCATGGAGTGGACCTATGAACGAGCTTGTAAGGGGCGGTGGAGCTAAGGTTGGGATAGCACAGACAACCAAAAATCCATAGATGATCATAAGAGGGGATTATATGGTAGAGGATTTCGGTAGGGGTCATATTGTGAAGAGTGCTAGTAGGGAGAATATTGAGAGTGTATTCTGACATTTTAGCAGCATAGACCCAGAAGGGTGGAGGGAGGGAGGCATGAATCAATAGGGTGCGAATCATATTGTTAATGGTGCGGATAATTCTTTCAGCTTTACCGTTTTGTGGTGAGGTGTGAGGGCAGGAGAAGCGAAAGACCATGCCATTATTGGTACAAAAGCGGTGAAACATAGAGTTATTGAATTCACGACCATTATCGCACTGAAATGACTTTATGCCTTTTCAAATTGTGTTTGAATGAACTTGCGAAACTCAAGAAATTTGACAAACACTTCCGATTTAAATTTAAGAGGGTATAACCAAACGTAGTGTGAAAAATCATCAAGCAACACAAGGTAGTATTTATGACCGAGAGAAGTAGAGATAAGAGATGTCCATAAATCGGAATGTATGATATCAAAAGGAGCAAATGTAACACTAGTAGATGATTTAAACGAAAGACGATTATGTTTGCCTAAAGAGCAAGAAACACAATTTTGGGCAAGTCCCATTACAAGCAATGAAATTGTTGCCTTTAAGAAAATTAAAAACTGGGGCTCCTGGATGACCAAGCCTATTATGCCAAGTTGAAGAAGAAATAACCGCTAGAGTGACGGGAGAGCAAGATCTGGCAGCGAAGGTGGAAGTGAATGGATAGAGATCCCCCGTGCTATTGCATCTCGTAAGAGGTGTCCCCGTATGGAGATCATTCACAGTAAAACCAAAAGGGTCAAAATCCACGGAGACAGAATTATTACGAGTAAATTGGCAGACAGATATAAGGTTCTTAATCATGTGGGGCATATAGGGTGTTTTTGAGGGAGAAAGGTGGATGAGAAGGTTGTGTGTATGAGGTACCATAACCCTTAACTGTAATGTGTTGTCCACTACCAACTGTAACATATTGAAGATGCTTTAACCGAAACAGTTTAGGAATAGTACCTGCAGACTGGGTGACGTGAGATGTGGCGCCTGAGTCCATGTACCAAGTATTGTCAGGTTGTTGCATAGAGAGGGTGCTGAACGCCTGACTCAACTCAGTAGGTGTCATGCCGGAGGAGGGCTGTAGGACCTGACCTTGCATGAAGTGGGCCTGCTGTGGGGCTAGAGCGCGGCCTAACAAACCGGGGTAAGAATACGGATTGTATGGCTGCTGGTACTGGAATGGACTTGGCATCGCGGCTCTGAACTTGGGCGTCGCGGCTGCATCTTTGAGGCGCCCGGTCTTGTAGCAACAGCTGGCGAGGAGTCGCGGCCCGATTGTTCTGCGATCTCTGTTGATGTTCTTCTTTGTTGGTTACGTTGACCGCGACCCTTGCCACGACCACGGCCTCCTCTACCGCGGCCTTTTCCACCCTTGCCGCCAGCGGCCTGCGCTGTTGGGAGTTGTCCGTAGCGTCGATCTTGGGGCGTGTGTCGACTGGCTTACACATTGGGCGTGCTCATCCTGCTTAGCACGACGGGTTTCTTCGAGCAACAATTGTAAGCGAGCTTTGTTAAAACTCGGTAGCGGATCTGCCTGTTGAATAATGGTAGCCAAAGTATCATATTCGCCCTTAGTAAGGCCAGAAATCATTTGTAGCACCATTTTATCGTCAGTGACAGGCGTGCCGATGTTGGAGAGTTGATCCGCTAGAAGTTTAAGCTGCTTGCAGTACTCAGAGATATTGGAGAAGTTTTCAAGACGTGTTTTGTTGAACTGTTCTTCCAAATACACGGCACGAGTGTGCTTGTTGTCCTAAAAAATTTCCTCCAAACGATTCCACAAGTCAAGGGCTGTGGAGTCAGATTTCATGATAGTAAGGAGCAAATCCTGAGAGATACTACCATATATCCATTGTTTTACGTCGGCGTCGAGACGATGTTAGATAGAATCATCAACCTCCGTAGGGCGCGGAATAATGTCATCAATATGGTCAAGCACGTTATAGAGACATGCATGATTGCGAAAAAGTTCAACCTAGGGAGAATACTGGTTGTTTTCTTGATCAAGAATAATGAGAATATGGTTCTTGATGTTGGAAACAGTAAGGGCGGGATGAAACGGGGGTGATGACTTTGTGGTGGGATTTTTGAAGGTAGAGGCGTCAGAAAGTGTGGAAGAATCAGGGATAGCCATTTAGAGAAGAGAAGAAAGGAAGAACAAAACCCGAAAAACAAGAAAAAAATTCGGGAGGGCAAGGTAGGAGAGGGCAAAGCGGCTGTGGAGGAGAAAGGTTTTTAGGGTTTTGTTTATTTGGCTCTTGATACCATGTTAGATGATATTAATCTCCCTTTTGGAGTCTTTCATTAATATCAAGGTATATATAGAGTACAATATGCATCCCTTAGACAATAGGAATTCTAAGTCTATACAAAAGAGGAATCCTAGTCTTACCATAATTATATTTACACAATATATGAAAATATTCTAATTATGGGTAGGAAATATATTATTTCCTATATTTACACGTTTACAATTAAGAACTATGTATTTGCTTTCAGTTGATCATGAAATCCTTCTATGAAACACGTAATATGATGCTACAACAAAAACAAAATATTGTGACAGACAAAGTTGATCACGAATTTGTGATGCTTCATGCAAGAATTCGTTAATGTGAATGAAATTTTGTGACATTTTTATTTTTCCGTCACTGAATATTTGTGACGCGAGAATTTGATTAATGAATCCCAATTATTTAGAGAACGTATAAAAACATATAGTTAGAGGCGGATCTAAAATTTATAAGTAGAATAATTATTTTACAAATTTATCAAAAAATCTAATGTTGATTTTTATGATTGTTATTTAATATTATATGAATTAAGCATGTATATACATACGGACGTCCAGGATCAAAATTTATTATTTATTCTTATTTAGTGAATTTTTAGTACATATACATGGTTTGATATAATACTACTTTTTTTTTGGCTGGAAGCCCGGAACTTTGCTTCAAAAGTAAAGACATGAAATTAAAAGTTATTACATAATGAGATAGTTCACGAGAAAGTATCCCAGAGAAAGGAGAAAGGAAATTAAAGGGGGTGGAGTGTTCGAAAATACATCTTCTTCTCTAGCTACTAGATTTGAGCACAATTGTTTCCCATGTTTAGCCAGAGTGTCTGCCACAGTGTTTGCTTCATTGTATATCTTTATGAGGTGTGTCTGGCCCATTGCCTCTTAGGAGGAACCTGTAATCATTTAAGGATGTTGTGATGAATATGATTGTTAGTGGATTGTATAAGTGTTATCAATATAGGTGAATCTGCTTCTACTTCAATGGAAAACAGATTCTTGGTGAAGGCCAACTCGAGTCTCTTGAAAAGGGCTATAATTTTAGCATGTAACGGTGAATGGGCGATAATACAGCTTGTAAATCCTTCTATCCAGTGTCCATTTGAGTTGCATATGACTCCACCAGCACCTCCAAGAGGGTTGTTTTTTTGTGTAAGCTTCGTCCGTATTAAGTTTGAATGAGTGATTGTCTGGTGGTTGCCATTTAATATTTATGATAGTGCTAGGTATGTGGTTGGTAGGCCATTTTTTGGCTAGGTGATGGTATTCTAGAGCAGCATTAATGGCCTTGGTGCAGTTTTTTGGCTAAGTTCTTAAGTATATACACTATGTTCACCTCTCAGAACAACATCCATAGTGTATATATAAATCCCACAATGCATGGTATATAATTACATTTTTGGACCACTCTACAATATAATAGCCGGTAAATATATATATATTTAGTATATTAAGTATAACCATACATAAAATATACATCAATATACATATCAATACATAGATTTTGTATATTTTAACCAGTGCCCGTAATTAAATTTGGCCGACGGAACAAAAATGTAAAAACACTTTTATTAAGTGTATTAGCCTTATACTTAAACTGTATTTTGAAATTTTTGTTGGAAATTAGCCTTTGGCGGGGAGATGCGTCCACCCATCTTTGATGAATTAAACACTAGTGTTCCGTATGTTGGAGACCTCGTCTCTTTACACACGCATGATCTACGAAGTGAGTAGATGACCGTAGGGCCAAGAATCGTCTAATTTCGTTGAGAAATGAAAGAGATATCGGTCCACGAAGTAAGGTGTTTGAGACATGAAAATGTGGTGTGGGACAAATCTACCACATCGGTGGGAATAGGAAGAATTGCTCTCTATATAAGTCTCAAATTGGTAAAGGGTTTGGGACCCCAAGGGGTATCCCATGTGTTTAAAGGAGGGAAGACCTAGATGTGTTTGGGTTCAAGGCTAAGCCCACACGCGCGCCGCCGCCGCCCGCCCGTCCCGTCGGGTTCACGGGCTGTGGGGCTGTGGGGCTGTCTAATATTATCTTTTTGGACCAGAGAACTCTGCCAGATGTACAGTTTGATCCCTGAAGTTTCATATGTACAGTTTGGACCAGAATTCTTTCATATGTACAGTTTGGTCCCTGAAGTTTCAATATTTACAGTTTGGTCCCCATAATTTCTGGAGACTTTTTCTGTCTACTGTTGGACTGCGTTTTGGAGCATTAACCAGCCATTATTTGGCTGATTAATTCCTCCATTAACAGCCCATTACTTGGGCAGTGAACCGCCTCTTTCAATGGTCATTAACAGCCATTACTTGGTTGTTTTAATGCCCTCCTAATGGCCATTAACAGCCATGTTTTGGGCAGTTGTACAGCCCCTTCTCCTTGCTATATATTGAGCCTTCTTTGTCTCAAATCAGCAGCAGAAAATAGACGAAAAAACTAGCAGAAAATAGACGAAAAAACTGGCAGAAACATAGACGAAATTACAGTGCAAAACTGACTGAAAAACAGTCACGAAAATAGCTCAAAACAGTGAGCAAATTGTCACGAAAATCAGTGAGCAAACCCACACATATACACAAGATATACACTACAGAGACACACTATATACACAGAGACAAAAGAGAAGAGTATTGAGAAACTCTTCCTTCCTATTCCATATCTTCAGCAAGTCGAGTCATATTTGTTTTCTTCGACTGGCTCAACCTATTGGCTTTGTAGTGTTGAGATTAAAGTGTTGTTTTATCTTGGGAGACTATTGCCCGCTAACGTAAAAGCATATATACGGGGCAATCTTGTCTTAAGGATAGAGGGTTATCCTCGACTCAACACACAACGTTGTAACCATCCAGATTTAGTTGTTTCTTGATTTCAGGTTATCAAGATTCAAGGCACAACAAACTTCTGCAGCTTCTCAACATTGGCTTTGCAAGGTGATCAAGATTCAAGACACAACACACATGCGGCAGTTTTGAAGATTGACCATTTATTTATCCTTTCGAACATTTGTAATAGTTATTACTTCCCGTACTGCTTTATAAAGTACCATAGAAGTACCAACAATCTTTTCCTAAATAATTACTACATACTATGCATACTTCTAACGTGTGATTTCCAGAATTAGAAAGAAAATCAAAAGGTCTTATTTGCAGAGCAGCTCCTTTTGCTAGCTTAAAAGAATTCATATAATTTACTTGAAACATACATCTACACAACTATGGCAACTACGTTCTTATGTACGGTCAATAAAAAGTGTAAAGAAATAGTAATTCTAAAGAACTTATTTTTTAAAATGTTGGACTTGGATAGAGACGATTTAAATGGAGCAATATAGATGGTGATGATTTAATTTATATTTTGTGCAACTAACTCTAACGTAATCGATATATTAAAGTGTAATTATAGTGTATATATTTGGAGAAGAGTCAACTCGAGGTCAACGCACTTGCTCGGAAAGCTCATTAGAGGTTGCTTCACTGTAGAACGTTGACCTCCGACGAGGCAAGTTGGAAATTCAATATTTATGGGATCATATATGTTTTCACATGTGAATGGTGATTTTCACATATAACTATAATTCGTGTAAAGGTAATATTATATCAACTATCGCAATGGATAATTTCGTGTTACGAAAAAAATAAGTCACAGCACGATTGTATACATGCTATAGACTTTGACAAAAAATATCTAATGCTTCTTAAATTGTTTGCATATAATCAATGAGATATCCAAGAGTAAAGTAAAAATCACTTCCCTTTATTTCATATCTGGAAAAAAAATTAAGGAACAGCGAAAGAGAAATTAAAGTAGTGACTGGAATATAAAACCTAAAGTCCTAGCTAGAAACAAATTTGGGGAAGTCCTAAAACTTAAAATCTATGACTTACTAGAAATTTAAAAAAAATTGTAGTAGCTAACACCATTTTTCATCAATTTGTCTTCGAGCCTAGCCTCTTTATCCTTCAATTGATTGAGATGATTTGACATATCCATTCTCTCTCTCCTTGTATCATATCCGTGATCTTGTTGCACCTCGAGGTTTTTAATGTAGTTTGTTCGTTGATGTATCTGTTCTCTCACTTCTTCCAACTGATTCTTTATCGCTGAGTTCCTCTCGTTGTTGTCCATTCTTGCTCTTGCTATATATGTCAAACTTGAACCACGTACTGCAATATGTAACATAATTAAATAAATTAGTTAGAAACTGAATCAAGATACCAGAGATGGTAAACAAGAAAATTTGTCGCATCTCAAATACGTAAAACAATTTCTATACTTTTCCTATGTCAGATTTTGTGCATGAACGACTATGAAACTCGTTGTATAAACAGAAAATAAATAACAAGAAGAACAACATTTTAATGAATTCTCAAGAAAAGCAAAGAACTAAGTGAAAGGAAATTAACTTACGTATGTTATGTGAAAAGAGAGCGCACTTAATTCCTTGCATATACTCTATTGTTTATATAGATGACAGTGCTTCAATTCTTTCCTTATTTTTTTTTCTTTTCTATTTTACTCGTACCAATTGAAAATATTACTATAAATGAAAATTACCATATTTTGGACTAGGAAAATATGTATACGGATTGAAAAGCAGCAAGGTAGGTAGATACTTGGAAATATAATTCAGGAAAAGTTAAGTGTAAGGAATCAGAGCAAAAATAAATGGAAACAAGTATCCTTTTAAAAAAAATGTTTCATTAAAGAACGAAACAAACCAAAAATAAATAAATAAAAAGAAACAAGAAAACTTTTTTTCTCGTGTGTTATTATATTTATTTCCTTATTTCATTTATCAAATTTTCCTTTTCTTTGTCCACTCTTTTTCTTGGAGTTGAGTTTTCCTAATTTTCCAATGTTTTCCTAGGCGATTTTGTTTCATTTGGTAGTATCTCCCTCAAAATATAGTAATTCTTATTTTTAGCAATATTTACAATTAATTGGCACGAGTAAAGAGAGAAGAAAAAATATAAGGAGATGGTGTCTATATAAACAATGGAGTATATGCATGTGATAATTATTATTATTAAAGTGCCCCTTTGAACATACTGGGTTAGGCTTCGTTAATAACGTAAGTTTTTTTTCTGCGTTCTTTTAGCGTTTGTAACTCTCTTTGATTTTTATATTTTTGTTTATCTGTGTTCTCTTACATTGGAAGCAAAATATTAACTAATTATTCTCATAATCTTTTAAAGGATGTATTCGGAAGTATTTTAGTGTAAATTCTAGTTGCAAAAGAGTGGTATAAATCACTACTAGAAAAATACGAATTTTTGATGGGCTCTTTGTGAAACTGGCTCCGGTGGCCTTTCCAACTTTATGACAAAACGAATGTCGAAAATTTGAGTTTTTCTAATAGTAAACTTATAATTATCTACTTTTACTATTTCTAAGATTTTGTCATTGCTTGTTATTAATTTTATTTAACTTCTTTACTTTTGTATTAACAGTAGTTCGAGTTTTATATATATATCAAAAGCAAGAATGTCATCCTGGTCCTGAAATACCGAAAAAGTTGATGAGAAGTTATAGATGTTGGAACAAGTAAGAGGGCAAATAAAGGATCAAACAGAGAAATCTAGACAACATGATACGCAAGAAGGAGAAGATTTGAGGAAACAAAACTACGAGGCCGCAATCGCTGCGTGCAAGTTAAAGGATCAAGAGGACAAGATCGAGAGGCAATTGATGAGATATGGGGTTCCTGAAAGAATGATATAAGGCTATTTATTTATATCTAGTTATTTACTAAATGTTTAGTTTCTACTAAAGTTCATAGTTTTAGGATTTTCCCAGATGTATTAGTAGGATTTCAAGTTTTATTATTCTCGTTATTACCTTTTGTTATGTTTCCTTTATTTTTTTCCAGATATTAAAATAAAGGGAAGTATACTTTATACTTGGGCGTGTCATTGATTGAGAATTGATCAACTTAAAATATTGAAGTCTTAGTTCTAGCTTAAAAGACTCTTGAGCTAAGGGTCTATCGGAAACAGTCTCCCTACCTTCATAAGGTAGGGGTAATGTCTGTGTACACTCTACCCTTACCGGAACCCACCCGGTGAGATTATACTGGGCATGTTGTTATTATTTTTGTAGTAGTTCCAGCTTAAAAAACAAAAAATGAAGTCGAAAACACTCAATGTTGCTGCTCTCTTGCCACTGTTTAGTCCGAGTATGAATTAGTTATAATAGTAAAATTAAAGAACATGATATATACATGCTAAAATTAGTATTAAAAGAAGTATGAATTGTTTAAAATAGTTAAAGTAAGTGAGCCTTAAAAAATCTATTCTTATTTCTGTTAATGGCCTCCCTGCATAGAAGTTGAGGGTATGCTTCAAGTTAATTACTACTCCCTCAATCTCAATTTATACGGACACTTTTCGCTTCTCGAAATTCAAATTGTATCAACTTTGATCAATATTATAATATGTATTTTTTTATCAAATTGATATGAGAAAAGTAGTATTTTTCATGTAGTCTGCAAATATATAAATTTTAATGTTAAAATTTTGGATTAAACTACTCCAATTTAATTTTAAAGTTTAGTCAAATCGACTCTCACAAAGCGAAAAATACCACATAAATGGGGACGGAGGGAGAATAAACAAGTGATTTGAGTTGTTTTGCAAAAGGAGGTGCTTTCGAGGATTCATCAATGATGGACAGTGATTCACGCCATCGTCAACTTAGCAGGAACGAAACGGGAGATGAAGTTGAGGACAGAGAAATTATCGACGATGATATTGGCATGGAATTGCATTAAAATTCTAGAAAAAGAAAGTCCCATATGGCGAATGCTAATTACATAGATGAACTAGATTCTAAACCACACAAGGTCAAAGTAAGTAGAAGCGAAAGAACAACGATGACTACTACGATGCAAGTTTTCAAAGAAAACTTAGGACGAGGCATAGGGTAAGGGACATGTTAACAAGTCACCTCGAGGAAGATGGGGATCCAAAAGCATTTTTGAGGATGATGCATATGAACTGGAAAACGAAAGATATACAAGTAACTTGGATGAGGATAGAATTGGACATTTCAAGGACTATCGACATGGAAGTCGGGAGTCTTCAAGGGAGCATAAACCTAGTTACAGCATATGCGAGAGATAGATAGATAGGGAGCGAGAGTCGTTGGCTAGAGAAAAGTAAAGGAATATATTCCCTGATTGTATTCATCAATAATGTACAATCAGATATATCACACTAATATTATCGCAGTAGACCAGTATTGCCTTTTGAATTAGGCAGTGAAGCTTAAGTAGAACATTACGGATCCAACAAGACTCAGAGACGACGTTGGTGACACCTTTGTACTCTGCTTTGCCACTGGATCGGGATAGTGTAGGTTGGCTTTTGGAATTATTTCATGAATTATTGTCCTTTATGCATTTGTAGTATTATGTTTCTTCTATTATTTTGGTTTTTGTAGGATTTTTGCATTGGGAAACCAAAATTGAAGAAATATGCTGAAACATGGATAAAAGTGTTGGAAAAAAAAAGGAAGAAGTGCTGAGAAGACCACTTCTGCGGACCGCAGAATGGTAACCAAGTCGCAAAAATAGACAATGAAAGGAAGATTCTGGAGCCTCGAAGTGCAACCAAATTTGCGGTCCGCACTTACGTTCGATGGACTGCAATCCGATTTGTGAACCACTACTCCAATTCAAGTCCAACTCAGATTGCGAAGTATCAAGACACTTCTACGGACCGCACTTCCTACCGCAGTTCTAGATGATCCAAATCAAGACTCACTCTGCGAAATCTAATCCAGTTTTCCGGATGGCAGACCTGTTCTGCGGTCCTCTTCTGCAGTGGCATTTTTGTAATTTCGTGTAGTCCGAAAATTGAATCCCTATATATAGTTACCTATAATTTTGTGATTTGACATCTTGTAACCTATATTCCTAGCTATGTTTAATTTATTCCTTGTGTCTTGTATTGAGGAGACAACAACACTATCCATCTTAATGTTGCAAGAATCTTGTGGGTAGAAGACAATCACCATTATTTATCCAAAAATTATTGTGAGCATTCCTTGATGTTTATTATGTCTTTGTTTATTTATTACATTGTTGTGCTTTTTTTTGTTGAACATGAGTGGTTAGAACTTAGGTTGGGGTTGTGACAAAAATAATAGAATTTGATAGTTGAGGTCGTTCATAAATATGAAATGGGTGTATTATTGTGGCATTTAACTACCCCCACTCTTAATGTTTAAGGGTTGGTTGCAAATACTCATTTCCTTGTCTATTGTCTCTAGTCAAACTTGAAAGAGGAGATTAGAGTCTAGAAAATGGGTATGTTGATTAGGACTTGGGGCTTTAAACCTCATTTAATTATTCCCAATATTAATTAGAAGTGAATCAACTAAGGATAATAATGGGTGTTCATGAATGTCATACTTTGGAGCTTGAGAAAGCCTAAAGTGAAATTAAGTGGCTTACTTGAGAAATCTCCACCTAGATATTAGTCCTCATTGCTCATACCACACTATTGACACCCACCTTTGTAAAATCAATCATCACTTCCATGGATTAAGTCACAACCCTAACATTTCAACTTATTTGATACATTAACCATTAATTGACTTGATAACTTGAGTAGTTTAAACAAACAAACTTGGTTACTATAGAAGTAAATTATACAACGCTAATAGAGCAATTTCTCATCGTATTCTTTGTGGGATTCGATCTCAACCTAGTTGAGTTAATATATTTGACAATGGTCGCGTTATAGCATCTTAAGGTGTAATTTGAGCGAGATCAAATTTGGCGTTGTTTCCGGAGAATACGGTCCTGAAATTTCCTATTTGTAGTATTATTACTTTGCTAAAAGCTTTATTTCTAAAATTATGTTAACTTGTTATTTTTGTGGTGTAGGTGCTATGGCGTAGTTATCCGATGATGAGGGAAACGTAGAGATGGCACCTTTGCTAATGTCATCTTGCCACCCCAAATTTCGGGAAATGGAAGTTTCCACATAACCTCAATCATGCTCCATATGCTCAACAACAAGGGCCTATTAGGAGGATCGGCATCCGACGACCCGAATAGGCACTTGAGGAACTTCTACGCCCTGTCCCAATCACTCTCTTGGATTTTAGATCCTGCACATAACAAGAATTAGGGAAGAGTTCAATAAAACATCCAGAGTCACATATTTGACCAGCAGAAGCAAGATTCATATGTAATTTTGGAATGCAATAAACATTAGGTAATGATATAGTGGATGTATGAATGGTGTCAATGCCTGTCAATATCATATGTGTGTCATCAGCAGTCACAACAGAAGTGGAATGGGGGGGGTCAGAAGACATAGATACAAAGACGGAAGAATCAGAAGACATATGATTTCCAGCTCCAAAGTCCAAGATCCAAGAAGACGAAATGATACCTGAACCAATAGATGGTGATGAGCCGGAAGGAACAGAAAGAGCATAAGACTGAGAATTCTGTTGAAACTGTTGGAAGGCGAGGAACTTCTGAAATTGGTCAGCTAGAGAGTCAGTAGTGTGACTCACAAAGGCTCCTAAGCTGGGTGATCAAGAGAGGGCACAAAGGCAGCCTGAGTCGGTGGATACGAGTTCTGGAATTGACCCCCAGAATATGGCTTCTGTTGAGAAGGCTTCTGTCCTTGTCCCGAATATGGAGGCTTAGAACCTGATGTCTTCTGTAGCTCAGGACATTGATTCTTCTAGTGTCCTAGTTTCTTGCAATAGATGTTCTATACTGGTGTGTAAGGGCTGCAAGGATCGGTGCAGACGAAGGAGCTGCTAGTACAAAAGTAGAAGCCTTATGTACCCATTTTAGAGTCTTCAAACATGTTTCTTCAGCCATAAGTTCATTTACCACATCTTCAACAGATGGTAAGGGTTTGCGGTGCAACAAGCCTGAACGACAATTCTCAAATTCAGATCGAAGACCCATCAATAGCTGAACAAGACGATCTTCATCTCTGCATTTAATATAAGCATCACATGCTTGCAATTTAGTAGATTCTGTCATAGCTAACTGATCCCACAAAGTGGTCATTGCACAGAAATAATCTTGAATGCCCAAGTCATTTTGTACTAGTGCACGAATTTCATATTGTAACTGATATTTAACAGCAAAATTATTCTGCACAAACAATCTTGACAGATAATCCCAAATCTCTTTAGCAGTTTTGAACTTAGTCAATTGAACACCAATTCTTTGTTCAACAGAGTTATTAATCTAAGTAATAATCTTTGAATTATTAGTCTCCCAAGTCCTAAATAATTCATCAAAATTTTCATCTCCAATTTTAGGGCATTTGGTTTTTCCAGACATATAATCTCAAAGCCCCTTTCCCTTCAAAAAATTTACCATGACATAGCTCCAATAGGAATAATTTTTTCCATCTAACCGAACACCAATAGTTTGCAAAGAATCATCACCTCCAGCCATTATGAATTTTAAACAGAAAAATCCCAAATAACAAGCAACAAAATAAAAAGAGCAGATCTCACCAATCAGATGCGGAAGCCAAGAAGACGAAACCCAGATGTGGAAGCCAAGATCAGAACGAGCACGAGCAGCCAAAACGAGCACGAGCTTCCAAAACAAGCCAAAAAATTTTTAACTGATACCAGGGGCGTGCTGCATGCGAACCCCCTACTAACTCACCGCGGAGTTGGATCCTCGATCGAGCTAAAAATATTAAATTGCGCTTTTGGCTCTGATACCATGATAGAATTCATGAAAGTCTTTTATTCATAACATGAATTCTTACAAAGCAATAACAAGATAATAAAATAATACTATTCTTGAGAGCTAAAAGTGCAAGTAAAAAAAAAGCAAATAAAACCCTTTCTATATGGTCTATTACATGAGATACAAATGTATTTTTCCAATGTGGGAAAAAAGAAAATGCTAATAGAAACTACCATATGGAAGAAAATCGCCTAGGAAAACATTGAAAATTTAGGAAAAAAACAACTCCAAGAAAAAGTGGACAAAGAAAAGGAAAATTTGATAAATAAAATAAGGAAATAATAACATACGGGAAGAGAGTTATTCTTGTTTCTTTTATAATTATTTATTTATTTTGGTTTTGTTTCGTTCTTTTATTTCAAAGCAACTCAAGATAATAAAAAAAAACTAAAAGTGAAATAAATACCATTGAAACTAACTATAATAGTAACAAAATGTTTAGAAAATAAATAAATTATTTTACAGTATGCTAGTTTAATGTAAACTCTTTCTCAAAACATGGGACATTGTAGCGGTTACCCCTTGTGTCTTCCCATATATTATTATATCCTTATTTCATCGAAACTTTTCCTTTTATTTTTCTTCTAATTTCTTACAGTTAAATTTTTCTAGATTATATTTCCAAGTGTCTTCCTAGCTTGCTGCTTTTCAATCCGTATATATTTTCCTGGTCTACAATATGATTTCATTTTTAGTCATATTTTCAATTGACACATTAAAACAGAAAAATAAATATATAAGGAAAGAATTGTAGCATTGACATCCATACAATACAATATACGTTTTGACATAAGAAACGTACAGAAATTGACATAAGCTGAGTTAGGCTTGTTAACGTAAGTTCCCTTTCACTTTTGAGTCCATCTCTTAGTTCTTTGCTTTTCTTAAGAACTTAGTGAAAGAAATAATCCCTTCATTATTTTCATTGATTTAATAGATATATATACAAGTTAAAATAGGAGAATCCTATTCCTAATCTATTCCTAAAACCTTGTTCTACCATAACTCTAACTTTACAATTATGGTAGGTGTATAACTCTAATTATGGTAATCATTATACTACAATATTTCATAAATATATACTCCTAATATACACTGCTTTTCCGTGATAGAGGCCTGCTCCCAGCTCCCGTGATGGGCTTCTGCTTCAGTGGGCTGGCCAGTCCAGCGGCCTATTGCCAGTGGCCCATTGCTGAAAATCCTTGCTGCCTGTTTTGCCTAGTGATATATATGTGATATACACTGATGTATATTCAGTGTATATCACATGTATATTGCGTTGTTTAACACACCCCCGCAGTCATAGCGGGCGGTTTTCGAACGCTGAGACTGTTCCTAAAATCTTCAAAGAGAACCGCTGGTAGACCCTTTGTAAAGATGTCTGCAATTTGATAACGAGACGGGACATGACATACTCGAACTTGACCCTTTGCAACCTTTTCACGGACAAAATGAATGTCCATTTCGATATGCTTGGTGCGCTGGTGTTGAACTGGGTTACCTGAAAGGTAGATGGCACTAATGTTATCGCAATATACCAAGGTTGCTTTCTGAATGGGACAATGAAGCTCCAAAAGCAAATTACGTAGCCAACATGATTCTGAGACCACATTCGCTACCCCTCGATATTCTGCCTCAGCACTTGAGCGTGATAGAGTTGCCTGACGCTTTGCCGACCATGAGACCAAGTTGTTGCCGAGGAACATACAATAGCGGTCGACCGTCTGTGTCCGGACAACCACCCCAATCAAAGATCCGTGTAAGAGACAAGTGTGGATGTAGAGGAAGGATACAAGTGCAACCCATAGTCTAGTGTCCCCTGAATATACCGAATGATGCGTTTGATTGCATTCATGTGTTCAACTCTGGGATCATGCATGAATAAGCACACCGCCGAATCGCATATGTAATATCCGGTCCTGGTAAAGGTAAGATCTTGGAGGGCCCTGCAAGACCGCGATAGCGGGTCGGGTCCTCGTATGGTGCACCTGCTGCTGCGCTTAGCTTTGGGTTTGCATCAACTGGCGTGGAAGTGGACTTACAGGATGACATCCCAGCCCTCTCGATGATCTCAGCCGCATACTTCCGTTGAGACAGAAACAAGCCACCTGAATGACGTTTGACGGCAATCCCCAAAAAATAACTCAACGGCCCTAAGTCCTTCATAGCAAATTCAGAACTGAGCATGGCCATGATAGACTGACGCAAAACATCGGAGGAGGCAGTCAAAATGATATCATCCACATATAACAGAATATAGGCCAATGACGAACCACGGCGGTAGATGAACAAAGAATTGTCTGACCTGCTGTGTGTGAACCCAATAGTCGAAACAAAATCAGCAAATCGTGTATACCAGGCACGTGGAGACTGCTTAAGCCCATATAATGACTTCTTTAACAAACAGACATGATGGGGGCGGTTGGGATCCCTGAAACCCAACGGCTGATGCATATAGACTGTTTCCTTGAGATCCCCATGTAAAAAGGCATTCTTGACATCCAACTGATGGATTGGCCAAGTCTTTGAAAGAGCCAAGCTAAGCACAGTGCGAATGGTAGCCGGTTTGACCACCGGACTAAACGTCTCACCACAATCAATTCCAACCTGCTGAGTCTTACCATCACCAACAAGTCGTGCCTTATGTCGAGCAAATGACCCATCTGAATTCTCCTTATGAGAAAAAATCCACATAGACCTGATAATATTAATACCACATGGACGGGGCACCAACTCCCACGTCTTATTATCAATAAGAGCATTATATTCATCAGTCATAGCAATTTTCCAATTAGGGTCATTTAATGCGGACACAGGATTGCGGGGCAAGGGGGATCTAGAGACATCAGAATGTAAATTAAAATGTCTTTTAGGTGTAAAAATACCCCGCTGACTACGAGTGACCGGTCTATGACTCGAGGAAGAAGTGATGGAATTTTGGGAATTTTCTGGGCTCGGGACGGGTGGCGGCAGCGATGGGCTCTTGGCCCAAAGCGATAAGCGATGGACTCGGATTACAGGCGGTTCGAGGTGGGTGGCGAGCCCGATTCTTTGGAACTGTTCCAGTGGGTAACGATCTTGTGGGACCCGGCGGGCGATGGGCGGAGGGTTTTGGGCACGGGAGTTGTTCGAAAAATTCCGAATAATATACGTGGATATTTGGTCATCCAAAAATTATACGACTTTGGCTCGCGAGTATGAACTTTCGTAAAAGGGAATTGGGTTTCATCAAAAATGACATGACGATTTATAATGATTTTCTTGGAGGATAAATCAAAACACTTATAACCCCGATGATTTGACGGATAACCCAAAAATACACACGGAGTAGACCGAGCCTGAAGTTTGTTAATTGTGGTGGATGGGAATAACGGATAACACAAGCACCCAAAAATCCGAAGATGAGAATAAGACGGGTTCTTATTATATAAGATTTTGAGAGGGGAAGAATATGTCAGACCTTTAGACGGAATTATGTTAAGAAGGTAAGTGGCCATTTGTAGAGCATGATGCCAAAAATATGGAGGTATGGAGGCATGGATTAGGAGAGTTCGGACAATGTTATTTATGGAACGAATTTTGCGTTCGGCTTTTCCATTCTGTGAAGATGTATGAGGACATGAAAACCGGAAATTTATCCCATGAGTAGCACAAAATTCTCGAAACTCCCTATTGTCATACTCCTTCCCATTATCACATTGAATATTTTTTATTTCTCTTTCGAATTGAGTACGAACGAATGCTCTAAATTTTATGAAGATGGAAAACACTTGTGATTTATTCGCAATTGGAAATGTCCACAAAAATCTAGAATAATCATCTAAGAAGAGAACATAATATCGATGACCCATTGAACTAAGAACAGGAGACGTCCATAAGTCGCTATGAATAATGTCAAATGGCATAGAAGTATGAGATTTGGAGTCTACAAATGGCAATTTAACAATTTTTCCTAATGAACAAGACTGACAACTTGGAGTACGACTCGTACCCTTACAAGAAATAAAGCTATTTTTATCTAAAACTGATAAAATAGAAGATCCCGGATGACCCAAACGAGCATGCCACATGGAAGGAGAGATGGCTGCAAAAGCTGATGGCAAGGCTGGACTCGATGGACTGAAACCGGGCATGATAGGATACAGATCTCCCCTACTATCACACCTCATGAGATGACTCCCCGTCTTGAAATCCTTCACAGAGAAACCGAAAGGATCAAATTCAACAGAAACAGAATTGTCATTTGTGAACTTTCGGACAGACACTAAATTTTTAATCAATTTAGGAGCATGTAAAGTATTTTTCAAGAGGAGTGGTGGATTGGGAGGAGACAACGTTTTCTGACCATACCCTAGAATTGGAATAGAACTGCCATTACCAACAATTATTCCCCGAGGGGTGCTCAAATTGTAATAAGGTGAGAGAGTACCTGAATCGGAAGTCATGTGAGTAGTGGCCCCGGTGTCCATGTACCAATTTGTGTCCGGTTGAGTCAATCCCAACGTGTGCATTGCGGCCTCGATATCGGTCTGAGTGGGGCCTGCTGCATGATGGGCTTGCGGAGGTCGGGGTCCAAGAACTCCTTGCCGAGCTGGGCCTGCTCCGTAACCGCTACTCTCTGCCATTCTTTGGGCCAGCGGCGATGGGCCGCCCTGCGGTATTGGGCTCTTTGGGTGGCGACCAGCCATTGGCGGCTGAAGGGTGCCACTGCCAGTGGCCCCACTGCTGGGCCCACGGTGGTGGTGGCCCATCAGACTCGAATGGGACCCACCGCCGCTTGTTGCTCACCGAACCGCCACGTAACCACCTCGTTTGCCCTCGCGGTTTTGTTATTTTTGCGATTATTCTTGCCGCCACCATTATTATGGTTTTGGCCCGAATTATTAACAAAACCCGAAGCGACTAGGAGAGGATGCCACCATGACAACCGGGCTTGCTCCGTAGTCGCTTTTTAGCCAAACCGGCTTCTTCCAACGTCGACATGGAACGGGCTTGATGAAAGTCGGGAAGAGGATTGCTTTGGCGAAGGAGAGTTCCAACACCATTATAGGCCTCCAAAGCCCGGCAACCAATCTGTAGAACTAGACGATTATTTGTCATCGTGCGCCAACATTACGGAGTTGATCCGCCAATTCCTTTAGTTTCTTGCAATATGCGTAAACGTTGAATACGCCCATTCGAGCGAGAGAGAATTCACGCTCGAGTGTGACGATACGGAATGTTGGTTGTCTTGGAATATGTCACGCAATCTATTCCATGCAGCCATAGCCGCCGATCGGGCTCCATAATCGTTTGTAGAAGGTCCACTGAAATAGTGGCGTATATCCACCGAAGAACGGTAGCATCAAGTGTAATCCACACCTCAGGATCCTCCGCAGGAAGGGGTCTAGCGGGAGGAATTATGTGATGAAGAACTTGATAAGAGATAGCGTGAATTTTAAACAACTCCGCCCACGTTGCATATTGAACGTTTTCCATCTCAAGGACAATAGGGACACTAAGCTTGATATTGGAAACCGTGAGGGCAGGGTGAAAATTGTTCTTAGACATATTTCAAAGAACAAAGAAGGAGGTTAAATTTAAGAGAGGTTTTTGAGAGCGGAAGACGAGATATTTGGAGAGAAAAACCCGAGGGAAGGGGGGGGGGGTTCTCGGCCAAGGATACAAAAGTTTGAGAGAAGGGAACTTTTGTTTTAGACCTAGTCTCTTGATACCATGAAAGAAATAATCCCCTTCATTATTTTCATTGATTTAATAGATATATATACAAGTTAAAATAGGAGAATCCTATTCCTAATCTATTCCTAAAACCTTGTTCTACCATAACTCTAACTCTACAATTATGGTAGGTGTATAACTCTAATTATGGTAATCATTATACTACAATATTTCATAAATATATACTCCTAATATACACTGCTTTTCCGTGATAGAGGGCCTGCTCCCAGCTCCCGTGATGGGCTTCGCTCCGGTCAATTTGGCGATCCAATGACCCATTGCCGATGGCCCTCACTTTGAAAATCCTTCTTTGCTGTTTTGCCTAGTGATATATATGTGATATACACTGATGTATATTCAGTGTATATCACATGTATATTGCGTTGTTTAACACTTAGCAATAATGTTGCTTTCTTTGTTCTTTATTTTTTGTTTATATAGAGTTTTATAGTAGTTCGAATAAAATTATAAATATGTTTTTACGTAAGAAAAGTAAAGAAATTGGTTAACGGCGAACTCTTTAGTATCCTGATTTTATTATGTTACATATTACAGTACGTGGTTCAAGTTTAACATATATATCAAGAGCGGGAATGGACAACAACGAGAGGAACTTGACTATGAAGAATAAGTTGGAAGAGGTGAGAGAACATATACATCAATGAACAAATTACATTAAAAACCTCGAGGTGCAATAAGATGACGAATATGATACAAGGAGAGAGAATTGATATGTCAAATCATCTCAATCAATTGAAGGATAAAAAGGCTAAGCTCGAAGACAAATTGATGGAAAATGGTGTTAGCTACTACAAGTTTTTTTAATTTCTAGTAAGTCATAGATTTTTAGTGGTGGCGATGCCGGGCGCTCGATCCAAGCGGGTCGGGAGACGGGCGGGCGGGGTCGGGTCGGTGCAGCGGGTGCAGCGGGGTCGGGTCTGGCGGGACTTGCTCCAGTCCCGACCCGATCCCGATCCCGTCGGTATCGGGGCGGGGTCGGGGTCGGGGCGTGGTCCGGCGGGTTTTTTTTTTTAAAATAACATATGTATAAAAAAACTCAATAAACAAGATAAGATAGTGTAATAAAAACATCCCAAGACTGTTTTTGTGCCTCTTATATTATTTAATAGACATGATTTTTTTGTAATACAAATACAATTGTCTAAAATCTAAATTGCAACTTTGTGGTGTTGTCCAAAAGTTGCAAATTACATAATAAAATTGCAATTAAAAAATTACATTCTCAAAAAAACCTGTTCTAATTGCTTGATGATTTCCTGTGGTTCTTCGGTTGGAATTGGTATTTGTTGGTCAAATTGATCCACGTCGCTTCCACTACCTTCGGTTAAGATTTCGTTGTAGTTTTCATCTTCTTCTTCGTTGATCTCCGGTTGACCGCACCTTCTCCGCTCCGCTCGTATCCAATCTCTGAATAATACTGCAATTTCCAAGCTGTCTCCGGCTAATGAGTGTCTGTGGTCTCCTATTTGATATCTGCCGGCAGAAAAAGCGCTTTCAGACGCAGTTGATGACGCTTGAATGTTCAAAATATCTCGAGCCATCAATGAAAGTGTCGAAAAGGTCTTCTCATTCCCCCTCCAGTATTTCAGCAAGTCTTCATGTCCATCTTCATTGATAACTTCTTGATACGGTACAGAACCCTGCAAAACAAAAATATCCAACTCGCTAATTTGGTTAGTAGTAGAGGTACGGCCACACATTCTATTTCTGAGGCTTTCAATACTAGCCGCAGAAATAACATGTCTTTTGTGAGGTTGTGTTGAAGATGAAGAAGACGGTATGAAAGCCGGTAAGTTACTAGCATTTTCTTGTTGATAAAATCTATATTTTTTTTGCATTGGTGTTCTACGCTAGACAACACTTCTTTAGTTTGTTCAATAGGTGGTGGGTGATTTAGATTTTTGGGACTTGGAGGTGGTAGTACTTCTATATAATCGTAAATAGTTTCAATTAGTGATTTAGTACCGTCTATTTTAATAGTAGGATTTAATACAAAACCAATAATATAAATAGAGGGAATAGGAATAAAATATTTTTTTATTTTGACAAACATTTTTTAATAGCTGCCTTATAAGCTAATTTTTTCATATATTCACTAAGTAATAAAAATATTAGAGTTATATAAAACAACATAGTTGAAATAGTAGGATAATATATACCGGAAAATTCTCTTGTTGCTTAAAAAAATTTCTCTAAAAATACAATAAGTTCGGAAATTTTTACCCAATCACTATCTAAAATCATATCAGCTGAATTTTTATTATGAGAGTTAAAAAATAAAGTTATAGGTATTCTATAGTCATAAGCAACAAGTAGTTGCTCGTATAAAGAATTCCACCTTGTGGATACTTCTTGTGGAATTTTTCTATAAGGTAGTCCACAATCGTGACAAGTTTTTTTATATTCTATTCTACGTCAGACTTTATTACTTTTAAAAATAAAGTTTATAGCAAATTATATTTTACTAAGAATGTCTTCAAAAAGTGATAGACCATCCTTTACAATTAAGTTATATATATGGCACGCGCATTTTATATGAAAATGATCTGGAAAAGATGGAGTTAAACTATTTTTTAAAATTGTAATTGCGTAATTGTTAGAAGAAGCGTTATCTAATGTAATTGTCATAATTGTATCTGTTATTCCGTAATAATGGCACACTTGATAAATATTATCTGCAATAAAAGTACAAGTGTGCCTATCATCTATATATCTATACGCTAAAATACATTTTTGCATAGACCATTTATAATCTATCTAATGACAAGTTACAGTTAAATAATCATGGTCGTTAGTACTACGACCTATATCAGACGTGATAGATACTTTGCCATTAAAATGATATAATGAAAAACGTAAATATTGTTGATATTCATGTGCGAATTTAAATACATCTCTCTTAACAGTTGATCTAGGAAAACCGTTAAAAGCAGGATTATATATATCTCTAATGTAATGAATAAAACCGGGAGATGAAGGAAATGAAAAAGGAAAACCCTCCACAACAACTAATTTTGATATTGCTTCCCTATCTCTATGTTTATTGTATTTAGAGCCTACAATTCCCCCCGTCATAGGGTTAATTTGACCCTGTACTTGGTCCGAGACAGTATCAGTATGTGAACTTTGTCCCGATGGAGCGGGCGTTTGCGCACCCGGTTTTGAAGCCTGGTATTGGGCATACCTAGCTGGATGAGCACTTACTGCGTGTCTAATTAAACCCCCCGTCCCACCGTGACCTTTTTCAGTTTTAAATTTTAAAACATTTTTACAAATTTTACATATAGCTACTTGATTCTCTACGTCCCTATCAAAAAATGTCCATGCATCTGATTTTAATGATCGTTTTGCTGGACCTCGTCTCATACTAGGGGGAATATGAGGTATTTCAGTTGAAGGTGCACTAGTGGGTGTGTTGTCATCAACATTAGTGGGTGTATCATCTAGATCATCGTCTAAATTAAAGTCTTCTTGAGTTCCAGAAAATAGTTCATCATCTAAATCTAATGGTATTGTAGGAAAATGTTGAATATCAACAAAATCATCATGTGTAGGAATAAGATGACTAGAAGAAGTACCCTTGCCCTGGTTGCCCCTACTAGAAGAAGTCTTACCCTTACCCTTAAACATACCTCTAATTCCTTCCATTTTAATTATATGCTAACAAATAATTAAAGTAAATGAAATTAAGTGCGCTAAATAAAATAAACAGACAATAATAATTTAATGAAGGAACGACTGTACCAACGTGACGTAACGTCGACGTGTAATCGAGAGGTTGAAAATTGAAACTTTGCTCGATGGAAGATCCTCAAGCTAGTTGCCAACTTCACTCCCAATTCCCAAATGAATAAATATAATTGAATATTTAGCAAACAATGTAGACTTGTAGAGAGAGATATTGAGAGATTAGAGAGATTGTAGGAAGATTTGTGAGAAAGATGAAGAGAAAATGAGTTATTTATAGTTGGAAAATTGGGTTAAAGTGTAAATATAATAACTTATGGGTTAAAAATAAATATTAAGGGGTAGGGGG
Source organism: Anisodus acutangulus (assembly GCA_029783415.1). Lineage (NCBI taxonomy): Eukaryota > Viridiplantae > Streptophyta > Magnoliopsida > Solanales > Solanaceae > Anisodus > Anisodus acutangulus. The sequence goes on from CM056497.1 coordinate 52,003,498, forward strand.
GGTTGGGGGAGGGGGGAGGCCTAAAATGGCCGTTGCCCAACGGCCAAAATCTAAAATGGTCGTTGGTGCAACGGTTATATTTGCAAAGGAGGAGAAATCGGGCGGGGTCGGTGTCGGGACGGGCTCTGGGCGGGCTCGGGTCAGGCGGGCCTAGGGCGGGCTCAGGTCTGGCGGGACGAGACATTGTCCCGTCCCGAGTTCAAGTCCCGCCACCATTTTTTTTTACGCGGGTCGGGCGGGACCGGGGCGGGCTCGGAACGGGATCGGGTCGGGGTCGGACCGTCCCGGCCCACTGGCCACCCTTAGATTTTTAGGGATTTAGGACTTCCCCAAATTTGTTTCTAGCTAGGACTTTGGTTTTATATTCCAGTCACTATTTTATTTTTTCTTTCGTTGTTCCTTTTTTTTCTCTTCCGGATATGAAATAAAGGGAAATATTTTTTAATTTACTCTTGAATATCTAATTATATATTACTCCATTCGTCTCAATTTAAACGTCTTATTTTTCTTTTTTGTCTGTTATAAAAAGAATACATTTTTTTATATTTAGTAAGTTTTTCAATTCCAATATTAGGTATTACAAGTTTAAGACCAAGTACACACATCTTTAATTGAACATCCCAAGATTCAAAAGTCTCCCTTTATTTTTTAATTACATGTCAAATCAATTTAAAACACTTAAAATTAGACGGATAAAGTATTAGATACTGATCTCCTTACCGTTCTCGTATACTTACTTTATATATATATTTTAACTCCGTTAATAAGAATTCTGATCCCACTACTGTGTCACACTGTCTAATTGGTAATTTCCTGGCAACAAAACACATTTGACACTTCTCCGTCAAAGTCGTAACTTGCTATGCAAGTTGTGTTTTTATTACATATAACATGTGTTCATTGACATTCCCTTCATCCATACTCCAAGCAAAATGCTTAGCTAAGCAATTACGTACATTCAAAAATACTATTAAAAAAAATAAAAGTCCACCCCACACCTTGTGCTTCAAGAAAATCCATTTTATTTATTTGCTTCAAGTTAAAACAATATAATAGTAGATAGTACAGATACGTTTTATTTCTTAGACAGCAGGAGCGGAGCTAGAAGTCTATATACAGGTTTAGCCGAACTCAATAATTTTTATTCGACTTGATTGTTTTTTACTTAATTTATTTTATTATATTGTTATTATTATTGCCAATTATTATTATTATTTTTACATCTTTTCTTGAGCCGAGTGTATCGAAAACAATCTCCCGACAAGGTAGAGATAAGATCTGTGTACACTCTATCCTCCTCAGATCTCACCTAATGAGATTATACTTTATTGTTGTTGTTGTCGAGTGTATATATATAAAAAAATTCATTAAATATATACGAATATTAAAATTTAGAACTCAGTTACGGAAGAATTCATTTTAAAATTCAGTGGTTGAGGAGTTCTAAGAGGTTCTTGTAATCCCCCCACTAAGTATTCATTTCCCACAAGGAAATTCGAACTTTACACCCATAAAGTGCACTGTCCGAAAAATCTGGACCCCAGAACAAGACAACCATGTTTGACAATTATGACAGATAGGAGTAGGTAAGTCCCACAACCTCAACGACTGTTAGTCAGAACTCAGAAAGAAGAAACTCAGATCAGATAATCTCCAAAAGCAGGTTAACTTCGTTTTGCTAGTATATATTTTTTTCTGAATCCTCATGTCTATTACTATTATTCCTCATGTATTCAAAATTATATTTCTAAAAAGAGAATAAACTTAGATTAGTTAAGTTTCGCTTTCAACAGAAAACTGTGTTTTCTTAAGGAATTTAATCTCCCTATAATTGTCCAAAAGTTTAGATTAATTCCAGATAGGATAGAACGAAATACTATTCTGCATTACTGTCAATCGAAACTCAACAAACGGCACTAAATCACACTTGACGCTTACTTTTGGTTTAATGCACATAATAGGGGAGGAAGAAGACGACTTTTTCCTGAGTCTGTTTTTCAGCGTTTCGGTGTATAATATCTGAGGTAAGGCCTAGATAATAAAAGGGTTGGAGAGGTACAATCCAGAAAATGTCTTTCCTCGTTACATGATCATGTTGTTGTGCGTTCATCTCAATAACTGTTATTACTTTTTAGTATTTTTTTAAAATTTCTTCCGTCCAACCAGCCTCAGCACGGGGGGGGGGGGGTTATCTATTACTATTTTTTATGATTGATATATTTATATATCACATGCACCAACAGAAATGAGATGGTTCTGTTACCAACTTTAAAGTGCTGTACTTTCTCATGAGTAATTTAATTGAACCCAAATGAAGAGTCAAATATCATCCTATTTTTTAGATAGATATCTTCTCATGTTACTATCCACTATCCAGATAATTAATTAGTTATTGTTTTGCTATCTTCCCTTCTGTGTTTCTATTATGCTTTTAGTAGGCGTTTGGCCATAGATTCCAAATATTTTTTATGTTATCTGGAATTTATGAAGTTGAAGTTGAAGTTGAAGATGAAATTATATTTGATTATACTTGTTCCAAATAACATTTGCTTGAATGTAATTCAAATTGTTTGATTTGAAAGTTTCATGGCAAAACACTGATTTTCAAATAAAGTGAAAAATTATTTCGGAAAAAAGTGAATAATTATTATGGCCAAACGGGTCCTTAGCAAAATGCTACTCTTACAGGTCTGATTAGCCTGCCAGTGGAAATTATATAACGGCTGCCTGGTGCACAAAGCATCCCGTGTTAGCAAGGTCCGGAAAAGGGCCTCACCTCAAGGGGATTCAGGGTGTTGTTACAAACGAAATTACTCTTAACATTGGAAGCATAGGCAAAGGTCGCGCAGGTTCTTGTTATGGCTGAAGGGAACAGTTTGAATAAAAATACAGGACTCAATGAAGCCTTCTCATCATCAGGAGGGCAAACTCTGGCTGATACAAATTCTGAAAACAATACAGGCCAACAAGATTCAGACAAGACGAAACAAACGGAGAGCACTAATACAGTTCCCTTTTACAAGCTCTTCTCCTTTGCTGATTCCACTGATATAGTTTTGATGATCATTGGAACAATTGCAGCTATCGGCAACGGATTGTCCCTTCCCATTATGACAATTCTTTTTGGAGAATTGACAGACTCATTCGGACAAAACCAAAATAACAAAGATATTCTTCGGATAGTCTCCAAGGTAATAGACTTTACCTTTTAGCCGTATGCTTTCATGAACATTTTCCAAATAATATCACTCCTTATTTGATCTTTTATAGACTTAGTAGTACCCTTCTGAAAATGAGAACTTATAATTCTGTATAATTTCATGTAGGTCTCACTGAAATTTGTCTACTTAGCTTTGGGATGCGGGGCAGCTGCATTTCTTCGTAAGTTACTCATTCTGATGAGAGTTCTGACTTACTAAGCATAGGCAATATTGAATTATTATTGAAGTTTTAAATTGATATGACTGTTGTTCAGAGGTTACTTGTTGGATGATCTCCGGTGAAAGACAGGCTGGTCGAATAAGGAGTCTCTATCTTAAAACTATTTTGCAACAAGATATTGCTTTCTACGATAAGGAAACAAATACGGGAGAAGTGGTTGGGAGGATGTCTGGTGACACTGTTCTAATACAAGATGCAATGGGCGAGAAGGTACTCATAATTCGTGTTCTGCTTAAAAGATCCTTTGTTAGGATAGAATATGTCTTTCTATACTTGATGTTATTTCCTCAACTGCTGGCAGGTAGGGAAATTTGTACAGCTGATATCAACATTCGTTGGGGGCTTTGTCATTGCATTTACCAAAGGCTGGCTTCTCACGCTTGTCATGTTATCCGTCATTCCACTACTTGTCATATCTGGTGGAGCGATGTCCATCGTCCTATCTAGGATGGCGTCCACTGGACAAGATGCTTATGCCAAGGCTGCAACGGTGGTTGAACAGACAATTGGCTCCATTAGAACGGTATGTCATAAGTTTAAACTAGGGATAATTACATTTTTGGATCACTCTAAAACACAATAACCTGGTAATGTTTTGTATATTAAGTATAAATATACATGTAATATACATTAATATACGTACAATATACATATAATATATGTAATCAGCGTATATGTTTTGTATATTTTGGCTAGCGCCGTAAATAATTTTGGTTGATGGGTCAAAAATGAAAAAATCCCTTTAAATTATTGGGATGCCCATGCTCATTCTCATGTTCTGGTGAAATTTGTATGGGAAGTAAAGCAATCTTTGTTTCACTTTCTTCTCGGAAAATCGCGACGAGTAGAAGTATGATATGTATCTTGTTTGTTTTCTCCTCAGGTTGCATCATTTACAGGAGAGAAGCAAGCTGTAGCCAACTATAACAAGTCGCTAATTAAAGCTTACCAGTCAGGTGCAAATGAAGGGCTGGCAACTGGATTAGGTCTTGGGTCACTTTTTGCTATTATATACTGCAGCTACGCTTTGGCTATCTGGTATGGCTCAAGGCTCATCTTGGATAAAGGATATACTGGTGGTCAAGTTCTCAATGTAATTATTTCTGTGTTAACTGCTTCCATGTGAGTATTTGTTGAACTACTAAATTACGGGATTTTCTAAGCTTTAATTCATGCGATATGATTAAATATTTCTATGTCAGGTCCCTGGGGCAGGCATCACCCTGTATGTCCGCATTTGCTGCAGGTCAAGCTGCAGCTTTCAAGATGTTTGAAACCATAAAGAGAAAGCCGGAAATAGATGCTTATGATACCAATGGAAAAATATTGGACGACATCCGTGGGGATATTGAATTGAATGATGTGTACTTCAGTTACCCAGCCAGACCTGATGAGCAAATATTCGGTGGATTTTTACTATTTGTACAAAGTGGAACAACTGCAGCTTTGGTTGGGCAAAGTGGAAGTGGGAAGTCAACAGTCATAAGTCTCATAGAAAGATTTTATGATCCTCAATCTGGTCAAGTTCTGATTGATGGTATTAATCTCAAGGACTTCCAGCTTAAGTGGATCAGGGGAAAGATTGGTCTTGTGAGCCAAGAACCTGTGCTTTTCACAGCAAGCATTAAGGAAAATATTGTGTACGGCAAGCATGACGCTACTGCTGAAGAGATCAAAGCTGCAGTTGAGTTAGCAAATGCCGCGAAGTTCATAGATAAACTACCACAGGTTTTTATTTGGAACTCAGTCTGGTCATCTTTCAAAAGTCTCTGCTGCTTCTTTCAGCTTTCTTTTTGTATTAAAATGATGTTGTATCATTAACCATTTACACGAAAACTTCTTTGCTCAGGGTCTAGACACCATGGTTGGAGAACACGGAACTCAACTTTCTGGTGGGCAAAAGCAAAGAATTGCCATTGCAAGAGCAATTTTAAAAGATCCACGGATATTACTATTAGATGAAGCAACAAGTGCATTAGATGCAGAATCTGAGAGAGTTGTACAAGAAGCATTGGATAGAATTATGGTCAACAGAACAACCATCGTAGTTGCACATCGATTGAGCACAATAAGGAATGCTGATATGATTGCAGTCATTCATCGGGGAAAAGTTGTTGAAAAAGGTATTGGACCTTATAGACTTAGTTAGATATGCTATTCTCTGACCATCAATATTAATTTCACTATTATTCTGTTCAACAACGTATACTAATCCAGAATGTTATAGTAGTCTGATTAAATGACAAATTCATGACGTCTGAGTTCAGACACATCCAAACATGAACAAAGAACTTTGTCATTAGTATTATTTGTGTGTGTTGTTTCAATCACTAGAGACTCTTATGAACCTAATGCTTGTTTTCTTAATCTGTAAGTCTTTCCTAGCAGAGCTTTAAAGGAGATCTCCACTGAGAGTTTCTTTTCCGTCAAAATAAGTTCTTAAAAGAAAGACACAAACATTCTCTTTAAAGTCATTGTTCTGGACTGTTCAGGCACACATAGCGAACTACTCAAGGATCCCGAGGGAGCGTACTCTCAGCTGATATGCTTACAAGAAGTGAACAGAGAAACAGAAAATTCAGGCTTAGAGGAGAGGGACAGATTAGATAAGTCTATGTCAAGTAAAAGAATGTCACAATTACAATCTGTCAGTCGGAGTTCATCTGGCATAGGAAATAGCAGCCGCCATTCACTCTCCATCTCATTTGGTTTACCTACTGGAGTTAGTGTACCTGAAACAGCTAACACAGACACCCAGGAAGTATCTGAAAAGCCGTTAAAGGTTCCCCTTCGTCGCCTAGCCTATCTCAACAAGCCCGAGATACCCGTGATCATCATTGGAACTGTGGCTGCAATTATTAATGGTGCTATACTTCCAATTTTCGGCATCTTATTCTCTAGTGTGATCAAAACATTTTATGAGCCACCACATGAACTAAGGAAGGATTCAAAGTTTTGGGCTCTCATGTTTATTCTTCTTGGAGTTGTAACTTTAATTGCATTTCCTGCAAGGACATACCTTTTCAGTATAGCTGGTTGTAAGTTGATAAGAAGAATTAGATCAATGTGCTTTGAGAAAGTGATCCACATGGAGGTAGGATGGTTTGATGAATCTGATCACTCCACTGGAATGATAGGGTCTAGGCTTTCTGCTGATGCAGCCACAGTGCGTGCTTTAGTAGGAGATGCACTTGCTCAAATGGTCCAAGATAGTGCCACAGCAATTGTTGGTTTAGCTATTGCTTTTGAAGCGAGTTGGCAGTTGGCACTTATCATCCTTGCTATGATACCTCTAATTGGATTGAATGGATATATTCAAATCAAGTTCATGACAGGATTCAGTGCAGATGCAAAGGTTAATTCGTCTGAATCCTTATTACTATACTGCTTACATAATAGTGAATGAAGTTTCCCGTAATATTAAAGAATTTCAAGTTTTTTCTCAAACATCAGTAAAATCACTACATTACCCAAGGTATAAATTGTTTGTCATCAGATGGTTCTTTCTGTGATAATGTTACTGATTAATCGTACTTTTCACAGATGATGTATGAGGAAGCAAGTCAAGTTGCGAACGATGCTGTTGGAGGTATAAGAACTGTTGCGTCATTTTGTGCAGAAGAGAAGGTGATGGAAATATACAGAAGAAAGTGTGAAGGCCCATTGAAGGCGGGAATAAAGCAGGGTTTGATTAGCGGGATAGGGTTTGGTGTATCATTTGCTTTGCTGTTTCTTGTATACGCAACCAGTTTTTACGCGGGAGCTCGTCTTGTTCAGGATGGCAAAATCACTTTTTCAGATGTTTTCCGTGTATGCATGCACAGTACCCCCTGTTACATTTTTCTTTCTTTATTTAGGATTTTAAGTAATGTCTGTTATGAGGCTAATTTGGAGTATCTTGCAACCTGGCAGGTTTTCTTTGCTCTGACGATGGCAGCTATAGGCATTTCCCAGTCAAGCTCATTGGCTCCAGATTCAAGCAAGGCGAAGATTGCCGCTGCTTCCATATTTGCTATTCTAGATAGGAAATCAAAAATAGATCCAAGTGATGAATCCGGTATGACACTGGACACTGTGAAGGGAGATATTGAGCTGCACCACGTAAGCTTTAAGTATCCAACGAGGCCAGATGTTCAAATTTTAAGAGACCTTTGCTTGACCATTCGCAGTGGAAAGGTAAACTTACTGTTTGATATAGTTTTTCCAGGACAAAGTAAGAGTTTGCCTTACTGGTTAATTCATTGGTTAACTTTGTTTTCAGACGGTTGCTTTGGTTGGGGAAAGCGGATGTGGAAAGTCAACCGTAATATCTTTGCTGCAAAGGTTTTATGATCCTGATTCAGGCCAGATTTCGTTGGACGGAATAGAGATTCAGAAGTTTCAGGTAAAATGGCTAAGGCAGCAAATGGGGCTTGTAAGCCAAGAACCAGTGTTGTTCAATGACACAATCCGAGCCAATATTGCATATGGAAAGGACGAAGGAACAGCAACTGAAGCAGAAATTATAGCAGCAGCAGAATTAGCAAACGCGCACAAGTTCATCAGTGGTTTGCAACAGGTTGGTTTGAATATTGTTTATACTTTAATAATTAATTCCTAGTTATCCATGCATGCATATTGTCAATGGATACTTTTTTGCAGCTATAGCGAAATACTGTTATAGAAAATATATAATATAGCATAACATGGTTTCATAGAAAACATGGTTGTTATAGTGAAGTGTTGTTATATAACGATATTGTTATAGAGAGATCTGACTATATATGAATGAATATAGGGTTATGATACGACAGTGGGAGAGCGAGGAACTCAGCTGTCAGGTGGGCAAAAGCAACGAGTAGCTATAGCGAGGGCCATAGTGAAAAATCCGAAAATCCTACTATTGGATGAGGCAACGAGCGCATTGGATGCAGAATCAGAGAGAATAGTTCAAGATGCACTTGACCGGGTGGTGGTAAATCGTACAACCGTGGTGGTTGCACATAGATTATCCACCATTAAAGGAGCAGATGTAATTGCTGTGGTAAAAAATGGAGTTATTGTGGAGAAAGGGAAGCACGAGACTCTTATCAATATCAAAGATGGCTTCTATTCCTCTTTGGTTTCCCTCCACACCAGTGCATCCTAGTTCTACTACTTCTTTTACTTAATTACTACTAATATTGTATCCATTTTTTTACTGAGAGGAGCAAGTTAATGTCATCATGTGTCCTGTTTTTCGATGAATGAACGAATGAACCACTTTAAGTAATGAATATGATTAAGATTTTGAGAAGAAAGAACTTCTTTGCTATCAAAATATTCAATATTTCGAAAAAATTACATTGATTACCCATAGTCAGGGAATAATTGAGGGAAAAATATTACGATGATTAAAAAAAATGACTGACAAAAGATGAATTGACTAGTTGTCATTATTTAATTAACCATTTCATGACTCATGCCAACAGTAATGAACCTACTTCTATATTTGTATGGGTTACTTTATTATTTCATGTTTGATCTAGAAATATGAAAATTGGTAATTCATCAATAGTTACAAAAATCAGAAGCAACATTTTTAACAATAAATTTTTCAATAAATTGGAGTACTAAAATTACGCTCTTATAAACTTTAATTTTTTTTCTCAAAATCATACTTAATGGTGCTATTTCCTTTAAAGAATGACAAGCATCGAAAATTTAAACTATAGTAATAGTGAGTGTACGCCACTTCTTGACACTTTTTAGACTTGCATGGTCCTTCATAATGCTGACAATGCAACTTAGCAATAAAGTAATAAAAGTTCAAATTATGACATAATAAAAAAATCATATTTTACCATCTCTTTCATTTGTTACATGGATCAAAATAGGTAAGAAACACAAAAATGAAAATCATCACAAGTCTGCATTGAGTAGGAACAAGGCAGTATTCTTTATAAGTATAGGAAGTCCGGGAGGAATAGCCTCGGACACCGGGCTGCAATGATGTGCCATGAGTACTATAGTAGTGACGGATCCTGAATTTTTAGTAAGAGGGTTTAAAAATAAAAATATAGTGTTTGGGAGTTAAACTTGGAACCTTAAGGAAAATGTTACCAACCTCTAATCTTGTGTTTAGAAGGTTAAAAATCTATATATGTATATAAAAAATAATTTTGGCGAGGGGGTTCGGGCGAACACTCTCACCCCTGGATCCGCCCTTGGGCACTAGGTAAATCTCGAGTCAATAAATCCCACATCATTTAACCCTGATGTAAATTATAAAGATGTTCTTCTCTGTACATTAAGAAAAATTAATGAATTATTTGACGAAATTTGCAGCTGATTAAAGTATTTGACCGAGAAAGTGTTATGATTCAACGCTTATTGATTTTTCCCTTTGAAGGCTCTTGATCCTTCGAGTTTTTGAAAGAACTAGATATATTCTCTTTTCATGTATTTTTCAATAGTACTTGTGGTTCTCATATGAACCATTCTGCCTCCGACTCGTATGAACAACATGTAGAATAGAAATAACAACAACATATGTGAAATCTCACAACGTGAGGTCTGGAGAGTAGAGTATACACAGACCTTATCTCTAACTTGATAAGTAGAGCGACTGTTTCCGAGAGACCCTCGGCTCAAGACAACGCATAATCACACGCAAAGCAAGCAAAGCAAGCCAAGCAATAGAAACGATCATGCCCAGACAAGAAATTAAAGCAGTATGAACATGCTACTAACAAAATCGAATACACCATGGTAGCGTATTCTGACAAAAGGAAGCAATAGCTAACGCAGATAAATAAGATAGACAAAGTACACTAAAGAACACATAACAACATAAATCAAACTACAGGGGACAACAAAGCAATACTATGAGTGTGATAGGCTAATCGGGAGTACGGTAATAGCACTGGAACTATCATTTTGTAAGCATAAGTAGGACTACGCTCGACTACCTACTACCCTAATCCGTGTCATCCACAACCCCTATCTAAGGTCATGTCCTCAGTAAGTTGCACCTGCGTCATATCCCGTCTAATCACCTCTCCCCAATACTTCTTCGGCCTACCTCTACCCCTCCTGAACCCGTCCATAACCAACCTCTCACACCTCCGCACTAGGGCATCTGTGTCTCTCCTCTGCACATGCCCGAACCATCTCAACCTCGCTTCCCGCATCTTATCCTCCACCGAGGCCACTCCCACTATTTCCTGGATATCTTCATTTCTAATTTTATCTCTTCGTGTATGCCCACACATCCATCTCAACATCCTCATCTCGGCAACTTTCATCTTTTAGATGTGCGAAGTCTTAACTGACCAACACTGCGCCCCATACAGCATAGTCGGTCTAATCAGGAAGATATGTTGTTTCTGGTAGACCCTCGGCTCAAAAGAAATATAGCCAATGCAGGAATGTAGGAAAGGAAAAGAGACAACAAAATAGCAAATGTATAAAACAAATGTAGTAACAAATATCAATACACATTAGCGAAAAAGAAATCTCAAGATTTGCAATGTTTCATTTATATTGCGTCGTTTGGCAGAATAAGATTGCTAATCTTCAAGAACTGTGAATCCATTGAATTGAGGTACTCTTGGCACTTGCATGTAATGGTATTTCACTTTTCATGAACTTTACCTCTCTGGTGTATTGATGCATTACAGGCTTAAAGTTTTTTGAAATTGGTAACATGTTATATTCATTAGCACCCCAAATAAAGGCCTGGTATGTCCTATCTACAAACACAGCCCCTACCAAAACTTACAAAGAGGCCAAAAAGTCTAGTAATGATTCTGCATCATCTGCTAACTATTCTAGTATAGATCTTAATGGTTAGTTAAGATAATACATATTCATAACATCCAAACATATATGTACTTAGACAAACGCAGGAATATATTAACCAATCAAGGACCCCTTGAGAAAGCAAGCTGCTTCTTGAGGTTGAGGATTTCAAGACCACTTGAAGCTAACTGATCTTTCAGCTTTGATGAAGCAGCCTCGAATTTCTTGTTCATAAAGTCTATCTCATCCAGCGCCTCCTTGTACCTTAGCCGGAATGCATCCAATTTTGCCTGTGCCCATGGTAGTTCATTCTCAGCTTAGCTTTGCCATTGTTGTGGTTGACTTCATTCTGTTCAGACATCAGATAATCACATGCACTCTCTTTAAGGAAAATAAGCTTGAAATGACAAGCATTTGCAGCAGATTGTCTACTCATCTATGCAGAATTTATGCAATGCAAAAGCAACATATAGAATAAGCTATTCTCCACAGCTGCTTCATAAAGAAATTGGCATCATGAGTAGAACAAAAAGCTACAAAATTATTTCCTTTCTTTAGAAATCAAGAAAAAAGAGAGAAGATAAATGATACAAATACAGCCACAAAAAGGTAACCTGTCACCTGGCATATCTCATCATAATCAAATGTAGCGTGCAATTGACCATGTATATGATTGCTTACATTATGCATTTTGACCTCCAAAGCTGAAAGCTTCTCTCTGAGCTGCTCGACTTCATGACTTGAATTTGACAGCTGATAACCAAAATATAGTATTACCCTCGAGCATAGTAGACAAAGTAACATAATAAATTTGTAACAATCTGTTTCAGATAAGTGAGAATCACATCTCCTTGTTCTGAGAGAAGATTCATCAATTAGTATTTCATGGCATTCAAGTGTAAACCTGATCTCTCTGAGATGGCTCTGCCTCCGATTCTCTAATATGGGCTAATAGATCTACTCTTTCTTTGCTAAGCATGCTTAACTCCATTTGAAGCCTTTCTACTTCCTTGCACTGATCTGATGCTCCAGTTTCAGCATCTGCAGTTGAAAATTCAACATTTCATTAGAAGAAGACCAGTTAAGCAGAACGGCAGTAACATAAAATGATGCTGGAAGCTTGGACAAGAAAAGGATATCAACTGAATTGGTGTGCAACAAAAAAGGTCCAAAACTCAAAAACTATTGCACCAGGACTAAATCTAGAGATAAGTTTGTCCAGCACAGCTGCTGGTGGTGAAGATGTTGAGTTGTGGAGCCTAATTCCAGCCGACACTATGAAGACTCGATTGGGATCAGCCGATGAGTCGGTGTAATATTATTAGTGAAGGGTATTCTGAGAATTTTAGGCTTGTATTATGTTGCCCTAGTTTTCTCTATATAAACTATGTTGAAAATTTGCCTTTGGTGGGGAGGTGCGTCCACCCATATTTAATGACTTAAACACTAGGGTTCCGCATGTTGGAGGCTTTGTCTCTTCACACGTGCATAATCTACTAAGTGGGTAGATGACCGTAGGGCCAAGGATCGTCAAATTTCGTTAAGAAATCAAAGAGAAATTGGTCCACGAAGTAAGGTGTTTAAGGCATGGAAATATGGTGTGGGACAAATCTACCACATCTGGTGGAAAAAGAAAGAATTGTTCTCTTTATAAGTCTCAAAATTGGCTAAGGGTTTGGGACCCAAGGGGTAACCCATGTGTTTGAAGGAGGGAGGACCTAGATGTGCTTGGGTTCGAGGCTAAGTCCATACGCGCGCCGCCGCCGCCCGCCAGTCCGATCTGGTCTCAGGTCGTGGAGCTTCTAGCTTCTTCTGATATTATCTTTTTGGACCCAAATTGCTTAAAACTCCATTAATCTGCACATAACTCCTCCCTAAAAGCTCTTTTATGTTGCACATTAAATCAGTCATTTGCTGATTAATTCCTCACTAATGGCCATTACTTGGCTATTAACAACTATTATTTGGCAGTTGAGAAGTCCATCTCCTTATACTATATATTGAAGCCTATTGTTGAGACTAACAGAAAAAACACAAATAGAACAAGAGATAGGACGAATCACAACATAAAATCTGTCCAAAAGTGAGCAACAAAAACAGAAACTCTTCCTTCTTTTTTCCTCTAAATCAGCAAGTCGTTTCGTGTTCGTTTTCTTCGTCACAATCAACTTCGTGTTCGTTTTCTTCGTCACAATCAACCTATTTGCTTTGTAATGTTGATTAGTTGTTGTTTTATCTTGGGAGGCTATTTTCCGCTAACGTAAAAGCATATATACGGGGCAATCTTGTCTTAAAGACAGAGAGACATCTCTCGACTCAGCCACAGTTGTAATAATCCAGATTTAGTGTTTCTTGATTTCAGGTTATCAAGATTCAAGACTAAACAATCTTGCGGCAGTTCTGATTATTGGTTGTTTGTTCATCCTTTCGAACACTTATAATATTTATTTACTTTCTGTACTATATTTTTATCCAACAAACTAGGGAGGGACGTTGTTTCTATATATCTCCAACAATGTACATAACAGAGCGTATTAGGTTTTCTTGAGTGTTTCTCTTTGAGTCAAAGGATAATCTTTATTAGGCGAGTCATGAGACGACGTAGCCAGATAAGAGAGATTGTAAACTCAAACTTCATTATAGTAAACCTGCAGCGGCAAGTGGACGTAACTCTCGCATTGAGGGTGAACCACTATAAATCTGTGTGTGTTATTTGTTCTTCGCATAATTATTGTTTTCAGTTTATTTAGTGTTTTTTGACGCATAAATCCAAACCAACTGGTCTCGTAAATCCCTAACAACTGGTATCAGAGTGACAGGTTGTGTTGCGATTCAAAAAAAAATGGGAGGCGAAGATGGTTCGGCACTCGGTATCAATAAATTCGATGGGATATATTTTGTGTTCTGGAGAATGCAGATTGAAGATTATTTGTACAGCAGAAAGATTCACCGGCCGCTGAGCCTGAAGCCATAGGAGATGAATGATGCCGATTCGAATCTCCTAGATAGACTGGTTCTGGGAGTAATACGATTGTCGCTGTCGAAGAACGTTGCTCACAAAGTTGTGAAGGAGAAGACCACCGCGGGCATGATGAAGGTTCTGTCCAATATGTATGAGAAACCTTCAGCTAACAATAAGGTATTTCTCATGAAAAAACTCTTTAATCTGAAGATGGAAGAAGGTGCGCCTGTTGCAACACACGTGAACGAATTTAACACGATTGTCAACCAACTATCATCGGTTGCAATCGAGTTTGACGATGAAGTGCAAGCCCTAATTCTGCTAGCATCTCTACCGAATAGTTGGGAGCCGATGAGAGCAGCCGTTAGTAATTTGATTGGCAGTGATAAACTGAAGTTCAACGATGTGAGGGATCGTATCCTAGCCAAAGAGGTTCACAGGATAGATTCTGGTGAAGCATCGACTAGTTATGCTCTGAATGTTGAGAATAAAGGAAGAAACTATGACAGAAACAACAACCGAAATAAGGGCATGTCGAAGTCAAGGAATGGCAGGGGTCAATCCAGATCCGGGCGAACTCTTGAATGTTGGAACTGTGGGAAATCAGGTCACTTCAAGAAGAATTGCAGGGCACCAAAGAAGGAGGACAACAAGGAGAGTGGAATCAATGCTGCCACGGAAGACATTGGCGATGCATTATTTTTGTCGATTGACAGCCCGATCGACTCTTGGGTACTTGACTCAAGAGCGTCTTTCCATATCACCCCACGTCAAGATATAATGACGAGTTACGTTGCTGGGAACCACAACAAAGTTTATCTGGCCGATAGTGAGCCTTTAGATGTTGTTGGCACTGGAGACATCAAGTTGAAGATGTCAAATGGACTCGTGTGGAAGATTACAAAGGTCAGATATGTGCCGAAGCTAATGTGTAATCTGATCTCAGTGGGTCAGCTCAAGAGTCTTTTAAGCTGGAACTAAGACTTCGAAATTTTAAGTTATCAATTCTCAATCAATGACATGCGCAAGTATAAAGTATACTTCCCTTTATTTTAATATCTGGAAAAAAATAAAGGAAACATAACAAAAGGTAATAACGAGAATAATAAAACTTGAAATCCTACTAATAAATCTGGGAAAATCCTAAATCTCTAAATCTATGAACTTTAGTAGAAACTAAACATTTAGGAAATAACTAGATATAAATAAATAGCCTTATATCATTCTTTCAGGAACCCCATATCTCATCAATTGCCTCTCGATCTTGTCCTCTTGATCCTTTAAGTTGCACGCAGCGATTGCGGCCTCGTAGTTTTGTTTTCTCAAATCTTCTCCTTCTTGCGTATCATGTTGTCTAGATTTCTCTGTTTGATCCTTTATTTGCCCTCTTACTTGTTCCAACATCTGCAACTTCTCATCAACTTTTTCGGTATTCCAGGACCAGGATGACATTCTTGCTTTTGATATATATATAAAACTCGAACTACTGTTAATACAAAAATAACGAAGTTAAATAAATTTAATAACAAGCAATGACAAAATATTAGAAATAGTAAAAGTAGATAATTCTAAGTTTACTATTAGGAAAACTCAAATTTTCGACATTCGTTTTGTCATAAAGTTGGAAAGGCCACCGGAGCCAGTTTCACAAAGAGCCCATCGAAAATTCGTATTTTTCTAGTAGTGATTTATGGGATCATATATGTTTTCACATGTGAATAGTGATTTTCACATATAACTATACTACGTGTAAAGGTAATATTATATCAACTATCGCAATGGATAATTTCGTGTTACGAAAAAAATAAGTCACAGCACGATTGTATACATGCTATAGACTTTGACAAAAAATATCTAATGCTTCTTAAATTGTTTGCATATAATCAATGAGATATCCAAGAGTAAAGTAAAAATCACTTCCCTTTATTTCATATCTGGAAAAAAAATTAAGGAACAGCGAAAGAGAAATTAAAGTAGTGACTGGAATATAAAACCTAAAGTCCTAGCTAGAAACAAATTTGGGGAAGTCCTAAATCCTAAAATCTATGACTTACTAGAAATTAAAAAAAATTGTAGTAGCTAACACCATTTTTCATCAATTTGTCTTCGAGCCTAGCCTCTTTATCCTTCAATTGATTGAGATGATTTGACATATCCATTCTCTCTCTCCTTGTATCATATCCGTGATCTTGTTGCACCTCGAGGTTTTTAATGTAGTTTGTTCGTTGTTGTATCTGTTCTCTCACTTCTTCCAACTGATTCTTTATCGCAGAGTTCCTCTCGTTGTTGTTCATTCTTGCTCTTGCTATATTTGTCAAACTTGAACCACGTACTGCAATATGTAACATAATTAAATAAATTAGTTAGAAACTAAATCAAGATACCAGAGATGGTAAACAAGAAAATTTGTCGCATCTCAAATACGTAAAACAATTTCTATACTTTTCCTATGTCAGATTTTGTGCATGAACGACTATGAAACTCATTGTATAAACAGAAAATAAATAACAAAGAAGAACATTTTAATGAGTTCTCAAGAAAAGCAAAGAACTAAGTGAAAGGAAATTAACTTACGTATGTTATGTGAAAAGAGAGCGCAATTAATTCATTGCATATACTCTATTGTTTATATAGATGACAGTGCTTCAATTCTTTCCTTATTTGTTTTTCTTTTCTGTTTTACTCGTACCAATTGAAAATATTACTAAAAATGAAAATTACCATATTTTGGACTAGGAAAATATGTATACGGATTGAAAAGCAGCAAGCTAGGTAGATACTTGGAAATATAATTCAGGAAAAGTTAAGTGTAAGGAATCAGAGCAAAAATAAAAGGAAAAGTTGTCATAAAATAAGCAAATAATGATATATGATGTATCAGATAGTACCAACGATTTGAGAAAAAGCCTTAAAAGTATCCCTTTTTTTTAAAAAAAAGTTTCATTAAAGAACGAAACAAACCAAAAATAAATAAATACAAGAAACAAGAAAAAAAATTTCTCGTGTGTTATTATATTTATTTCCTTATATCATTTATCAAATTTTCCTTTTCTTTGTCCACTCTTTTTCTTGGAGTTGAGTTTTCCTAATTTTCCAATGTTTTCCTAGGCGGTTTTGTTTCATTTGGTAGTTTCTCCCTCAAAATATAGTAATTCTTATTTTTAGCAATATTTACAATTAATTGGCACGAGTAAAGAGCGAAGAAAAAATATAAGGAGATGGTGTCTATATAAACAATGGAGTATATGCATGTGATAATTATTATTAAGGTGCCCCTTTGAACATACTGGATTAGGCTTCGTTAATAACGTAAGTTTTTTTCCTTTAATTCCCTTTTCTTAATTCTGCGTTCTTTTATCGTTTGTAACTCTCTTTGATTTTTATATTTTTGTTTATCTGTGTTCTCTTACATTGGACATATATATAAGAGAAGCAAAATATTAACTAATTATTTTCATAATCTTTTAAAGGATGTATTCGGAAGTATTTTAATGTAAATTCTAGTTGCAAAAGAGTGGTATAAATATATGCTAATGTATTTTAACGTAGTGGAGAAGGAATCAATCACTAATAGAAAAGTAGTACTTTTTATGTAGTCTGCAAATATATAAATTTTAATGTTAAAATTTGGGTTAAACTACTCCAATTTAATTTTAAAGTTTAGTCAAATTGACTCTCACAAAGCGAAAAATGCCACATAAATGGGGACGGAGGGAGAATAAACAAGTGATTTGAGTTGTTTTGCAAAAGGAGGTGCTTTCGAGGATTCATCAATGATGGACAGTGATTCACGCCATCGTCACCTTAGCAGGAACGAAACGGGAGATGAAGTTGAGGACAGAGAAATTATCGACGATGATATTGGCATGGAATTGCATTAAAATTCTAGAAAAAGAAAGTCCCATATGGCGAATGCTAATTACATAGATGAACTGGATTCTAAACCACACAAGGTCAAAGTAAGTAGAACCGAAAGAACAACGATGACTACTACGATGCAAGTTTAGAAAGAAAACTTAGGACGAGGCATAGGGTAAGGGACATGTTAACAAGTCACCTCGAGGAAGATGGGGATCCAAAAGCATTTTTGAGGATGATGCATATGAACTGGAAAACAAAAGATATACGAGTAACTTGGATGAGGATAGAATTGGACATTTCAAGGACTATCGACATGGAAGTCGGGAGTCTTCAAGGGAGCATAAACCTAGTTACAGCATATGCGAGAGATAGATAGATAGGGAGCGAGAGTCGTTGGCTGGAGAAAAATAAAGGAATATATTCCCTGATTGTATTCATCAATAATGTACAATCAGATATATCGCACTAATATTATCGCAGTAGACCAGTGTTGCCTTTTGAATTGGGCAGTGAAGCTTAAGTAGAACATTACGGATCCAACAAGACTCAGAGACGACGTTGGTGACACCTCTGTACTCTGTTTTGCCACTGGATCGGGATAGTGTAGGTTGGCTTTTGGAATTATTTCATGAATTATTGTCCTTTATGCATTTGTAGTATTATGTTTCTTATATTATTTTGGTTTTTGTAGGATTTTTGCATTGGGAAACCAAAATTGAAGAAATGTGCTGAAACATGGATAAAAGTGCTGGAAAAAAAGAAGGAAGAAGTGCTGAGAAGACCACTTCTGCGGACCGCAGAATGGTAACCAAGTCGCAAAAATAGACAATGAAAGGAAGATTCTGGAGCCTCGAAGTGCAACCAAATTTGCGGTCCGCACTTACGTTCGACGGACTGCAATCCGATTTGCGAACCACTACTCCAATTCAAGTCCAACTCAGATTGCGAAATATCAAGACACTTCTACGGACCGCACTTCCTACCGCAGTTCTAGATGATCCAAATCAAGACTCACTCTGCGAAATCTAATCCAGTTTTTCGGATGGCAGACCTGTTTTGCGGTCCTCTTCTGCAGTGGAATTTTTCTAATTTCGTGTAGTCCGAAAATTGAATCCCTATATATAGTTACCTATAATTTTGTGATTTGACATCTTGTAACCTATATTCCTAGCTCGTTTAATTTATTCCTTGTGTCTTGTATTGAGGAGACAACAACACTATCCATCTTAAAGTTGCAAGAATCTTGTGGGTAGAAGACAATCACCATTATTTATCCAAAAATTATTGTGAGCATTCCTTGATGTTTATTATGTCTTTGTTTATTTATTACATTGTTGTGCTTTTTTTTGTTGAACATGAGTGGTTAGAACTTAGGTTGGGGTTGTGACAAAAATAATAGAATTTGATAGTTGGGATAGTTCATAAATATGAAATGGGAGTATTATTGTGGCATTTAACTACCCACACTCTTAATGTTTAAGGGTTGGTTGCAAATACCCCTTTCATTGTCTATTGTCTCTAGTCAAACTTGAAAGAGGAAATTAGATTCTAGAAAATGGGTATGTTGATTAGGACTTGGGGCTTTAAACCTCATTTAATTATTCCCAATATTAATTAGAAGTGAATCAACTAAGGGTAATAATGGGTGTTCATGAATGTCATACTTTGGAGCTTGAGAAAGCCTAAAGTGAAATTAAGTGGCTTACTTGAGAAATCTCCACCTAGATATTAGTCCTCATTGCTCATACCACACTATTTACACCCACCTTTGTAAAATCAATCATCACTTCCATGGTTTAAGTCACAACCCTAACATTTCAACTTATTTGATACATTAACCATTAATTGACTTGATAATTTGAGTAGTTTAAACAAACAAACTTGGTTACTATAGAGGTAAATTATACAACGCGAATAGAGCAATTTCTCATCGTGGGATTCGATCTCAACCTAGTTGAGTTAATATATTTGACAATGGCCGCGTTATAGCATCTTAAGGTGTAATTTGAGCGAGATCAAATTTGGCGTTGTTTCCGGAGAATACGGTCCTAAAATTTCCTATTTGTAGTATTATTACTTTGCTAAAAGCTTTATTGCTAAAATTATGTTAACTTGTTATTTTTGTGGTGTAGGTGCTATGGCGGAGTTATCCGATGATGAGGGAAACGTAGAGATGACACCTTTGCTAGTGTCATCCTGCCACCCCAAATTTCGGGAAATGGAAGTTTCCACATAACCTCAATCATGCTCCATATGCTCAACAACAAGGGCCTATTAGGAGGATCGGCATCCGACGACCCGAATAGGCACTTGAGGAACTTCAACGAGGTGTGTTTCGCCTTTTGTCATCCCAACGTGTCTGAAGAAGCCGTGAAGCTAAGGCTCTTTCCCTTCTCTCTAACCGGGGAGGCCATTATTTAGTTGGATGATTTACCTTTCGAGTCCATCACTACATGGACCGAGTTGGTGGAGGCATTTCTTGAGAGGTTCTTCCCGTAGGCTCGCATAATCCAACTCCAAGATGATATCTTGACGTTCCGTCAATTACCGGGTGAAGCCTTGCATGAATCATGACTAAGGTTAAAAAATAAGCTCAAACAATGCTACAATCACGGGTTGAGTGATGATGTATTGCTCCAAACGTTCTATCGGGCGCTTGATTCGGTCAGCAAATCGGTGGCCAACAATATAGTCCCCATTTCGCATACACACTATTTACACCCACCTTTGCAAAACTCAACATCACTTCCATACATTAAGTCATAACCCTAACATTCCAACTTATTTGATATATTAACCATTAATTGACTTGATAACTTGAGTAGTTTAAACAAACTTGGTTACTATAGAAGTAAAGTAATTAGTAAAGCCATGATACAACGCGAATAGATCAATTTCTCATCGTATACCTTGTGGGATTCGACCTCAACCTAATAGGGTTACTATATTTTACAATGGCCGCGTTATACCATTTTAAGACGTAATTTGGGCGAGATCAACTGTTCATTTGCTTTTAGCTTCTATCACTGATAACCAAATTCACTCCTCAAGTGAGAAATTGTACACGATCATATGCAATATAATTAACCCAACAATGAATTGTAGCCGAATCCCACAAAGAACAATATACTAGGTGATCAAACAAATAAGTAATTATCACTTTCTACGATAAGCCAAACACCTGATAATATTTTGATTTTAAGAAAGATTATAACTAATGTGAAAATAAAAACTAACCTAGAAAGCAAGTAAAATGATCAATGATCACAAGTATGGATACACGTAAAATTGCTCTCAAGTAACGATTCAATGTATTTCACGATTTTACAATTAACAGCGAGTTTACGTTAATTACTCTCGAGCAATGATTATATATTAGTTCCTTTTAGACACTAGCAACAGTATGTAATTGACTATCTCTAGCCCAATTAAGAGCATGTTGTTACCTATATGTCTTGTCCAAACAAACAGTTTACAGTGAGCATAGCCCAATAAATGTTTACGTCTAAAATAACAAATATATATATTTACATTGAATTTCGTGAAGCTAAATCTATTTTAATGTTTTTTAACTTCTTTTCCTAGCTACCATAGAACCCTCTTCATTTTTCTATTTTTCGTCTTTAAAATATGTATAACATGATGTATATATGCTTTTATACAGTATTATACATTACATTTATATATATATACATCCTTATACAGTCTTATACATTACATACACATTCTGATACACTCTTATACATTACATATAGCCTGGAAAGCTCATGAGAGGCTGCTTCATTGTAGATTAGTAAAAGGTTGACCTCCTACGAGGTTCTCTTCGTGCAAGATGGAAAGAGACACTAGAGAAACTTTCATTGATGGGTTCATATGTTCTCACTTCTCACTAGAGAATCCATAGCACTTTTGCAATTATGGTCAGAAGGTGATGATTGTTGAAATATTAGTGAATTTACACATATAGTTATGCCTCATATAAAACTTGAAGTCTAGCTAGAAAGAAATTTGGGAAGTCCTAAATCCCTAAAATCTACGACTTACTAAAAATTAGAGAAATTTGTAGTAGCTAACACCATTTTCCATCAATATTTCTTCGAGCTTAGTCTCTTTATCCTTCAGTTCATTGAGATGATTTGAGACATCAAATATATCTCTCCTCGAATTATGTTTGTGCTTTGAGACATCAAATATATCTCTCCTCGAATTATGTTCGTGCTTTTCTTACACCTCGAGTTGTTTTATGTGGTTTGTTTGTTCTAGTATCCGTTCTCTGATCTCTTTTTGTTAGAATCGAAATAATCAGGGCGTCATGTGAAAACTAGCAATTATAAACATTGAACGACGATAAATCAGACGACACAAAAACTATACTAAAAAACATAATATTAATATGGTTTGATCAATGACCTACATATTGATAAACTAATATAAAAAGAGTATAACCTATTGAAAGAAAATCTCCATAGCACTTTTGCAATTATGGTCAGAAGGTGATGATTGTCGAAATATTAGTGAATTTACACATATAGTTATGCCTCATATAAACTATACCAAGTCTGTTGGGCCTCTAAAGCTATAAACTTACTTTTTTTTGTTTTTGAGAAATATGTGCATGTTCATTAATATTAGTACAAAGCAGATTTCAAATTGCTCTGGAAACTATTAGGGATGTCCTAAATCCATAAAATCTATGAATTACTACAAATTTAAACAATTTGTAGCAGCTAAGACCATTTTTCATCAATTTATCTTCGAGCTTAGTATCTTTATCCTTCAGCTCATTGAGATAATTTGAGCGTCTGTGATTTTCTTGCATCTCGAGTTGTTTAATGTAGTTTGTTCGCTCTTTTATATTTTTTTCTCACCTCTTCCAACTTACCCTTCATCTACAAGTTCTTGTTGTGTTGTTTCTTGAGGTAGACATTCTTACTTTTGGTATTTATGTCAAACTCAACCACCTACTGTAATAGGTAACATAATTAAATAGATTAATTAGGAATTAAATCAAGATACTAGAGAGTTTGTCGCATTTCAAATATGTAAACAATTTCTTTAATTTTATTATGTAAAAACACATTGATAATTTTGTCCGGACGTACTATAAACTTATTATATAAACAAAATATAAAGAACAAAGAAGAGCAACATTATTGCTAAGTTTTTAATATCTTATGTGTTGAGATATTTTGATCTCAATAATAATTTAAGAGCTTATGAAGTTTTGATGATTGACACACTATGTATAAGTGACAATCAATGTACAAGGAATGAAGATGTATAGGAATCAGATCCTTAACAGATCTCCAACAGGAATTGATTAAGCAGGCATCACTGAAGAGGAACTAGTCCTTTGATCAAGAGTTGGAAACTGTTTCGTGCAGACTTGGAGAATTGGAATTATGACTCAATTTAATTCTACAATGAATTAGATGCACGTGTGGTGTACGGAATGCACGTGTGGAGCACGAATTGTACGTGCGGCGCACGAGATGCATGTGTGACGCACACGAAAGTTAATTTTATTTAATATACTTGAGACCTCTTATTATGATTTGGCTTTAGGCAACCAATTCCACTGAATCTCCCCTGAATATAGTAGAAAAGTAATCAATCACTACTAGAAAAATAAGAATTTCAGACTTTTCGTGAAACTACTGATGCTTTTTGGGACTTTTGATATGAAGTCTGTTGGAAATTTGTATTTCTCTAGTAGTCAACTAATCTACATTTTCTAGGTCTCCAATTTTTTTAGTTTAGTTTTTCATTGATTTTATTTAACTTTATTACTTTTGCCTTCACACTGATTCGAGTTGCTAATTTGTTATATATATGCCAAAAGCAATAATGTCATCCTAAAAAAACAAAACAATTGAGAAGAACTTCAAGAAGTTGGTAGATGTGAGACAAGAGATAGACAATGGAACGAACAAACTTAAACAATCTAATATGTAACAATAAAGGGGAATTGATTCAAGGAAAGAAAGATTCGAGGCTACATGTGATCTTTGGAAATTAATGGGTAAGAGGACCAGCTCAAAAACTGAAGAAATCAGGAGTTACTGAAAGAATGATATAGAGCTATTTATTTATTCATTACCACTTCCTCCGTTCAGTTTTACTTGTCCACAATAGACTTTGTACATCCCTTGAAAAATAATAAATCTAATGCATATTTCTGACGATACTCATATTAACTGGTGTATATATAGTCTTAATGAGCTTGAAAAATGATTTGGAATGAGTAATTAATGCTAAAGGGTAAAACAGAAAAAAAGAAATTATTTTTGTCTTGATATGCTAAAGTGGACAATTAAAGTGAAAATATATTTTAGTATAGTTGACGAGTAAACGTCAGCTGAATGAGTAGTTATTAGTACTAAAATGTCCAGGGTTTACTAAGTTCATAGATTTAGGGATCTATGACTTTAATTTTCTAGATCTGTTACAAGTAACTTCAAGTTTTATGTTCCCTTCGCTATTTTTATGTCTGTTTCTTTATTTTTTCAGATATTAAAATAAAGGGAAGTATAATTTATATTTGCACGTAGCATTGATCGAGAGTTGTTCTGTCTAACATAGTATTCCAAAGTTTTAATCCCAGCTTTAAGAAGGAAAAAAAAACGAAAATTGTAGTCTTTAAACACACAAATGATGTTGCTCTCTTGTCATCTGTCCAAGTATGAATAGTAAAAGAAAAAGTTAAAATCAAAGAAGAAAATATATACATGTTAGTAACAATTAGTATTAAAAGAAGGTATGAATTCTTAAAAAGGACAGGGTAATTGAGCCTAAAATCTATTCTTATTTTTTCTAATGACCTTCCTGCATGTTAAAGAGCCACAATCTTGATCAACCTTTTAATTCAAATTTTGCATTGTGTGTAAATATTTTGGCAAATATTTCAAGGAAACATTAGAATACTATTTAGATTTGTGTTTTAACAATTTTTGAATTAATCTATTTATTTATCTTGTATTCTTTTTATTCTAGAATACAATCACTTACCTACGCTTACAAACTGGTAGGTGTAGTAATATTATGCTAGGCTCGCTTAGCCTAGCATACTGGTAGGCACAATATTGTCTTATAGCCCCTTGACGTTTGATTTATGTTGCTATGTGTATTTTATTTGTCTTATTTACTTGCATTAGTTATTGCTCCTCTTTTGCTTCTTTTTTTCAGAATTAGCTATCATAACTTACTCACTTTGTTTGTCGTACATTGCTTAAGCTTGTGCCTTGTTTTGAGCCGAGGGTCTCTCGGAAACAACCGCTCTACCTACCAAGGTAGAGGTAAGGTCTGTGTACACTCAACTCTCCCCAGACCCCACATTGTATATTTCACTGAATATGTTGTTGTTGTAGTATTCTTTTTATTCTGTCAAATTACTTGAGCTGGGAACAATTCATCAACCTGTTTTATTAGTAACATCCTCTCTGATGAATTGTTCCACTGCATTAATTAGGCAAAATTAAAATAGATAAGAAAATTTATATGCTTCTTAATATATTTCGCTAAATATTTTGCATACTAATATTCTTAAGCAATGAGATCGTAAAGTAAAGAACACTTCCCTTTATTTTATTATATGGAAAAAAAAATAGAGACCAACATAAGAGAAAGTAGTGACTGGAATATAAAACCTAAGGTCCTAGCTAGAAACAAATTTGGGGAAGTCCTAAATCCTAAAATCTATGACTTACTAGAAATTAAAAAAAATTGTAGTAGCTAACACCATTTTTCATCAATTTGTCTTCGAGCCTAGCCTCTTTATCCTTCAATTGATTGAGATGATTTGACATATTCATTCTCTCTCTCCTTGTATCATATCCGTTATCTTGTTGCACCTCGAGGTTTTTAATATAGTTTGTTCGTTGCTGTATCTGTTCTCTCACTTCTTCCAACTGATTCTTTATCGCTGAGTTTCTCTCGTTGTTGTCCATTCTTGCTCTTGCTATATATGTCAAACTTGAACCACGTACTGCAATATGTAACATAATTAAGTAAATTAGTTAGTAACTAAATCAAGATACCAGAGATGGTAAACAAGAAAATTTGTCGCATCTCAAATACGTAAAACAATTTCTATACTTTTCCTATGTCAGATTTTGTGCATGAACGACTGTGAAACTCGTTGTATAAACAGAAAATAAAGAACAACGTCTTAATGAGTTCTTAAGAAAAGCAAAGAACCAAGAAGAGATAAAACTAAGTGAAAGGAAATTAACTTACGTTATGTGAAAAGAGAGGGCTCACTTCATTCCTTGAATATACTCTATTATTTATATAGATGCCAGTGCTTCAATTTTTACTAAAAATAAAAATTACCGTATTTTGGACTAGAAAAATATATATACGGATTAAAAAGCAGCAAGCTAGGTAGACACTTGGAAATATAATTTAGGAAAAGTTAAGTGTAAGGTATTAGAGCAAAAATAAGTAAAGGAAGAACTCTCTTCCCGTGTGTCATTATTTCCTTATATTCATTCAACAAATTTTCCTTTTCATTGTCCACTTTTTTCTTGGAGTTGACTTTCCTAATTTTCCAATGTTTTCCTAGGCGGTTTTCTTTCACTTTGTAGCTTCTCTTTCAAAATAGTAGTAATTCTTATTTTTAGTAATAATGCTTACAATCAATTGGAACGAGTAATTGAAGAAAAAATAAGGAAAAACTAAGTCCTTGGTGTTTATATAAATAATACGGAAAAAAATAAAAAATGTCCTTGTACTATCGCAAAAGGTCTAAATATAACATTCATTCACCTATTTTGCTGAAAACATCCCTCAGATTATATTTTTGGTTCACTTATGCTCTTTGACAAACGGTCAATATAAAATAAAATAAAAAATTTAAAAAAATTCACGTGACATTTTATTACTGGTCCAATTTCAAACTATGACCCCAAGTAGAGAAATCCACCCACCCAGTTTTCTCTGACTTACCCAGTCCAAACACTATCCCGCCCCAAAAACATAAAAATTCTAATGGAAAAATCATTTTTGGCCAATTTTGCTTCTTCCTTATTCTTTTTTTTCTCCAACAAGCAACTGCACATTGTGGAGAGGACATTGGATAGGAACATCTATGGAGTCTGCTGGCAGTGATTGAATTTTGAAAACTATTCTTTGTCTCATTAAGTTATGGGGGAAAGATGCAACGTACATCAACTATTATCCCTGATTTGTTAAAATGGTCCGGGTCAATGCATTGATAAATCAGATGAATCTAATATGCTCCTTGTACTCGTCCTCTACTCATATATGTAAAGAAGGAGTTGGAAATACCTTCTCGCCTCCTTGAGTTTTTGAAAATTGAATAGAAATATGTTATTTCTCAAGTTAATCTAATGATTCTTGTGTTAGTTAGTTGACTTTTAGATAAATGAGTCTTTTTTGAAGGTTTATTGGTTCCATTAGGTCTGTATTGTGATTTATGACTTAGTCGAGTCGTTGGTTCGAGTTTGAATAGTTTGGGGTTGCTTCGCGCTCGTGTTTGAAGTTTCGACATTGTTTCTTTGGCCATAAAGAGCACCTTATTAAGAAAACAACCTTTGATTTGTGTTTAAATTGAATCATTAGATTCGTATCGTAATTATGAAGTCATAGCAAAAAGAATTGTCATGTTTTGACACCGTATGAGGGAGTTATGTCCATTTTAGTATCGGAGAAGATTGTTGTTCTAGTGGCCGCGAAGAGGAAATAGGGCTGCTGAAGCGAAAATGGGCCGCCGAAGCGGAAAAACTGGACCAGAAAGTTATTTCTAAACCTATCTTTTTCAACTTGGAACTCCATTCTCCCAAATACATTTCTTGAACCTAACAACTCGTTAGAAGGGGAAATTGAAGGATTTCTCAAGATAGATCATTGGGGTAAGTTCCTAACTTTGATTTATGATTTCATCTTAAATTATTTAAGTTTTTCATGGTGGGAAATTTGTTTTAAAAGAGGGTTCATGATTAAAAGCCCTAGGTTAGTAAATTGATTTTCTTAACAAATCATTGGTGCTTTGGGGTGGATTTTCCTAATATTTTGCTTGATAAAGCTTGGGTAAGTATTTTCAATTAAAAGTTTGATGTTACTTTTAAATGGGTCTTCAAGAGATTAAATTCTTGGATTTTTCCAAAATTGGGGTATTACTAAATTGATGAAATTAAGCTTATTTGGGATTAGTTTATAATGGAATTTGGTATTTTGACTCCCTAGACTTTGGGTAAACCGTTTTCAACAAAAAATTCCATCCTTTTCCCTTGTGGACCTGGGATCCTTATTTAGGGATGTGTTTGATTTCATTTTGGAACTACATCAATATGGGTAGCGTTAGCTTTGAAATCTAATGTAATTTAATTAATTGATAGACTTTGATCGTTCTGAGGCTCTCCGGAGAAGTAAGGCCTTGGCGTGATAGTTTGTGGCACCTGTTCGGCCAAGAATTAGCTACGATTTAATATTACTAGACTTCGATGAAAGCCTGTAATTGTTATAAATATTGAGGGGTATTGGGCGTGTTGGGGGTCCCACCTTAGTAGCAGTGATGAGCACTTGGGTGGGTACATGTGTTGAACTGTCTTAATGGGTGTTTTGGGAAATCAACCTTAGAGTTGATTTCGACTGTTGTTATGTGGGCTTGTCTCCATTACGTGGGCTTGTCGCCATTGATTGATACTTGTTGTGTTTACTCATCACATATGCTTCTAATATGAAAGATTGATTTTATGAAATTATGTGTTATTGATAATGATGAAGCATGTGTATTTCATCTCTTGAACTTGATTGCATCTCATACACCATGACTGCTTGCCTTATTACTATTGTATTCATACACTCATGATTACTGTGATATTGAAACGGAGTGATATGGAATGTTGTGGGTCCAATGAGACCGGAAAGGAAAGGTAATGATATTATTATGAAATGGCTGGGAAACATTTAGATGATGATGATTTGATATGGCTCGACAAATGAGTCTTGGGCTCTAGACAGACCGAGATATTAAAGAGGTGGCTAGGAGCGGTATATGGACGGCCTTGAGTCCCCCATGGGTTACTTAGATATGGAACAGACCTATAGAGTGTGTATACTAGTTGATGGATAGGTACGTACCTTTGAATATCATCATACTCGTGACATTGCATTCATTTCATTCATCCTTACACATTGTATTTGTGAGACTTGTACTTGATTTGGATTTGTTATCATGATAAGATGAATTCATATTGGTTGTTCCATGGTTTTCGAGTTGCTTAAGTGTTGAGCCATCTATGTGATTCATGGTGACTTACGTGAATAATGTCTTATTTGATAGGGAGTCTAGAATACAGATGAGTTGTTGTGTTGTCGTTGCAACTATCGTCTCGTGTGAATTGTATATGTTC
Source organism: Anisodus acutangulus (assembly GCA_029783415.1). NCBI lineage: Eukaryota > Viridiplantae > Streptophyta > Magnoliopsida > Solanales > Solanaceae > Anisodus > Anisodus acutangulus. The sequence goes on from CM056497.1 coordinate 52,032,898, forward strand.
AGATCCATCCTAAATAGGAGGCTCATGACAGTAATCACTTATTCAAACATCATAGGGTTGTGTAATAAACTTGCATGTACCAACGTCGTTAAGTGTACGTATAGTAACCAGACCTACAAGTTAGGGGAAAACTTAGATCAATAGTGCTAATGTATGCCAATTATATGCTTATGTGAAAGGTTGCGATGTGGATGTATTCCTTAAGTGTTCAATGATCCATATTATGAAGACTAAAGAGATACACGAGGTTAGGATAAGTATGACTTAGATAGTTGAATAATGACTAGTGGACTTACTTCTATGAAATTTATGTGTTACTGTGGGTAAAATTGTAACTTAAGTGTGAAACCATTTCTGTCGGTGAATGTGACCTATGTGCTTAACCGGAATGAGTAGGTTAGGGCTATCTATGTGTCAACTTGATATTTATGCATGTTACATGTTGTCTGCCGTTGTCGACCTATGATGCTTACGAGGGTACGTTGTGTACTCAAACTACACTTGCTACATCTTTTACGTGGATGCAGGTATAACAATTGATTCAGGTTGCAGGTTTGGAGTACGTGAAGGTTTAGGGCATGCCACTCATCCTATCGGCGACCCTGGTTTTCATCTTAGTCGGGTTTGTCTTTATTAACTCAAGGCAATGATTTGCTTTACTTCTCTATTCATTGTATTCATAGTAGTCCTTGTACGAGTCAGACCAGGTTTTGGGGGGAAGTTGTATTATAAAGAATTTTGATAATTATAAGTTTGAATGAAGAATTGCAATATTTATAGTTTCTTTAATTATTCCGCAATGTTTTAATACATGTTAAAAGAATTTTGGGGATAGTTTGTCTACTGGGGGATAATGTAGGTACCATGATGACCCGTAATTTGGGTCGTGACAAAATATGTGGGTTTTGCTCTCCACAAAATCCCTTTTATATTCAGCTAAATATGAGTCCAAGGACACCCTATGCATCGCACAAGCATCTCACCAGGAAAACCTAAAATTTCTTCCATGTAATGTGTGACCCACAACCGTAGTTCCAGGATGACTTGGGATTCTTCCAAGTTATGTGCAATGCACAGCCATAGCACTGCAACATTGGAATTATTCTTCTTTATTCCACACGATGGCCATGCGACGCATGCCTCTGGTTCAGGAGATAGTTCACGAGAAAGTATCCCAGAGATGTCTTTGCGTAAAGTAAATGAAATTAAAGGGGGTGGAGTGTTCGAAAATACATCTTCTTCTCTAGCTACTAGATTTGAGCACAATTGTTTCCCATGTTTAGCCAGAGTGTCTGCCACAGTGTTTGCTTCATTGTATATCTTTATGAGGTGTGTCTGGCCCATTGCCTCTTAGGAGGAACCTGTAATCATTTAAGGATGTTGTGATGAATATGATTGTTAGTGGATTGTATAAGTGTTATCAATACAGGTGAATCTGCTTCTACTTCAATGGAAAACAGATTCTTGGTGAAGGCCAACTCGAGTCTCTTGAAAAGGGCTATAATTTTAGCATGTAACGGTGAATGGGCGATAATACAGCTTGCAAATCCTTCTATCCAGTGTCCATTTGAGTTGCATATGACTCCACCAGCACCTCCAAGAGGGTTGTTTTTTTGTGTAAGCTTCGTCCGTATTAAGTTTGAATGAGTGATTGTCAGGTGGTTGCCATTTAATATTTATGATAGTGCTAGGTATGTGGTTGGTAGGCCATTTTTTGGCTAGGTGATGGTATTCTAGAGCAGCATTAGTGGCCTTGGTGCAGTTTTTTGGCTAAGTTCTTAAGTATATACACTATATTCACCTCTCAGAACAACATCCATAGTGTATATATAAATCCCACAATGCATGGTATATAATTACATTTTTGGACCACTCTAAAATATAATAGCCGGTAAAGATATATATATTTAGTATATTAAGTATAACCATACATAAAATATACATCAATATACATATCAATACATAGATTTTGTATATTTTAACCAGTGCCCGTAATTAAATTTGGCCGACGGAACAAAAATGTAAAAACACTTTTATTAAGTGTATTACCCTTATACTTAAACTGTATTTTGAAATCTTTTCCTAAATAATTACTACATACTATGCATAACTTCTAACGTGTGATTTCCAGAATTAGAAAGAAAATCAAAAGGTCTTATTTGCAGAGCAGCTCCTTTTGCTAGCTTAAAAGAATTCATATAATTTACTTGAAACATACATCTACACAATTATGGCAACTACGTTCTTATGTACGGTCAATAAAAAGTGTAAAGAAATAGTAATTCTAAAGAACTTATTTTTTAAAATGTTGGACTTGGATAGAGACGATTTAAATGGAGCAATATAGATGGTGATGATTTAATTTATATTTTGTGTAACTAACTCTAACGTAATCGATATATTAAAGTGTAATTATAGTGTATATATTTGGAAAAGAGAACTCGAGGTCAACGCACTTGAGCTCAGAAAGCTCATTAGAGGTTGCTTCACTGTAGAACGTTGACCTCCAACGAGGCAAGTTGGAAATTCAATATTTATGGGATCATATATGTTTTCACATGTGAATAGTGATTTTCACATACAACTATACTTCGTGTAAAGGTAATATTATATCAACTATCGCAATGGATAATTTCGTGTTACGAAAAAAATAAGTCACAGCACGATTGTATACATGCTATAGTACATGCACGATTGTATACATGCTATAGTACATGCACGATTGTATACATGCACGATTGAAAAAAATAAGTCACAGCACGATTAATTTTGCATATAATCAATGAGATATCCAAGAGTATAAGTAAAAATCACTTCCCTTTATTTCATATCTGGAAAAAAAAATTAAGGAACAACGAAAGAGAAATTAAAGTAGTGACTGGAATATAAAACCTAAAGTCCTAGCTAGAAACAAATTTGGGGAAGTCCTAAAACTTAAAATATATGACTTACTAGAAATTAAAAAAAATTGTAGTAGCTAACACCATTTTTCATCAATTTGTCTTCGAGCCTAGCCTCTTTATCCTTCAATTGATTGAGATATTTTGACATATCCATTCTCTCTCTCCTTGTATCATATCCGTGATCTTGTTGCACCTCGAGGTTTTTAATGTAGTTTGTTCGTTGTTGTATCTGTTCTCTCACTTCTTCCAACTGATTCTTTATCGATGAGTTCCTCTCGTTGTTGTCCATTCTTGCTCTTGCTATATATGTTAAACTTGAACCACGTACTGCAATATGTAACATAATTAAGTAAATTAGTTAGAAACTAAATCAAGATACCAGAGATGGTAAACAAGAAAATTTGTCGCATCTCAAATACGTAAAACAATTTCTATACTTTTCCTATGTCAGATTTTGTGCATGAACGACTATGAAACTCGTTGTATAAACAGAAAATAAATAACAAAGAAGAACAATATTTTAATGAATTCTCAAGAAAAGCAAAGAACTAAGTGAAAGGAAATTAACTTACGTATGTTATGTGAAAAGAGAGCGCACTTAATTCCTTGCATATACTCTATTGTTTATATAGATGACAAGTGCTTCAATTCTTTCCTTATTTTTTTTTCTTTTATGTTTTACTCGTACCAATTGAAAATATTACTAAAAATGAAAATTACCATATTTTGGACTAGGAAAATATGTATACGGATTGAAAAGCAGCAAGCTAGGTAGATACTTGGAAATATAATTCAGGAAAAGTTAAGTGTAAGGAATCAGAGCAAAAATAAAAGGAAAAGTTGTCATAAAATAAGCAAATAATGATATATGATGTATCAGATAGTACCAACGATTTGAGAAAAAGCCTTGAAAGTATCCCTTTTTTAAAAAAAAAAAGTTTCATTAAAGAACGACACAAACCAAAAATAAATAAATAAAAAGAAACAAGAAAACTTTTTTTCTCGTGTGTTATTATATTTATTTCCTTATTTCATTTATCAAATTTTCCTTTTCTTTGTCCACTCTTTTTCTTGGAGTTGAGTTTTCCTAATTTTCCAATGTTTTCCTAGGCGGTTTTGTTTCATTTGGTAGTTTCTCCCTCAAAATATAGTAATTCTTATTTTTAGCAATATTTACAATTAATTGGCACGAGTAAAGAGCGAAGAAAAAATATAAGGAGATGGTGTCTATATAAACAATGGAGTATATGCATGTGATAATTACTACTATTAAAGTGCCCCTTTGAACATACTGGGTTAGGCTTCGTTAATAACGTATGTTTTTTTTCTTTAATTCCCTTTTCTTAATTCTACCGTTTGTAACTCTATTTGATTTTTATATTTTTGTTTATCTGTGTTCTCTTACATTGGACATATATATATAAGAGAAGCAAAATATTAACTAATTATTCTCATAATCTTTTAAAGGATGTATTCGGAAGTATTTTAATGTAAATTCTAGTTGCAAAAGAGTGGTATAAATATATGCTAATGTATTTTAACGTAGCGGAGAAGGAATCAATCACTACTAGAAAAATACGAATTTTCGATGGGCTCTTTGTGAAACTAGCTTCGGTGGCCTTTCCAACTTTATGACAAAACGAATGTCGAAAATTTGAGTTTTTCTAATAGTAAACTTATAATTATCTACTTTTACTATTTCTAAGATTTTGTCATTGCTTGTTATTAATTTTATTTAACTTCGTTATTTTTGTATTAACAGTAGTTCGAGTTTTATATATATATCAAAAGCAAGAATGTCATTCTGGTCCTGGAATACCGAAAAAGTTGATGAGAAGTTACAGATGTTGGAACAAGTAAGAGGGCAAATAAAGGATCAAACAGAGAAATCTAGACAACATAATACACAAGAAGGAGAAGATTTGAGGAAACAAAACTACGAGGCCGCAATCGCTACGTGCAACTTAAAGGATCAAGAGGACAAGATCGAGAGGCAATTGATGAGATATGGGGTTCCTGAAAGAATGATATAAGGCTTATTTATGTATATCTAGTTATTTACTAAATGTTTAGTTTCTACTAAAGTTCATAGTTTTAGGATTTTCCCAGATTTATCAGTAGGATTTCAAGTTTTATTATTCTCGTTATTACCTTTTGTTATGTTTCCTTTATTTTTTTTCCAGCTATTAAAATAAAGGGAAGTATACTTTATACTTGCGCATGTCATTGATTGAGAATTGATCAACTTAAAATATCAAAGTCTTAGTTCCAGCTTAAAAGACTCTTGAGCTGAGGGTCTACCGGAAACAGTCTCCCTACCTTCATAAGGTAGGGGTAATGTATGTGTACAATCTACCCTTACCGGAACCCATCGATTATATTGGGTATATTGTTATTGTATTTGTAGTAGTTCCAGCTTAAAAAATAAAAAATGAAGTCGAAAACACTCAATGTTGCTGCTCTCTTGCCACTGTTTAGTCCGAGTATGAATTAGTTATAATAGTAAAATTAAAGAACATGATATATACTGTAGGGTTTTGTTGGGTTCAAAACATATAAGTAAGTACAACGGAAGTTTAAAATTTTGTTCTACTTACCCCAACAATTTCTTCTGGTATGGTACGGTTATATGACAATCAAAACCTGTAAAAAAACATGAACAAGAACTTACAGGTTATAAAATTTGGAGTCTTTACTAAAGGGTGGACACGCAATTGTTCCCTTCGACTGCAAGCACTTTGCTACGGTGTATTCCTCTGTCAAGAAAGCCAGGAAATCTTGGCAGAGGTTTGAGAGAGTTTTATCCTAGACTCTAAGTCTAGAATTGTTATGAGAATTGGTGTGTTAATTAACAATGGTTGGTGTGTAAATATAGCAAAAATTAGGTCAAACTTCATATTAGGGTTGGGCTTTAAGCCTGGCCCAAAACTGAGGTGCAGTGGGCTAGTCTGACTGGGCCCACTGTCAGGTGTTAGGTAGATTTTAGTACTGTTTTAGAGTGTGTTTTAGGGAGTATTTTGCTTGTATGTTAGTTGTTTTGTGCAATATTATGTGTGTGTTGTGTGTATTCAGGTTTTAAGCAACTCATAAAGGAATAAGGCGAATCCAAAGGAAATAGACGGTTATTAAGGACAAAAATGCATAGTTGGTCACAAGAGATTAGTCAAAGAAGCCCTGGTAAGATCGAAAAGTAATTTAAACGAATTTCGGAGGAAGAAGGTCAAGAGTCATGGCAAGAACAAGTCAAGAGTCATGCGCTTAACATTAAGCCATGGCTGCCCAGTTGTAAGCACATGACTTTCAGAAATGAATTAGCGCGGCGACACTCTAATTGCTGAGCCGCGGCGCCGACGACGCCATGGTAGCGAAAAACCTAAATTTAAAAAGGGCAAAAAGATCCATGTTGGGGGTTTTTCGTGATATATATTGGGGGGAAACGTTTTTCTGAAAAGGGAGACACTTTTGGAGGCAAGAAACAAAAGAACAAGGAGCCATTAGAGACAACTATTGTTCAAGTTCTTTTCCTTTTCTTTATTTGAATTCAGTTCATGTTGGATATTAAATTAATTAGTTCTTAGTATGACTATGAGCTAATTACTTTTATTAGGATTTTCCGTCGAATCACTTGAAACTCTATTATGATTTAATGCATTGTTAATGTTCTTCTTCATCTATTAAAATCTATTCAACTTGCGTTTATTGAATAAGAATTAATTGGCCTTTAGTTTTCATTATCTATATGATTTCAAATCGAGATCTGAAAAGAGAGATTTGAATATGCTATAGTTGCTTAGACGTAGGTTTAATCTTGAACGAGAGTATCATGATTGTCTGTGTAGCGTTTTAGGTTATTGATCTTAATCCTCCTATGTGGTCGAACTTATCATAGAAATATAGAAAGTTCTCATTTATGTTGAGTTTTATATGTCCTAACCGGAATATAGAACATCTCAGTTAACCTGCTATCTTAATAAGAAGAAGAATCATTAGTCTTGCATTAATGAATGATAGAGTGGATAGTTGAGGAGATTGGAAACCCTAATTTCTTCATTACTTAATTAAACCTTGTGTGTTTTCATTGCTATTTTATTCTAGAAATTCATGTTAGTTTGTTAATTCTTTAGTTAGAAATCATCACTTATATTCGTTAGCCAAATAGAAACTAAAGATTAGTTAATTGGTACTTGATAAATCAGTCTCTGTGGACGATACTCGATCTTACCGAAATTTATTACAAATTGCGATACGTACACTTGCGTAACATCTAGAAATACCGCAGCAAGTTTTTGGCGCCGTTGCCGGGGACTGAAGTATTGTCAATATCAAAATAATTAATCTTATTTCTAATTTGATTGTTCCTAGAACACATTTTTTTTATTAAATTTTTAATTTTTTTTTATCTGCGTGCAGTGTTTGTGATCATTTTTCAGGTAGCCTTGGTATATGCGAAGGAGACAACCTTGTTCCTCTGAATCCTGAGATTGAGAAAGAGTGCAAGCAGAGTCGAAGAAACAAGAGAGATGGTATTTTAACCGAGGATATGGCAAACCGTCAAAATAATGATGGGTTGAATAGAGGGGTGCCAGAAATAGTGCAGGAGCAAGCTCCTAATCCCGCTGTGAGAAGCTTACGGGATTATATACTTCCAACCATAACAGAAGTACATACTTGTATAAGACCACCAACTGTGGAGGCAAATAATTTCGAGATTAAGCCAGCAATCCTGCAGATGGTCCAGAACACAGTTCAGTTTGGGGGTTTGCCCTCTGAAGATCCACATATGCACTTGGCCAATTTCTTGGAGTTATGTGCAACATTCAAATACAATGGTGTGACTAATGACGCCATTAGATTGAAGCTCTTCCATTCTCACTAAGGGACCGAGCCAAAAGCTGGTTGAACTCTCTGCAAGTTAACCCCATCACTACGTGGCAAGACCTGGCTCAAAAGTTTCTTGTAAAATTCTTTCCTCCATCAAAGGCTGCTAAGCTAAGGGGAGAACTAAACAACTTCTATCAGCTGGAAGGAGAATCTCTATATGATGCTTGGGAAAGATTCAAAGAGTTACAAAGGAAATGAGCTCATCATGGACTTGAGCAGTGGATGTTAATCCATAATTTTTACAATGGTTTGTGTGGTACGACCCGTACCATAATTGATGATGCTGATGGAGGGACATTCATGAGCAAGAGTGCTAATGAGGCGTATGAGCTGTTGGAAGATATGGCAACAAATAACCATCGGTGGTCCGATGAAAGACCTACCAACAGCAGAAACGTGGCTAAAGTTCATGAGTTAGATGTCATCACTGCGTTAACTGCTCAAGTTGCTTCTTTGACAAAGCAATTACAACAGAATACTATGACAGCAAATGTTGTTCAGACACAGGCAGGATGTGAAATTTGTGGAGGACCACGTCTTTTTTATCATTGCACAACAACGGATCCCAACAATGTACCTATGGACCAAGCTCAGGTTCAAGTATTCTAGAGCAGCATTAATGGCCTTGGTGCAGTTTTTTGGCTAAGTTCTTAAGTATATACACTATGTTCACCTCTCAGAACAACATCCATAGTGTATGTATAAATCCCACAATGCACGGTGTATAATTACATTTTTGGACTGCTCTAAAATATAATAGCCGGTAAATGTATATATATTAAGTATATTCATACATAAAATATACATCAATATACATATAATATACATATCAATACATAGATTTTGTATATTTTAACTAGTGCCCGTAATTAAATTTGGCCGACGGGCCAAAAATGTAAAAACACTTGTTTTAAGTGTATTACCCTTACACTTCAACTGTATTTTGAAATCTTTTCCTAAATAATTACTACATACTATGCATAACTTCTAACGTGTGATTTCCAGAATTAGAAAGAAAATCAAAAGGTCTTATTTTCAGAGCAGCTCCTTTTGCTAGCTTAAAAGAATTCATATCACTTGTTTGATTAATTAACTTGAGACATACATCTACAAAACTATGGCAACTACGTTCTTATGTACGCTCAGTAAAAAGTGTAAAGAAATACTAATTCTAGAGAACTTATTTTTTAAAATGTTGGACTTGGATAGAGACGATTTAAATGGAGCAATATAGATGGTGATGATTTAATTTATATTATGTGTAACTAACTCTAACGTAATCGATATATTAAAGTGTAATTATAGTATATATATTTGGAGAAGAGTCAACTCGAGGTCAACGCACTTGAGCTCGGAAAGCTCATTAGAGGTTGCTTCACTGTAGAACGTTGACCTCCAACGAGGTTCTCTATGTGCAAGTTGGAAATTCAATATTTATGGGATCATATATGTTTTCACATGTGAATAGTGATTTTCACATATAACTATACTTCGGGTAAAGGTAATATTATATCAACTATCGCAATGGATAATTTAGTTCTCAAGAAAAGCAAAGAACTGAGTGAAAGGAAATTAACTTACGTATGTTTTGTGAAAAGAGAGCGCACTTAATTCCCTATTATTTATATAGATGACAGTGCTTCAATTCTTTCCTTATTTTTTTTTCTTTTCTGTTTTACTCGTACCAATTGAAAATATTACTAAAAATGAAAATTACCATATTTTGGACTAGGAAAATATGTATACGGATTGAAAAGCAACAAGCTAGGTAGATACTTGGAAATATAATTCAGGAAAAGTTAAGTGTAAGGAATCAGAGCAAAAATAAAAGGAAAAGTTGTCATAAAATAAGCAAATAATGATATATGATGTATCATATAGTACCAACGATTTGAGAAAAAGCCTTAAAAGTATCCCTTTTTTAAAAAAAAAAAGTTTCATTAAAGAACGAAACAAATCAAAAATAAATAAATACAAGAAACAAGAAAACTTTTTTCTCGTGTGTTATTATATTTATTTCCTTATATCATTTATCAAATTTTCCTTTTCTTTGTCCACTCTTTTTCTTGGAGTTGAGTTTTCCTAATTTTCCAATGTTTTCCTAGGCGGTTTTGTTTCATTTGGTAGTTTCTCCCTCAAAATATAGTAATTCTTATTTTTAGCAATATTTACAATTAATTGGCACGAGTAAAGAGCGAAGAAAAAATATAAGGAGATGGTGTCTATATAAACAATGGAGTATATGCATGTGATAATTATTATTAAGGTGCCCCTTTGAACATACTGGATTAGGCTTCGTTAATAACGTAAGTTTTTTTTCTTTAATTCCCTTTTCTTAATTCTGCGTTCTTTTACCGTTTGCAACTCTCTTTGATTTTTATATTTTTGTTTATCTGTGTTCTCTTACATTGGACATATATATAAGAGAAGCAAAATATTAACTAATTATTCTCATAATCTTTTAAAGGATGTATTCGGAAGTATTTTAATGTAAATTCTAGTTGCAAAAGAGTGGTATAAATATATGCTAATGTATTTTAACGTAGCGGAGAAGGAATCAATCACTACTAGAAAAATACGAATTTTCGATGGGCTCTTTGTGAAACTGGCTCCGGTGGCCTTTCCAACTTTATGACAAAACGAATGTCGAAAATTTGAGTTTTTCTAATAGTAAACTTATAATTATCTACTTTTACTATTTCTAAGATTTTGTCATTGTTTGTTATTAATTTTATTTAACTTCTTTACTTTTGTATTAATAGTAGTTCGAGTTTTATATATATCAAAAGCAAGAATGTCATCCTGGTCTGGAATACCGAAAAAGTTGATGAGAAGTTGCAGATGTTGGAACAAGTAAGAGGGCAAATAAAGGATCAAACAGAGAAATCTAGACAACATAATACGCAAGAAGGAGAAGATTTGAGGAAACAAAACTACGAGGCCGCAATCGCTGCGTGCAACTTAAAGGATCAAGAGGACAAGATCGAGAGGCAATTGATGAGATATGGGGTTCCTGAAAGAATGATATAAGGCTTATTTATTTATATCTAGTTATTTACTAAATGTTTAGTTTCTACTAAAGTTCATAGTTTTAGGATTTTCCCAGATTTATCAGTAGGATTTCAAGTTTTATTATTCTCGTTATTACCTTTTGTTATGTTTCCTTTATTTTTTCCCAGATATTAAAATAAAGGGAAGTATACTTTATACTTGCGCGTGTCATTGATTGAGAATTGATCAACTTAAAATATTGAAGTCTTAGTTCCAGCTTAAAAGACTCTTGAGCTGAGGGTCTATCGGAAACAGTCTCCCTACCTTCATAAGGTAGGGGTAATGTCTGTGTACAACTCTACCCTTACCGGAACCCACCCGGTGAGATTATACTGGGCATGTTGTTATTATTTTTATATTAGTTCCAACTTAAAAAACAAAAAATGAAGTCGAAAACACTCAATGTTGCTGCTCTCTTGCCACTGTTTAGTCCGAGTATGAATTAGTTATAATAGTAAAATTAAAGAACATGATATATACATGCTAAAATTAGTATTAAAAGAAGTATGAATTGTTTAAAATAGTTAAAGTAAGTGAGCCTAAAAAAATCTATTCTTATTTCTGTTAATGGCCTCCCTGCATAGAAGTTGAGCGTATGCTTCAATTTAATTACTACTCCCTCAATCTCAATTTATACGGACATTTTTCGCTTCTCGAAATTCAAACTGTATCAACTTTGATCAATATTATAATATGTATTTTTTTTATCAAATTGGTATGAGAAAAGTAGTACTTTTTATGTAATCTGCAAATATATAAATTTTAATGTTAAAATTTTGGGTTAAACTACTCCAATTTAATTTTAAAGTTTAGTCAAATTGACTCTGACAAAGCGAAAAATACCACATAAATGGGGACGGAGGGAGAATAAACAAGTGATTTGAGTTGTTTTGCAAAAGGAGGTGCTTTCGAGGATTCATCAATGATGGACAGTGATTCACGCCACCGTCACCTTAGCAGGAACGTAACGGGAGATGAAGTTGAGGACGGAGAAATTATGGACGATGATATTGGCATGGAATTGCATTAAAATTCTAGAAAAAGAAAGTCCCATATGGCGAATGCTAATTACATAGATGAACTGGATTCTAAACCACACAAGGTCAAAGTAAGTAGAACCGAAAGAACAACGATGACTACTACGATGCAAGTTTTCAATGAAAACTTAGGAAGAGGCATAGGGTCTCAGAGGGACATGTTAACAAGTCACCTCGAGGAAGATGGGGATCCAAAAGCATTTTTGAGGATGATGCATATGAACTGGAAAACGAAAGATATACAAGTAACTTGGATGAGGATAGAATTGGACATTTCAAGGACTATCGACATGGAAGTCGGAGTCTTCAAGGGAGCATAAACCTAGTTACAAAGATATGCGAGAGATAGATAGATAGGGAGCGAGAGTCGTTGGCTAGAGAAAAGTAAAGGAATATATTCCCTGGTTGTATTCATCAATAATGTACAATCGGATATATCGCACTAATATTATCGCATGATGAGACCGGTGTTGCCTTTTGAATTGGGCGGTGAAGCTTAAGTAGAACATTACGGATCCAACAAGACTCGAGAGGCAGCGTTGGTGACACCTCTGTACTACGCTTTGGCCTTTGGATCGGGATAGTGTAGGTTGGCTTTTGGAATTATTTCATGAATTATTGTCCTTTATGCATTTGTAGTATTATGTTTCTTATATTATTTTGGTTTTTGTAGGATTTTTGCATTGGGAAACCAAAATTGAAGAAATGTGCTAAAACATGGATAAAAGTGCTGGAAAAAAAAAAAGGAAGAAGTGCTGAGAAGACCACTTCTGCGGACCGCAGAATAGTAACCAAGTCGAAAAAATAGACAATGAAAGGAAGATTCTGGAGCCTCGAAGTGCAACCAAATTTGCGGTCCGCACTTACGTTCGACGGACTGCAATCCGATTTGCGAACCACTACTCCAATTTAAGTCCAACTCAGATTGCGAAGTATCAAGACACTTCTACGGACCGCACTTCCTACCGCAGTTCTAGATGATCCAAATCAAGACTCACTCTGCGAAATCTAATCCAGTTTTTCGGATGGCAGACCTGTTCTGCGGTCCTCTTCTGCAGTGGCATTTTTGTAATTTCGTGTAGTCCGAAAATTGAATCCCTATATATAGTTACCTATAATTTTGTGATTTGACATCTTGTAACCTATATTCCTAGCTACGTTTAATTTATTCCTTGTGTCTTGTATTGAGGAGACAACACTGTCCATCTTAAAGTTGCAAGAATCTTGTGGGTAGAAGACAATCACCATTATTTATCCAAAAATTATTGTGAGCATTCCTTGATGTTTATTATGTCTTCGTTTATTTATTACATTGTTGTGCTTTTTTTTGTTGAACATGAGTGGTTAGAACTTAGGTTGGGGTTGTGACAAAAATAATAAAATTTGATAGTTGGGGTAGTTCATAAATATGAAATGGGTGTATTATTGTGGCATTTAACTACCCCCACTCTTAATGTTTAAGGGTTGGTTGCAAATACCCCCTTTCATTGTCTATTGTCTCTAGTCAAATTTGAAAGAGGAGATTAGAGTCTAGAAAATGGGTATGTTGATTAGGACTTGGGGCTTTAAACCTCATTTAATTATTCCCAATATTAATTAGAAGTGAATCAACTAAGGGTAATAATGGGTGTTCATGAATGTCATACTTTGGAGCTTGAGAAAGCCTAAAGTGAAATTAAGTGGCTTACTTGAGAAATCTCCACCTAGATATTAGTCCTCATGCTCATACCACACTATTTACACCCACCTTTGTAAAATCAATCATCACTTCCATGGATTAAGTCACAACCCTAACATTTCAACTTATTTGATACATTAACCATTAATTGACTTGATAACTTGAGTAGTTTAAACAAACAAACTTGGTTACTATAGAAGTAAATTATACAACGCGAATAGAGCAATTTCTCATCGTATTCTTTGTGGGATTCGATCTCAACCTAGTTGAGTTAATATATTTGACAATGGCCGCGTTATAGCATCTTAAGGTGTAATTTGAGCGAGATCAAATTTGGCGTTGTTTCATGAGAGAATACGGTCTTGAAATTTCCTATTTGTAGTATTATTACTTTGCTAAAAGCTTTATTTCTAAAATTATGTTAACTTGTTATTTTTGTGGTGTAGGTGCTATGGCGGAGTTATCCGATGATGAGGGAAACGTATAGATGGCACCTTTGCTAATGTCATCCTGCCACCCCAAATTTCGGGAAATGGAAGTTTCCACATAACCTCAATCATGCTCCATATGCTCAAAAACAAGGGCCTATTAGGAGGATCGACATCCGACGACCCGAATAGGCACTTGAGGAACTTCAACGAGGTGTGTTTCGCCTTCTGTCATCCCAACGTGTCTGAAGAAGCCGTGAAGCTAAGGCTCTTTCCCTTCTCTCTAACCGGGGAGGCCCCTATTTAGTTGGATGATTTACCTTTCGAGTCCATCACTACATGGACCGAGTTTGTGGAGGCATTTCTTGAGAGGTTCTTCCCGTAGGCTCGCATAATCCAACTCCAAGACGAGATCTTGACGTTCCGTCAATTACCGGGTGAAGCGTTGCATGAATCATGACTAAGGTTAAAAAAGAAGCTCAAACAATGCTACAATCATGGGTTGAGCGATGATGTATTGCTCCAAACGTTCTATCGGGCGCTTGATTCGGTCAGCAAATCGGTGGCCAACAATATAGTCCCCATTTCGCATACACACTATTTACACCCACCTTTGCAAAACTCAACATCACTTCCATACATTAAGTCATAACCCTAACATTCCAACTTATTTGATATATTAACCATTAATTGACTTGATAACTTGAGTAGTTTAAACAAACTTGGTTACTATAGAAGTAAAGTAATTAGTAAAGCCATGATACAACGCGAATAGATCAATTTCTCATCGTATACCTTGTGGGATTCGACCTCAACCTAATAGGGTTACTATATTTTACAATGGCCGCGTTATACCATTTTAAGACGTAATTTGGGCGAGATCAACTGTTCATTTGCTTTTAGCTTCTATCACTGATAACCAAATTCACTCCTCAAGTGAGAAATTGTACACGATCATATGCAATATAATTAACCCAACAATGAATTGGGGCCGAATCCCACAAAGAACAATATACTAGGTGATCAAACAAATAAGTAATTATCACTTTCTACGATAAGCCAAACACCTGATAATATTTTGATTTTAAGAAAGATTATAACTAATGTGAAAATAAAAACTAACCTAGAAAGCAAGTAAAATGATCAATGATCACAAGTATGAATACACGTAAAATTGCTCTCAAGTAACGATTCAATGTATTTCACGATTTTACAATTAACAGCGAGTTTACGTTAATTACTCTCGAGCAATGATTATATATTAGTTCCTTTTAGACACTAGCAACAGTATGTAATTGACTATCTCTAGCCCAATTAAGAGCATGTTGTTACCTATATGTCTTGTCCAAACAAACAGTTTACAGTGAGCATAGCCCAATAAATGTTTACGTCTAAAATAACAAATATATATATTTACATTGAATTTCATGAAGCTAAATCTATTTTAATATTTTTAGCTTCTTTCCCGAGCTACCATAGAACCCTCTTCATTTTTCTATTTTTCGTCTTTAAAATATGTATAACATGATGTATATACGCTTTTATACAGTATTATACATTACATTTATATACACTCTTATACATTACATATACACTGTATAGATAATGTATAATCCTTATAAGCTATTATACGTATATATACATTGTATATATAATGTATAAATAATATACATGCTTTGTATAATCATGTATAAATACCGTATGACAATGTATCTACACTATTTTTCATTCATTGATATTGCAACTTATTCTAAACTATCTCTCAGGAAAATACGATTGTTTGAAGTTAGAACATGTGCAACTATGATCGTTTTCATTCATTAAATATTTGCAACTTATTCCAAACTACTCTCAGAGAATCTTCCAAACATAAGATTTAGTTATTGCCCGCTTTTGTAACTTCCCAAACACCGTTATGCATGCCCAACCTATAGCCTGAGTGAGAACATATTATTTTGCAAAATTTTCTTTGAGCCTGGAAAGCTCATGAGAGGCTGCTTCATTGTAGATTAGTAAAAGGTTGACCTCCTACGAGGTTCTCTTCGTGCAAGATGGAAAGAGACACTAGAGAAACTTTCATTGATGGGTTCATATGTTCTCACTTCTCACTATAGAATCCATAGCACTTTTGCAATTATGGTCAGAAGGTGATGATTGTTGAAATATTAGTGAATTTACACATATAGTTATGCCTCATATAAAACTTGAAGTCTAGCTAGAAAGAAATTTGGGAAGTCCTAAATCCCTAAAATCTACGACTTACTAAAAATTAGAGAAATTTGTAGTAGCTAACACCATTTTCCATCAATATTTCTTCGAGCTTAGTCTCTTTATCCTTCAGTCCATTGAGATGATTTGAGACATCAAATATATCTCTCCTCGAATTATGTTCGTGCTTTGAGACATCAAATATATCTCTCCTCGAATTATGTTCGTGCTTTTCTTACACCTCGAGTTGTTTAATGTGGTTTGTTTGTTCTAGTATCCGTTCTCTGATCTCTTTTTGTTGGAATCGAAATAATCAGGGCGTCATGTGAAAACTAGCAATTGTAAACATTGAACGACGATAAATAAAGGAATATATTCCCTGATTGTATTCATCAATAATGTACAATCAGATATATCGCACTAATATTATCGCAGTAGACCAGTGTTGCCTTTTGAATTGGGCAGTGAAGCTTAAGTAGAACATTACGGATCCAACAAGACTCAGAGACGACGTTGGTGACACCTCTGTACTCTGTTTTGCCACTGGATCGGGATAGTGTAGGTTGGCTTTTGGAATTATTTCATGAATTATTGTCCTTTATGCATTTGTAGTATTATGTTTCTTATATTATTTTGGTTTTTGTAGGATTTTTGCATTGGGAAACCAAAATTGAAGAAATGTGCTGAAACATGGATAAAAGTGCTGGAAAAAAAGAAGGAAGAAGTCTTTGAGAAGACCACTTGCGGACCGCATGGTAACCAAGTCGCAAAAATAGACAATGAAAGGAAGATTGGAGCCTCGAAGTGCAACCAAATTTGCGGTCCGCACTTACGTTCGACGGATCGCAATCCGATTTATAACCACTACTCCAATTCAAGTCCAACTCAGATTGCGAAATATCAAGACACTTCTACGGACCGCACTTCCTACCGCAGTTCTAGATGATCCAAATCAAGACTCACTCTGCGAAATCTAATCCAGTTTTTCGGATGGCAGACCTGTTTTGCGGTCCTCTTCTGCAGTGGAATTTTTCTAATTTCGTGTAGTCCGAAAATTGAATCCCTATATATAGTTACCTATAATTTTGTGATTTGACATCTTGTAACCTATATTCCTAGCTCGTTTAATTTATTCCTTGTGTCTTGTATTGAGGAGACAACAACACTATCCATCTTAAAGTTGCAAGAATCTTGTGGGTAGAAGACAATCACCATTATTTATCCAAAAATTATTGTGAGCATTCCTTGATGTTTATTATGTCTTTGTTTATTTATTACATTGTTGTGCTTTTTTTTGTTGAACATGAGTGGTTAGAACTTAGGTTGGGGTTGTGACAAAAATAATAGAATTTGATAGTTGGGATAGTTCATAAATATGAAATGGGAGTATTATTGTGGCATTTAACTACCCACACTCTTAATGTTTAAGGGTTGGTTGCAAATACCCCTTTCATTGTCTATTGTCTCTAGTCAAACTTGAAAGAGGAAATTAGATTCTAGAAAATGGGTATGTTGATTAGGACTTGGGGCTTTAAACCTCATTTAATTATTCCCAATATTAATTAGAAGTGAATCAACTAAGGGTAATAATGGGTGTTCATGAATGTCATACTTTGGAGCTTGAGAAAGCCTAAAGTGAAATTAAGTGGCTTACTTGAGAAATCTCCACCTAGATATTAGTCCTCATTGCTCATACCACACTATTTACACCCACCTTTGTAAAATCAATCATCACTTCCATGGTTTAAGTCACAACCCTAACATTTCAACTTATTTGATACATTAACCATTAATTGACTTGATAATTTGAGTAGTTTAAACAAACAAACTTGGTTACTATAGAGGTAAATTATACAACGCGAATAGAGCAATTTCTCATCGTGGGATTCGATCTCAACCTAGTTGAGTTAATATATTTGACAATGGCCGCGTTATAGCATCTTAAGGTGTAATTTGAGCGAGATCAAATTTGGCGTTGTTTCCGGAGAATACGGTCCTAAAATTTCCTATTTGTAGTATTATTACTTTGCTAAAAGCTTTATTGCTAAAATTATGTTAACTTGTTATTTTTGTGGTGTAGGTGCTATGGCGGAGTTATCCGATGATGAGGGAAACGTAGAGATGACACCTTTGCTAGTGTCATCCTGCCACCCCAAATTTCGGGAAATGGAAGTTTCCACATAACCTCAATCATGCTCCATATGCTCAACAACAAGGGCCTATTAGGAGGATCGGCATCCGACGACCCGAATAGGCACTTGAGGAACTTCAACGAGGTGTGTTTCGCCTTTTGTCATCCCAACGTGTCTGAAGAAGCCGTGAAGCTAAGGCTCTTTCCCTTCTCTCTAACCGGGGAGGCCATTATTTAGTTGGATGATTTACCTTTCGAGTCCATCACTACATGGACCGAGTTGGTGGAGGCATTTCTTGAGAGGTTCTTCCCGTAGGCTCGCATAATCCAACTCCAAGATGATATCTTGACGTTCCGTCAATTACCGGGTGAAGCCTTGCATGAATCATGACTAAGGTTAAAAAATAAGCTCAAACAATGCTACAATCACGGGTTGAGTGATGATGTATTGCTCCAAACGTTCTATCGGGCGCTTGATTGATTCGACAAATCGGTGGCCAACAATATAGTCCCCATTTCGCATACACACTATTTACACCCACCTTTGCAAAACTCAACATCACTTCCATACATTAAGTCATAACCCTAACATTCCAACTTATTTGATATATTAACCATTAATTGACTTGATAACTTGAGTAGTTTAAACAAACTTGGTTACTATAGAAGTAAAGTAATTAGTAAAGCCATGATACAACGCGAATAGATCAATTTCTCATCGTATACCTTGTCGCATTAGCCCCCATCCTAGTAGGGTTACTCTATTTAACAATGGCCGCGTTATACCATTTTAAGACGTAATTTGGGCGAGATCAACTGTTCATTTGCTTTTAGCTTCTATCACTGATAACCAAATTCACTCCTCAAGTGAGAAATTGTACACGATCATATGCAATATAATTAACCCAACAATGAATTGTAGCCGAATCCCACAAAGAACAATATACTAGGTGATCAAACAAATAAGTAATTATCACTTTCTACGATAAGCCAAACACCTGATAATATTTTGATTTTAAGAAAGATTATAACTAATGTGAAAATAAAAACTAACCTAGAAAGCAAGTAAAATGATCAATGATCACAAGTATGGATACACGTAAAATTGCTCTCAAGTAACGATTCAATGTATTTCACGATTTTACAATTAACAGCGAGTTTACGTTAATTACTCTCGAGCAATGATTATATATTAGTTCCTTTTAGACACTAGCAACAGTATGTAATTGACTATCTCTAGCCCAATTAAGAGCATGTTGTTACCTATATGTCTTGTCCAAACAAACAGTTTACAGTGAGCATAGCCCAATAAATGTTTACGTCTAAAATAACAAATATATATATTTACATTGAATTTCGTGAAGCTAAATCTATTTTAATGTTTTTTAACTTCTTTTCCTAGCTACCATAGAACCCTCTTCATTTTTCTATTTTTCGTCTTTAAAATATGTATAACATGATGTATATATGCTTTTATACAGTATTATACATTACATTTATATATATATACATCCTTATACAGTCTTATACATTACATACACATTCTGATACACTCTTATACATTACATATAGCCTGGAAAGCTCATGAGAGGCTGCTTCATTGTAGATTAGTAAAAGGTTGACCTCCTACGAGGTTCTCTTCGTGCAAGATGGAAAGAGACACTAGAGAAACTTTCATTGATGGGTTCATATGTTCTCACTTCTCACTAGAGAATCCATAGCACTTTTGCAATTATGGTCAGAAGGTGATGATTGTTGAAATATTAGTGAATTTACACATATAGTTATGCCTCATATAAAACTTGAAGTCTAGCTAGAAAGAAATTTGGGAAGTCCTAAATCCCTAAAATCTACGACTTACTAAAAATTAGAGAAATTTGTAGTAGCTAACACCATTTTCCATCAATATTTCTTCGAGCTTAGTCTCTTTATCCTTCAGTTCATTGAGATGATTTGAGACATCAAATATATCTCTCCTCGAATTATGTTTGTGCTTTGAGACATCAAATATATCTCTCCTCGAATTATGTTCGTGCTTTTCTTACACCTCGAGTTGTTTTATGTGGTTTGTTTGTTCTAGTATCCGTTCTCTGATCTCTTTTTGTTAGAATCGAAATAATCAGGGCGTCATGTGAAAACTAGCAATTATAAACATTGAACGACGATAAATCAGACGACACAAAAACTATACTAAAAAACATAATATTAATATGGTTTGATCAATGACCTACATATTGATAAACTAATATAAAAAGAGTATAACCTATTGAAAGAAAATCTCCATAGCACTTTTGCAATTATGGTCAGAAGGTGATGATTGTCGAAATATTAGTGAATTTACACATATAGTTATGCCTCATATAAACTATACCAAGTCTGTTGGGCCTCTAAAGCTATAAACTTACTTTTTTTTGTTTTTGAGAAATATGTGCATGTTCATTAATATTAGTACAAAGCAGATTTCAAATTGCTCTGGAAACTATTAGGGATGTCCTAAATCCATAAAATCTATGAATTACTACAAATTTAAACAATTTGTAGCAGCTAAGACCATTTTTCATCAATTTATCTTGAGCTTAGTATCTTTATCCTTCAGCTCATTGAGATAATTTGAGCGTCTGTGATTTTCTTGCATCTCGAGTTGTTTAATGTAGTTTGTTCGCTCTTTTATATTTTTTTCTCACCTCTTCCAACTTACCCTTCATCTACAAGTTCTTGTTGTGTTGTTTCTTGAGGTAGACATTCTTACTTTTGGTATTTATGTCAAACTCAACCACCTACTGTAATAGGTAACATAATTAAATAGATTAATTAGGAATTAAATCAAGATACTAGAGAGTTTGTCGCATTTCAAATATGTAAACAATTTCTTTAATTTTATTATGTAAAAACACATTGATAATTTTGTCCGGACGTACTATAAACTTATTATATAAACAAAATATAAAGAACAAAGAAGAGCAACATTATTGCTAAGTTTTTAATATCTTATGTGTTGAGATATTTTGATCTCAATAATAATTTAAGAGCTTATGAAGTTTTGATGATTGACACACTATGTATAAGTGACAATCAATGTACAAGGAATGAAGATGTATAGGAATCAGATCCTTAACAGATCTCCAACAGGAATTGATTAAGCAGGCATCACTGAAGAGGAACTAGTCCTTTGATCAAGAGTTGGAAACTGTTTCGTGCAGACTTGGAGAATTGGAATTATGACTCAATTTAATTCTACAATGAATTAGATGCACGTGTGGTGTACGGAATGCACGTGTGGAGCACGAATTGTACGTGCGGCGCACGAGATGCATGTGTGTGGCCTTACGAAAGTTAATTTTATTTAATATACTTGAGACCTCTTATTATGATTTGGCTTTAGGCAACCAATTCCACTGAATCTCCCCTGAATATAGTAGAAAAGTAATCAATCACTACTAGAAAAATAAGAATTTCAGACTTTTCGTGAAACTACTGATGCTTTTTGGGACTTTTGATATGAAGTCTGTTGGAAATTTGTATTTCTCTAGTAGTCAACTAATCTACATTTTCTAGGTCTCCAATTTTTTAGTTTAGTTTTTCATTGATTTTATTTAACTTTATTACTTTTGCCTTCACACTGATTCGAGTTGCTAATTTGTTATATATATGCCAAAAGCAATAATGTCATCCTAAAAAAACAAAACAATTGAGAAGAACTTCAAGAAGTTGGTAGATGTGAGACAAGAGATAGACAATGGAACGAACAAACTTAAACAATCTAATATGTAACAATAAAGGGGAATTGATTCAAGGAAAGAAAGATTCGAGGCTACATGTGATCTTTGGAAATTAATGGGTAAGAGGACCAGCTCAAAAACTGAAGAAATCAGGAGTTACTGAAAGAATGATATAGAGCTATTTATTTATTCATTACCACTTCCTCCGTTCAGTTTTACTTGTCCACAATAGACTTTGTACATCCCTTGAAAAATAATAAATCTAATGCATATTTTACGACGATACTCATATTAACTGGTGTATATATAGTCTTAATGAGCTTGAAAAATGATTTGGAATGAGTAATTAATGCTAAAGGGTAAAACAGAAAAAAAGAAATTATTTTTGTCTTGATATGCTAAAGTGGACAATTAAAGTGAAAATATATTTTAGTATAGTTGACGAGTAAACGTCAGCTGAATGAGTAGTTATTAGTACTAAAATGTCCAGGGTTTACTAAGTTCATAGATTTAGGGATCTATGACTTTAATTTTCTAGATCTGTTACAAGTAACTTCAAGTTTTATGTTCCCTTCGCTATTTTTATGTCTGTTTCTTTATTTTTTCAGATATTAAAATAAAGGGAAGTATAATTTATATTTGCACGTAGCATTGATCGAGAGTTGTTCTGTCTAACATAGTATTCCAAAGTTTTAATCCCAGCTTTAAGAAGGAAAAAAAAACGAAAATTGTAGTCTTTAAACACACAAATGATGTTGCTCTCTTGTCATCTGTCCAAGTATGAATAGTAAAAGAAAAAGTTAAAATCAAAGAAGAAAATATATACATGTTAGTAACAATTAGTATTAAAAGAAGGTATGAATTCTTAAAAAGGACAGGGTAATTGAGCCTAAAATCTATTCTTATTTTTTCTAATGACCTTCCTGCATGTTAAAGAGCCACAATCTTGATCAACCTTTTAATTCAAATTTTGCATTGTGTGTAAATATTTTGGCAAATATTTCAAGGAAACATTAGAATACTATTTAGATTTGTGTTTTAACAATTTTTGAATTAATCTATTTATTTATCTTGTATTCTTTTTATTCTAGAATACAATCACTTACCTACGCTTACAAACTGGTAGGTGTAGTAATATTATGCTAGGCTCGCTTAGCCTAGCATACTGGTAGGCACAATATTGTCTTATAGCCCCTTGACGTTTGATTTATGTTGCTATGTGTATTTTATTTGTCTTATTTACTTGCATTAGTTATTGCTCCTCTTTTGCTTCTTTTTTTCAGAATTAGCTATCATAACTTACTCACTTTGTTTGTCGTACATTGCTTAAGCTTGTGCCTTGTTTTGAGCCGAGGGTCTCTCGGAAACAACCGCTCTACCTACCAAGGTAGAGGTAAGGTCTGTGTACACTCAACTCTCCCCAGACCCCACATTGTATATTTCACTGAATATGTTGTTGTTGTAGTATTCTTTTTATTCTGTCAAATTACTTGAGCTGGGAACAATTCATCAACCTGTTTTATTAGTAACATCCTCTCTGATGAATTGTTCCACTGCATTAATTAGGCAAAATTAAAATAGATAAGAAAATTTATATGCTTCTTAATATATTTCGCTAAATATTTTGCATACTAATATTCTTAAGCAATGAGATCGTAAAGTAAAGAACACTTCCCTTTATTTTATTATATGGAAAAAAAAATAGAGACCAACATAAGAGAAAGTAGTGACTGGAATATAAAACCTAAGGTCCTAGCTAGAAACAAATTTGGGGAAGTCCTAAATCCTAAAATCTATGACTTACTAGAAATTAAAAAAAATTGTAGTAGCTAACACCATTTTTCATCAATTTGTCTTCGAGCCTAGCCTCTTTATCCTTCAATTGATTGAGATGATTTGACATATTCATTCTCTCTCTCCTTGTATCATATCCGTTATCTTGTTGCACCTCGAGGTTTTTAATATAGTTTGTTCGTTGCTGTATCTGTTCTCTCACTTCTTCCAACTGATTCTTTATCGCTGAGTTTCTCTCGTTGTTGTCCATTCTTGCTCTTGCTATATATGTCAAACTTGAACCACGTACTGCAATATGTAACATAATTAAGTAAATTAGTTAGTAACTAAATCAAGATACCAGAGATGGTAAACAAGAAAATTTGTCGCATCTCAAATACGTAAAACAATTTCTATACTTTTCCTATGTCAGATTTTGTGCATGAGCATTTGTGAAACTCGTTGTATAAACAGAAAATAAAGAACAACGTCTTAATGAGTTCTTAAGAAAAGCAAAGAACCAAGAAGAGATAAAACTAAGTGAAAGGAAATTAACTTACGTTATGTGAAAAGAGAGGGCTCACTTCATTCCTTGAATATACTCTATTATTTATATAGATGCCAGTGCTTCAATTTTTACTAAAAATAAAAATTACCGTATTTTGGACTAGAAAAATATATATACGGATTAAAAAGCAGCAAGCTAGGTAGACACTTGGAAATATAATTTAGGAAAAGTTAAGTGTAAGGTATTAGAGCAAAAATAAGTAAAGGAAGAACTCTCTTCCCGTGTGTCATTATTTCCTTATATTCATTCAACAAATTTTCCTTTTCATTGTCCACTTTTTTCTTGGAGTTGACTTTCCTAATTTTCCAATGTTTTCCTAGGCGGTTTTCTTTCACTTTGTAGCTTCTCTTTCAAAATAGTAGTAATTCTTATTTTTAGTAATAATGCTTACAATCAATTGGAACGAGTAATTGAAGAAAAAATAAGGAAAAACTAAGTCCTTGGTGTTTATATAAATAATACGGAAAAAAATAAAAAATGTCCTTGTACTATCGCAAAAGGTCTAAATATAACATTCATTCACCTATTTTGCTGAAAACATCCCTCAGATTATATTTTTGGTTCACTTATGCTCTTTGACAAACGGTCAATATAAAATAAAATAAAAAATTTAAAAAAATTCACGTGACATTTTATTACTGGTCCAATTTCAAACTATGACCCCAAGTAGAGAAATCCACCCACCCAGTTTTCTCTGACTTACCCAGTCCAAACACTATCCCGCCCCAAAAACATAAAAATTCTAATGGAAAAATCATTTTTGGCCAATTTTGCTTCTTCCTTATTCTTTTTTTTCTCCAACAAGCAACTGCACATTGTGGAGAGGACATTGGATAGGAACATCTATGGAGTCTGCTGGCAGTGATTGAATTTTGAAAACTATTCTTTGTCTCATTAAGTTATGGGGGAAAGATGCAACGTACATCAACTATTATCCCTGATTTGTTAAAATGGTCCGGGTCAATGCATTGATAAATCAGATGAATCTAATATGCTCCTTGTACTCGTCCTCTACTCATATATGTAAAGAAGGAGTTGGAAATACCTTCTCGCCTCCTTGAGTTTTTGAAAATTGAATAGAAATATGTTATTTCTCAAGTTAATCTAATGATTCTTGTGTTAGTTAGTTGACTTTTAGATAAATGAGTCTTTTTTGAAGGTTTATTGGTTCCATTAGGTCTGTATTGTGATTTATGACTTAGTCGAGTCGTTGGTTCGAGTTTGAATAGTTTGGGGTTGCTTCGCGCTCGTGTTTGAAGTTTCGACATTGTTTCTTTGGCCATAAAGAGCACCTTATTAAGAAAACAACCTTTGATTTGTGTTTAAATTGAATCATTAGATTCGTATCGTAATTATGAAGTCATAGCAAAAAGAATTGTCATGTTTTGACACCGTATGAGGGAGTTATGTCCATTTTAGTATCGGAGAAGATTGTTGTTCTAGTGGCATGAAGAGGAAATAGAGTCTTTGAAGCGAAAATGGGCCGCCGAAGCGGAAAAACTGGACCAGAAAGTTATTTCTAAACCTATCTTTTTCAACTTGGAACTCCATTCTCCCAAATACATTTCTTGAACCTAACAACTCGTTAGAAGGGGAAATTGAAGGATTTCTCAAGATAGATCATTGGGGTAAGTTCCTAACTTTGATTTATGATTTCATCTTAAATTATTTAAGTTTTTCATGGTGGGAAATTTGTTTTAAAAGAGGGTTCATGATTAAAAGCCCTAGGTTAGTAAATTGATTTTCTTAACAAATCATTGGTGCTTTGGGGTGGATTTTCCTAATATTTTGCTTGATAAAGCTTGGGTAAGTATTTTCAATTAAAAGTTTGATGTTACTTTTAAATGGGTCTTCAAGAGATTAAATTCTTGGATTTTTCCAAAATTGGGGTATTACTAAATTGATGAAATTAAGCTTATTTGGGATTAGTTTATAATGGAATTTGGTATTTTGACTCCCTAGACTTTGGGTAAACCGTTTTCAACAAAAAATTCCATCCTTTTCCCTTGTGGACCTGGGATCCTTATTTAGGGATGTGTTTGATTTCATTTTGGAACTACATCAATATGGGTAGCGTTAGCTTTGAAATCTAATGTAATTTAATTAATTGATAGACTTTGATCGTTCTGAGGCTCTCCGGAGAAGTAAGGCCTTGGCGTGATAGTTTGTGGCACCTGTTCGGCCAAGAATTAGCTACGATTTAATATTACTAGACTTCGATGAAAGCCTGTAATTGTTATAAATATTGAGGGGTATTGGGCGTGTTGGGGGTCCCACCTTAGTAGCAGTGATGAGCACTTGGGTGGGTACATGTGTTGAACTGTCTTAATGGGTGTTTTGGGAAATCAACCTTAGAGTTGATTTATTTGTTGTTATGTGGGCTTGTCTCCATTACGTGGGCTTGTCGCCATTGATTGATACTTGTTGTGTTTACTCATCACATATGCTTCTAATATGAAAGATTGATTTTATGAAATTATGTGTTATTGATAATGATGAAGCATGTGTATTTCATCTCTTGAACTTGATTGCATCTCATACACCATGACTGCTTGCCTTATTACTATTGTATTCATACACTCATGATTACTGTGATATTGAAACGGAGTGATATGGAATGTTGTGGGTCCAATGAGACCGGAAAGGAAAGGTAATGATATTATTATGAAATGGCTGGGAAACATTTAGATGATGATGATTTGATATGGCTCGACAAATGAGTCTTGGGCTCTAGACAGACCGAGATATTAAAGGCTGGCTAGGAGCGGTATATGGACGGCGCGAGTCCCCCATGGGTTACTTAGATATGGAACAGACCTATAGAGTGTGTATACTAGTTGATGGATAGGTACGTACCTTTGAATATCATCATACTCGTGACATTGCATTCATTTCATTCATCCTTACACATTGTATTTGTGAGACTTGTACTTGATTTGGATTTGTTATCATGATAAGATGAATTCATATTGGTTGTTCCATGGTTTTCGAGTTGCTTAAGTGTTGAGCCATCTATGTGATTCATGGTGACTTACGTGAATAATGTCTTATTTGATAGGGAGTCTAGAATACAGATGAGTTGTTGTGTTGTCGTTGCAACTATCGTCTCGTGTGAATTGTATATGTTCAGATCCATCCTAAATAGGAGGCTCATGACAGTAATCACTTATTCAAACATCATAGGGTTGTGTAATAAACTTGCATGTACCAACGTCGTTAAGTGTACGTATAGTAACCAGACCTACAAGTTAGGGGAAAACTTAGATCAATAGTGCTAATGTATGCCAATTATATGCTTATGTGAAAGGTTGCGATGTGGATGTATTCCTTAAGTGTTCAATGATCCATATTATGAAGACTAAAGAGATACACGAGGTTAGGATAAGTATGACTTAGATAGTTGAATAATGACTAGTGGACTTACTTCTATGAAATTTATGTGTTACTGTGGGTAAAATTGTAACTTAAGTGTGAAACCATTTCTGTCGGTGAATGTGACCTATGTGCTTAACCGGAATGAGTAGGTTAGGGCTATCTATGTGTCAACTTGATATTTATGCATGTTACATGTTGTCTGCCGTTGTCGACCTATGATGCTTACGAGGGTACGTTGTGTACTCAAACTACACTTGCTACATCTTTTACGTGGATGCAGGTATAACAATTGATTCAGGTTGCAGGTTTGGAGTACGTGAAGGTTTAGGGCATGCCACTCATCCTATCGGCGACCCTGGTTTTCATCTTAGTCGGGTTTGTCTTTATTAACTCAAGGCAATGATTTGCTTTACTTCTCTATTCATTGTATTCATAGTAGTCCTTGTACGAGTCAGACCAGGTTTTGGGGGGAAGTTGTATTATAAAGAATTTTGATAATTATAAGTTTGAATGAAGAATTGCAATATTTATAGTTTCTTTAATTATTCCGCAATGTTTTAATACATGTTACAAGAATTTTGGGGATAGTTTATCTACTGGGGGATAGTGTAGGTACCATCATGACCCGTAATTTGGGTCGTGACAAAATATGTGAGTTTTGCTCTCCACAAAATCCCTTTTATATTCAGCTAAATATGAGTCCAAGGAAACCCTATGCATCGCACAAGCATCTCACCAGGAAAACCTAAAATTTCTTCCATGTAATGTGTGAGCCACAACCGTAGTTCCAGGATAACTTGGGATTCTTCCAAGTTATGTGCAATGCACAGCCATAGCACTGCAACATTGGAATTATTCTTCTTTATTCCACACGATGGCCATGCGACGCATGCCTCTGGTTCAGGGCCTTACAATTGCACATGCATCTGTTCAACTATAGACTTAAACTTATTCTTGGAAAAAGAACATATGTTATGTCGAACATATATATGTTTCAACTTTTTTAACTATATTGAATCAAAGGTTGGATGGTACAACCAGCTCGGAAACGAAATAAGGATCAAAACAGGGAATTAATACAATGGGAATCTACTAAGATTTATTTATTTAGGTTAAAACGTTTTAATCTTAAAATAAAATTCCGGCCTAAGTATTTCTTGATTATTACTCTTATGAAACAACTGTTACCTCATAACTCCATAATATATTTCTGGACAGACATGCAAAAAGGTATTGGACGGATCCATACACAACTGGCTATATCAATTAATGTTAGATGATATTAATCTCCCTTGGGAAGTCTTTCGTTAATATCAAGGTATAAATAGAGTACAATATGCATCTCTTATACAAAAGAGGAATCTTAAGCCTATACAAAAGAGGAATCCTAGTCTTACCATAATTATATTTACATAATATATGGAAATATTCTAATTATGGGTAGGGAATATATTGTTTCCTCTATTTACACGTTTACACACCCCCTCAGTCGGAGCGGGAGGAGACCGGACGCGGAGACTGGATCTGAAGTAAAGAAATAACTGTCTGGGAAGTCCTTTGGTAAATATGTCTGCATACAGATAGGATGATGGAACATGTAATACTCTGACATGGCCTAACGCAACTTTCTCACGAACGAAGTGTAGGTCTATCTCAATATGCTTGGTTCGCTGATGTTGAACCGGATTATGAGAAAGATAGATAGCAGAGATGTTATCACAATACACAATAGATGCCTGACGCAAAGGACACTGAAGTTCTAACAGTAAATTTCTGAGCAAACAAATCTCAGCTACTACATTTGCAACGCCTCTGTACTCAGCCTCGGCACTAGAGGGAGATAGGCTAGCTTGTCGCTTGGCAGACCAAGAAATCGGATTATCCCCTAAGAAAACACAAAAGCCGGAGGTGGAGCGTCGCGTGTCCGGACACCCTGCCCAATCTGTATCCATATATGAAAGAAACATGTCTGGTGCAGAGGCGTATAGGTGCAAACCATAATCAAGAGTGCCCTTAATGTATCGAATGATACGCTTAAGAGCAGTGAAATGAGACTCCCTGGGGGCATGCATGAATAAGCACACCTGCTGAACAGCATAAGCTATCTCTGGCCTGGTGAATGTGAGATACTGAAGTGCACCTGCAAGGCTCCTATACAGTGTAGGATCAGAGACTGGAGCACCATCCATAGCACTGAGCTTAGATTTGGAATCAACTGGAGTAGGCACCTCTTTGCAGTTCGCCATCTTAGCCCTGTACACAATCTCTTCTGCATACTTACGCTGACACAAGAACATATGATTGGCAGACCTGGTCACTGATATCCCCAAAAAGTAACTCAGCTTCCCCAAATCAGTCATTGTAAATTCGAACTTGAGCAAGACAATAATCTCATTTTTCAATTCGTCGGATGAGGCAATAAGAACAATATCATCCACGTAAAGTAATAAGTAAGCAGTGCTACTACCTCATGAAAAGTGAAAAGTGATGTATCACTCTTGCTGCGTACAAACCCAATCTGCAAGATATACCTGGCAAAGCGATCATACCACGCACGGGGGGCCTGCTTCAGGCCATATAGTGACTTACGGAGACGGCACACATAGTGAGGAACTGCTGGATGGGTGAACCGTGGTGGCTGATGCATGTAGACTGTCTCTCGCATATCCCCATGTAAGAATGCATTCTTCACGTCAAGCTGATGGATCGGCCAGTGTTTGCCCATGGCTATGCTCAAAACTGTACAGATCGTAGCTGGTTTGACAACCGGGCTGAAGGTCTCACCACAATCAATGCCCTCCTGCTGATTTGTGCCATTAGCCACAAGACGGACCTTATACCTCTCAAGATCCCCATTTTCTCTGAACTTGTGATGAAATAGCCACATACAACGAATTACATTCACCCCCTCAGGTCTAGGTACTAGATCTCATGTGTGATGTTTAGTTAAAGCATTGAATTCCTCATACATAGCCACATTCCAATTAGGGTCTTGTTTGGCCAATTTTGGGTTCTTTGGAAGTGGAGAGATGGTTTGGGCAGACAAGTTGAAATGCACTTTGGGTTTGATGATTCCATGATTTGAACGAGTTTCCATTGGATGGGTAGGGACAGTGGGTGGCGGAGTAGTGTCTGAGACGGGGGGTAAAGTCGGATAAGGAGAAGGTGGGGGCAAAGCCGTCGGAGGTGCCGCGGCTCCTGGATCGAGAGTCGCGGTGCTAGAAGGTTGACAGGCTTCTCTAAAGTTTGGGCACCGTGGCGCCTCAGCACAGGGCCGCGGCGCTGTCGACGGTGTTTCAAAAGATTGCTCTTTGGAAATCAGGCGCCGCGGCGCCTCCCCTCGAGGCCACGGCTCTGACGACGGAACAGAGGATGTGAGTTGTTCGATTATGAGGGGAGAGATGGCAGACTCGTCAAGAAATGAATAGTCCTGTTTTTGGAATTTTGGAAGATTCGAAAATGGGAATGTGGTCTCGTCGAATGTGACGTGATGAGATATGTGGATCTGACGAGTCGACAAGTCATAGCATAGATAGCCCCTATGGTTCGGCGGGAATCCTAGAAAGACGCATGGAGTGGACCTATGAACGAGCTTGTAAGGGGCGGTAGAGCTAAGGTTGGGATAGCACAGACAACCAAAAATCCATAGATGATCATAAGAGGGGATTATATGGTAGAGGATTTCGGTAGGGGTCATATTGTGAAGAGTGCTAGTAGGGAGAATATTGAGAGTGTATTCTGACATTTTAGCAGCATAGACCCAGAAGGGTGGAGGGAGGGAGGCATGAATCAATAGGGTGCGAATCATATTGTTAATGGTGCGGATAATTCTTTCAGCTTTACCGTTTTGTGGTGAGGTGTGAGGGCAGGAGAAGCGAAAGACCATGCCATTATTGGTACAAAAGCGGTGAAACATAGAGTTATTGAATTCACGACCATTATCGCACTGAAATGACTTTATGCCTTTTTCAAATTGTGTTTGAATGAACTTGCGAAACTCAAGAAATTTGACAAACACTTCCGATTTAAATTTAAGAGGGTATAACCAAACGTAGTGTGAAAAATCATCAAGCAACACAAGGTAGTATTTATGACCGAGAGAACTAGAGATAAGAGATGTCCATAAATCGGAATGTATGATATCAAAAGGAGCAAATGTAACACTAGTAGATGATTTAAACGAAAGACGATTATGTTTGCCTAAAGAGCAAGAAACACAATTTTGGGCAAGTCCCATTACAAGCAATGAAATTGTTGCCTTTAAGAAAATTAAAAACTGGGGCTCCTGGATGACCAAGCCTATTATGCCAAGTTGAAGAAGAAATAGCCGCTAGAGTGACGGGAGAGCAAGATCTGGCAGCGAAGGTGGAAGTGAATGGATAGAGATCCCCCGTGCTATTGCATCTCGTAAGAGGTGTCCCCGTATGAAGATCATTCACAGTAAAACCAAAAGGGTCAAAATCCACGGAGACAGAATTATTACGAGTAAATTGGCAGACAGATATAAGGTTCTTAATCATGTGGGGGGCATATAGGGTATTTTTGAGGGAGAAGGGTGGATGAGAAGGTTGTGTGTATGAGGTACCATAACCCTTAACTGTAATGCGTTGTCCACTACCAACTGTAACATATTGAAGATGCTTTAACCGAAACAGTTTAGGAATAGTACCTGCAGACTGGGTGACGTGAGATGTGGCGCCTGAGTCCATGTACCAAGTATTGTCAGGTTGTTGCATAGAGAGGGTCTTTGAGCGCTGACCCAACTTCGATGGGTGTCATCTTGGGAGGAGGGCTGTAGGACCTGACCTTGCATGAAGTGGGCCTGCTGTGGGGCTAGAGCGCGGCCTAACAAACCGGGGTAAGAATACGGATTGTATGGCTGCTGGTACTGGAATGGACTTGGCGTCGCGGCTCTGAACTTGGGCGTCGCGGCTCTGTACTGGGGCGCCGCGGTGCTGTAGACGAACTGCTGAGGAGTCGCGGCCCAGTTGTTCTGCGATCTCTGTTGATGTTGCTGCTGTTGGTTCTGTTGACCGCGACCCTTGCCACGACCACGGCCTCCTCTACCGCCGCGGCCTTTTCCACCCTTGCCGTCGCGGCCCTGCCGCTGTTGGGAGTTGTCTGGTAGCGTCTGATCTTGGGGCTGCGTGTCGACAGCTAACACCTGCTGGGCGTGCTCATCCTGCTTAGCACGACGGGTTTCTTCGAGCAACAATTGTAAGCGAGCTTTGTTAAAACTCGGTAGCGGATCTGCCTGTTGAATAATGGTAGCCAAAGTATCATATTCGCCCTTAGTAAGGCCAGAAATCATTTGTAGCACCATTTTATCGTCAGTGACAGGCGTGCCGATGTTGGAGAGTTGATCCGCTAGAAGTTTAAGCTTGCGATTTCGAGAGATATTGGAGAAGTTTTCAAGACGTGTTTTGTTGAACTGTTCTTCCAAATACACGGCACGAGTGTGCTTGTTGTCCTGAAAAATTTCCTCCAAACGATTCCACAAGTCAAGGGCTGTGGAGTCAGATTTCATGATAGTAAGGAGCAAATCCTGAGAGATACTACCATATATCCATTGTTTTACGCCGGCGTCGAGACGATGCTAGATAGAATCATCAACTTCCGTAGGGCGCGGAATAGTGTCATCAATATGGTCAAGCACGTTATAGAGACATGCATGATTGCGAAAAAGTTCAACCTAGGGAGAATACTGGTTGTTTTCTTGATCAAGAATAATGAGAATATGGTTCTTGATGTTGGAAACAGTAAGGGCGGGATGAAACGGGGGTGATGACTTTGTGGTGGGATTTGTGAAGGTAGAGGCGTCAGAAAGTGTGGAAGAATCAGGGATAGCCATTTAGAGAAGAGAAGAAAGGAAGAACAAAACCCGAAAAACAAGAAAAAAATCCGGGAGGGCCGCGGCGTAGGAGAGGCAGCCGGCGGCTGTGGAGGAGAAAGGTTTTTAGGGTTTTGTTTATTTGGCTCTTGATACCATGTTAGATGATAGTAATCTCCCTTTGGGAGTCTTTCATTAATATCAAGGTATATATAGAGTACAATATGCATCCCTTAGACAATAGGAATCCTAAGCCTATACAAAAGAGGAATCCTAGTCTTACCATAATTATATTTACACAATATATGAAAATATTCTAATTATGGGTAGGAAATATATTATTTCCTATATTTACACGTTTACAATTAATAACTATGTATTTGCTTTCAGTTGATCATGAAATCCTTCTATGAAACACGTAATATGATGCTACAACAAAAACAAAATATTGTGACAGACAAAGTTGATCACGAATTTGTGATGCTTCATGCAAGAATTCGTTAATGTGAATGAAATTTTGTGACATTTTTATTTTTCCGTCACTGAATATTTGTGACGCGAGAATTTGATTAATGAATCCCAATTATTTAGAGAACGTATAAAAACATATAGTTAGAGATGGATCTAAAATTTATAAGTAGAATAATTATTTTACAAATTTATCAAAAAATCTAATGTTGATTTTTATGATTGTTATTTAATATTATATGAATTAAGCATGTATATACATACGGACGTCCAGGATCAAAATTTATTATTTATTCTTATTTAGTGAATTTTTAGTACATATACATGGTTTGATATAATACTACTTTTTTTTTGGCTGGAAGCCCGGAACTTTGCTTCAAAAGTAAAGACATGAAATTAAAAGTTATTACATAATGAGATAGTTCACGAGAAAGTATCCCAGAGAAAGGAGAAAGGAAATTAAAGGGGGTGGAGTGTTCGAAAATACATCTTCTTCTCTAGCTACTAGATTTGAGCACAATTGTTTCCCATGTTTAGCCAGAGTGTCTGCCACAGTGTTTGCTTCATTGTATATCTTTATGAGGTGTGTCTGGCCCATTGCCTCTTAGGAGGAACCTGTAATCATTTAAGGATGTTGTGATGAATATGATTGTTAGTGGATTGTATAAATGTTATCAATACCTGTGAATCTGCTTCTACTTCAATGGAAAACAGATTCTTGGTGAAGGCCAACTCGAGTCTCTTGAAAAGGGCTATAATTTTAGCATGTAACGGTGAATGGGCGATAATACAGCTTGCAAATCCTTCTATCCAGTGTCCATTTGAGTTGCATATGACTCCACCAGCACCTCCAAGAGGGTTGTTTTTTTGTGTAAGCTTCGTCCGTATTAAGTTTGAATGAGTGATTGTCAGGTGGTTGCCATTTAATATTTATGATAGTGCTAGGTATGTGGTTGGTAGGCCATTTTTTGGCTAGGTGATGGTATTCTAGAGCAGCATTAGTGGCCTTGGTGCAGTTTTTTGGCTAAGTTCTTAAGTATATACACTATATTCACCTCTCAGAACAACATCCATAGTGTATATATAAATCCCACAATGCATGGTATATAATTACATTTTTGGACTACTCTAAAATATAATAGCCGGTAAATATATATATATTTAGTATATTAAGTATAACCATACATAAAATATACATCAATATACATATCAATACATAGATTTTGTATATTTTAACCAGTGCCCGTAATTAAATTTGGCCGACGGAACAAAAATGTAAAAACACTTTTATTAAGTGTATTACCCTTATACTTAAACTGTATTTTGAAATCTTTGTTGGAAATTAGCCTTTGGCGGGGAGATGCGTCCACCCATCTTTGATGAATTAAACACTAGTGTTCCGTATGTTGGAGACCTCGTCTCTTTACACATGCATGATCTACGAAGTGAGTAGATGACCGTAGGGCCAAGAATCGTCTAATTTCGTTGAGAAATGAAAGAGATATTGGTCCACGAAGTAAGGTGTTTGAGACAT
Organism: Anisodus acutangulus; assembly: GCA_029783415.1. NCBI lineage: Eukaryota > Viridiplantae > Streptophyta > Magnoliopsida > Solanales > Solanaceae > Anisodus > Anisodus acutangulus. The sequence continues at coordinate 52,068,482 of CM056497.1, forward strand.
GAAAATGTGGTGTGGGACAAATCTACCACATCGGTGGGAATAGGAAGAATTGCTCTCTATATAAGTCTCAAATTGGTAAAGGGTATGGGACCCCAAGGGGTATCCCATGTGTTTAAAGGAGGGAAGACCTAGATGTGTTTGGGTTCAAGGCTAAGCCCACCTGCCTTGCATGCGCCTTGCTTGATCCGTCGGGTTCACGGGTTCACGCAGTGTAGAGTGTGGCTGTCTAATATTATCTTTGGACCAGAGAACTCTGCGGATGTACAGCTTTGATCCTGAAGTTTCATATGTACAGTTTGGACGAGAATTCTTTCATATGTACGATTTGGTCCCCGGTTTCAATATTTCTGATTTGGTCCCCAGAATTTTTGGAGACTTTTTCTGTCTACTGTTGGACTGCGTTTTGGAGCATTAACCAGCCATTATTTGGCTGATTAATTCCTCCATTAACATCCCATTACTTGGGTAGTGAACCGCCTCTTTCAATGGCCATTAACAGCCATTACTTGGTTGTTTTAATGCCCTCCTAATGGCCATTAACAGCCATGTTTTGAGCAGTTGTACAGCCCCTTCTCCTTGCTATATATTGAGCCTTCTTTGGCTCAAATCAGCAGCAGAAAATAGACGAAAAAACTAGCAGAAAATAGACGAAAAAACTAGCAGAAAATAGACAAAAAAAACTGGCAGAAACATAGACGAAATTACAGTGCAAAACTGACTGAAAAACAGTCACGAAAATAGCTCAAAACAGTGAGCAAATTGTCACGAAAATCAGTGAGCAAACCCACACATATACACAAGATATACACTACAGAGACACACTATATACACAGAGACAAAAGAGAAGAGTATTGAGAAACTCTTCCTTCCTATTCCATATCTTCAGCAAGTCGAGTCATATTTGTTTTCTTCGACAGGCTCAACCTATTGGCTTTGTAGTGTTGAGATTAAAGTGTTGTTTTATCTTGGGAGACTATTGTCCGCTAACGTAAAAGCATATATACGGGGCAATCTTGTCTTAAGGATAGAGGGCTATCCTCGACTCAACACACAACATTGTAACCATCCAGATTTAGTTGTTTTTTGATTTCAGGTTATCAAGATTCAAGGCACAACAAACTTGCGGCAGTTCTCAACATTGGCTTTGCAAGGTGATCAAGATTCAAGACACAACACACATGCGGCAGTTTTGAAAATTGACCATTTATTTATCCTTTCGAACATTTGTAATAGTTATTACTTCCCGTACTGCTTTATAAAGTACCATAGAAGTACCAACAATCTTTTCCTAAATAATTACTACATACTATGCATAACTTCTAACGTGTGATTTCCAGAATTAGAAAGAAAATCAAAAGGTCTTATTTGCAGAGCAGCTCCTTTTGCTAGCTTAAAAGAATTCATATAATTTACTTGAAACATACATCTACACAATTATGGCAACTACGTTCTTATGTACGGTCAATAAAAAGTGTAAAGAAATAGTAATTCTAAAGAACTTATTTTTTAAAATGTTGGACTTGGATAGAGACGATTTAAATGGAGCAATATAGATGGTGATGATTTAATTTATATTTTGTGTAACTAACTCTAACGTAATCGATATATTAAAGTGTAATTATAGTGTATATATTTGGAAAAGAGAACTCGAGGTCAACGCACTTGCTTCACTGTAGAACGTTGACCTCCAACGAGGCAAGTTGGAAATTCAATATTTATGGGATCATATATGTTATCACATGTGAATAGTGATTTTCACATATAACTATACTTCGTGTAAAGGTATTATTATATCAACTATCGCAATGGATAATTTCGTGTTATGAAAAAAATAAGTCACAGCACGATAGACTTTGACAAAAAGTATCTAATGCTTCTTAAATTGTTTGCATATAATCAATCGAAAAAAATAAGTCACTTCCCTTTATTTCATATCTGGAAAAAAAATTAAGGAACAACGAAAGAGAAATTAAAGTAGTGACTGGAATATAAAACCTAAAGTCCTAGCTAGAAACAAATTTGGGGAAGTCCTAAAACTTAAAATCTATGACTTACTAGAAATTAAAAAAAATTGTAGTAGCTAACACCATTTTTCATCAATTTGTCTTCGAGCCTAGCCTCTTTATCCTTCAATTGATTGAGATGATTTGACATATCCATTCTCTCTCTCCTTGTATCATATCCGTTATCTTGTTGCACCTCGAGGTTTTTAATATAGTTTGTTCGTTGTTGTATCTGTTCTCTCACTTCTTCCAACTGATTCTTTATCGCTGAGTTCCTCTCGTTGTTGTCCATTCTTGCTCTTGCTATATATGTCAAACTTGAACCACGTCTTTGCAATATGTAACATAATTAAATAAATTAGTTAGAAACTAAATCAAGATACCAGAGATGGTAAACAAGAAAATTTGTCGCATCTCAAATACGTAAAACAATTTCTATACTTTTCCTATGTCAGATTTTGTGCATGAACGACTATGAAACTCGTTGTATAAACAGAAAATAAATAACAAAGAAGAACAACATTTTAATGAATTCTCAAGAAAAGCAAAGAACTAAGTGAAAGGAAATTAACTTACGTATAGCGCACTTAATTCCTTGCATATACTCTATTGTTTATATAGATGACAGTGCTTCAATTCTTTCCTTATTTTTTTTTCCTTTTCTATTTTACTCGTACCAATTGAAAATATTACTATAAATGAAAACTACCATATTTTGGACTAGGAAAATATGTATACGGATTGAAAAGCAGCAAGCTAGGTAGATACTTGGAAATATAATTCAGGAAAAGTTAAGTGTAAGGAATCAGAGCAAAAATAAAAGGAAAAGTTGTCATAAAATAAGCAAATAATGATATATGATGTATCATATAGTACCAACGATTTGAGAAAAAGCCTTAAAAGTATCCCTTTTTTAAAAAAAAAAAGTTTCATTAAAGAACGAAACAAATCAAAAATAAATAAATACAAGAAACAAGAAAACTTTTTTCTCGTGTGTTATTATATTTATTTCCTTATATCATTTATCAAATTTTCCTTTTCTTTGTCCACTCTTTTTCTTGGAGTTGAGTTTTCCTAATTTTCCAATGTTTTCCTAGGCGGTTTTGTTTCATTTGGTAGTTTCTCCCTCAAAATATAGTAATTCTTATTTTTAGCAATATTTACAATTAATTGGCACGAGTAAAGAGCGAAGAAAAAATATAAGGAGATGGTGTCTATATAAACAATGGAGTATATGCATGTGATAATTATTATTAAGGTGCCCCTTTGAACATACTGGATTAGGCTTCGTTAATAACGTAAGTTTTTTTTCTTTAATTCCCTTTTCTTAATTCTGCGTTCTTTTACCGTTTGCAACTCTCTTTGATTTTTATATTTTTGTTTATCTGTGTTCTCTTACATTGGACATATATATAAGAGAAGCAAAATATTAACTAATTATTCTCATAATCTTTTAAAGGATGTATTCGGAAGTATTTTAATGTAAATTCTAGTTGCAAAAGAGTGGTATAAATATATGCTAATGTATTTTAACGTAGTGGAGAAGGAATCAATCACTAATAGAAAAATACGAATTTTCGATGGGCTCTTTGTGAAACTGGCTCCGGTGGCCTTTCCAACTTTATGACAAAACGAATGTCGAAAATTTGAGTTTTTCTAATAGTAAACTTATAATTATCTACTTTTACTATTTCTAAGATTTTGTCATTGTTTGTTATTAATTTTATTTAACTTCTTTACTTTTGTATTAACAGTAGTTCGAGTTTTATATATATCAAAAGCAAGAATGTCATCCTGGTCCTGAAATACCGAAAAAGTTGATGAGAAGTTGCAGATGTTGGAACAAGTAAGAGGGCAAATAAAGGATCAAACAGAGAAATCTAGACAACATAATACGCAAGAAGGAGAAGATTTGAGGAAACAAAACTACGAGGCCGCAATCGCTGCGTGCAACTTAAAGGATCAAGAGGACAAGATCGAGAGGCAATTGATGAGATATGGGGTTCCTGAAAGAATGATATAAGGCTTATTTATTTATATCTAGTTATTTACTAAATGTTTAGTTTCTACTAAAGTTCATAGTTTTAGGATTTTCCCAGATTTATCAGTAGGATTTCAAGTTTTATTATTCTCGTTATTACCTTTTGTTATGTTTCCTTTATTTTTTCCCAGATATTAAAATAAAGGGAAGTATACTTTATACTTGCGCGTGTCATTGATTGAGAATTGATCAACTTAAAATATTGAAGTCTTAGTTCCAGCTTAAAAGACTCTTGAGCTGAGGGTCTATCGGAAACAGTCTCCCTACCTTCATAAGGTAGGGGTAATGTCTGTGTACAACTCTACCCTTACCGGAACCCACCCGGTGAGATTATACTGGGCATGTTGTTATTATTTTTATATTAGTTCCAACTTAATGAAGTCGAAAACACTCAATGTTGCTGCTCTCTTGCCACTGTTTAGTCCGAGTATGAATTAGTTATAATAGTAAAATTAAAGAACATGATATATACATGCTAAAATTAGTATTAAAAGAAGTATGAATTGTTTAAAATAGTTAAAGTAAGTGAGCCTAAAAAAATCTATTCTTATTTCTGTTAATGGCCTCCCTGCATAGAAGTTGAGCGTATGCTTCAATTTAATTACTACTCCCTCAATCTCAATTTATACGGACATTTTTCGCTTCTCGAAATTCAAACTGTATCAACTTTGATCAATATTATAATATGTATTTTTTTTATCAAATTGGTATGAGAAAAGTAGTACTTTTTATGTAATCTGCAAATATATAAATTTTAATGTTAAAATTTTGGGTTAAACTACTCCAATTTAATTTTAAAGTTTAGTCAAATTGACTCTGACAAAGCGAAAAATACCACATAAATGGGGACGGAGGGAGAATAAACAAGTGATTTGAGTTGTTTTGCAAAAGGAGGTTCTTTCGAGGATTCATCAATGATGGACAGTGATTCACGCCACCGTCACCTTAGCAGAGCAAGCGGGAGATGAAGTTGAGGACGGAGAAATTATGGACGATGATATTGGCATGGAATTGCATTAAAATTCTAGAAAAAGAAAGTCCCATATGGCGAATGCTAATTACATAGATGAACTGGATTCTAAACCACACAAGGTCAAAGTAAGTAGAACCGAAAGAACAACGATGACTACTACGATGCAAGTTTTCAATGAAAACTTAGGAAGAGGCATAGGGTCTCGAGAGGGACATGTTAACAAGTCACCTCGAGGAAGATGGGGATCCAAAAGCATTTTTGAGGATGATGCATATGAACTGGAAAAGCGAAAGATATACAAGTAACTTGGATGAGGATAGAATTGGACATTTCAAGGACTATCGACATGGAAGTCGGGAGTCTTCAAGGGAGCATAAACCTAGTTACAGCATATGCGAGAGATAGATAGATAGGGAGCGAGAGTCGTTGGCTAGAGAAAAGTAAAGGAATATATTCCCTGGTTGTATTCATCAATAATGTACAATCAGATATATCGCACTAATATTATCGCAGTAGACCAGTGTTGCCTTTTGAATTGGGCAGTGAAGCTTAAGTAGAACATTACGGATCCAACAAGACTCAGAGACGACGTTGGTGACACCTCTGTACTCTGCTTTGGCACTGGATCGGGATAGTGTAGGTTGGCTTTTGGAATTATTTCATGAATTATTGTCCTTTATGCATTTGTAGTATTATGTTTCTTATATTATTTTGGTTTTTGTAGGATTTTTGCATTGGGAAACCAAAATTGAAGAAATGTGCTAAAACATGGATAAAAGTGCTGGAAAAAAAAAAGGAAGAAGTGCTGAGAAGACCACTTCTGCGGACCGCAGAATGGTAACCAAGTCAAAAAAATAGACAATGAAAGGAAGATTCTAGAGCCTCGAAGTGCAACCAAATTTGCGGTCCGCACTTACGTTCGACGGACTGCAATCCGATTTGCGAACCACTACTCCAATTTAAGTCCAACTCAGATTGCGAAGTATCAAGACACTTCTACGGACCGCACTTCCTACCGCAGTTCTAGATGATCCAAATCAAGACTCACTCTGCGAAATCTAATCCAGTTTTTCGGATGGCAGACCTGTTCTGCGGTCCTCTTCTGCAGTGGCATTTTTGTAATTTCGTGTAGTCCGAAAATTGAATCCCTATATATAGTTACCTATAATTTTGTGATTTGACATCTTGTAACCTATATTCCTAGCTACGTTTAATTTATTCCTTGTGTCTTGTATTGAGGAGACAACACTGTCCATCTTAAAGTTGCAAGAATCTTGTGGGTAGAAGACAATCACCATTATTTATCCAAAAATTATTGTGAGCATTCCTTGATGTTTATTATGTCTTCGTTTATTTATTACATTGTTGTGCTTTTTTTTGTTGAACATGAGTGGTTAGAACTTAGGTTGGGGTTGTGACAAAAATAATAAAATTTGATAGTTGGGGTAGTTCATAAATATGAAATGGGTGTATTATTGTGGCATTTAACTACCCCCACTCTTAATGTTTAAGGGTTGGTTGCAAATACCCCCTTTCATTGTCTATTGTCTCTAGTCAAATTTGAAAGAGGAGATTAGAGTCTAGAAAATGGGTATGTTGATTAGGACTTGGGGCTTTAAACCTCATTTAATTATTCCCAATATTAATTAGAAGTGAATCAACTAAGGGTAATAATGGGTGTTCATGAATGTCATACTTTGGAGCTTGAGAAAGCCTAAAGTGAAATTAAGTGGCTTACTTGAGAAATCTCCACCTAGATATTAGTCCTCATGCTCATACCACACTATTTACACCCACCTTTGTAAAATCAATCATCACTTCCATGGATTAAGTCACAACCCTAACATTTCAACTTATTTGATACATTAACCATTAATTGACTTGATAACTTGAGTAGTTTAAACAAACAAACTTGGTTACTATAGAAGTAAATTATACAACGCGAATAGAGCAATTTCTCATCGTATTCTTTGTGGGATTCGATCTCAACCTAGTTGAGTTAATATATTTGACAATGGCAGCGTTATAGCCTCTTAAGGTGTAATTTGAGCGAGATCAATTTTGGCGTTGTTTCATGAGAGAATACGGTCTTGAAATTTCCTATTTGTAGTATTATTACTTTGCTAAAAGCTTTATTTCTAAAATTATGTTAACTTGTTATTTTTGTGGTGGAGGTGCTATGGCGGAGTTATCCGATGATGAGGGAAGCGTAGAGGAGGAGCCTGTGCTAATGTCATCCAGCCACCCCAAATTTCGAAATGGAAGTTTCCACATAACCTCAATCATGCTCCATATGCTCAAAAACAAGGGCCTATTAGGAGGATCGACATCAAACGACCGAATAGGCACTTGAGGAACTTCAACGAGGTGTGTTTCGCCTTCATCATCCCAACGTGTCTGAAGAAGCCGTGAAGCTAAGGCTCTTTCCCTTCTCTCTAACCGGGGAGGCCCCTATTTAGTTGGATGATTTACCTTTCGAGTCCATCACTACATGGACCGAGTTTGTGGAGGCATTTCTTGAGAGGTTCTTCCCGTAGGCTCGCATAATCCAACTCCAAGACGAGATCTTGACGTTCCGTCAATTACCGGGTGAAGCGTTGCATGAATCATGACTAAGGTTAAAAAAGAAGCTCAAACAATGCTACAATCAAGGGTTGAGCGATGATGTATTGCTCCAAACGTTCTATCGGGCGCTTGATTCGGTCAGCAAATCGGTGGCCAACAATATAGTCCCCATTTCGCATACACACTATTTACACCCACCTTTGCAAAACTCAACATCACTTCCATACATTAAGTCATAACCCTAACATTCCAACTTATTTGATATATTAACCATTAATTGACTTGATAACTTGAGTAGTTTAAACAAACTTGGTTACTATAGAAGTAAAGTAATTAGTAAAGCCATGATACAACGCGAATAGATCAATTTCTCATCGTATACCTTGTGGGATTCGACCTCAACCTAATAGGGTTACTATATTTTACAATGGCCGCGTTATACCATTTTAAGACGTAATTTGGGCGAGATCAACTGTTCATTTGCTTTTAGCTTCTATCACTGATAACCAAATTCACTCCTCAAGTGAGAAATTGTACACGATCATATGCAATATAATTAACCCAACAATGAATTGGGGCCGAATCCCACAAAGAACAATATACTAGGTGATCAAACAAATAAGTAATTATCACTTTCTACGATAAGCCAAACACCTGATAATATTTTGATTTTAAGAAAGATTATAACTAATGTGAAAATAAAAACTAACCTAGAAAGCAAGTAAAATGATCAATGATCACAAGTATGAATACACGTAAAATTGCTCTCAAGTAACGATTCAATGTATTTCACGATTTTACAATTAACAGCGAGTTTACGTTAATTACTCTCGAGCAATGATTATATATTAGTTCCTTTTAGACACTAGCAACAGTATGTAATTGACTATCTCTAGCCCAATTAAGAGCATGTTGTTACCTATATGTCTTGTCCAAACAAACAGTTTACAGTGAGCATAGCCCAATAAATGTTTACGTCTAAAATAACAAATATATATATTTACATTGAATTTCATGAAGCTAAATCTATTTTAATATTTTTTTTAACTTCTTTCCCGAGCTACCATAGAACCCTCTTCATTTTTCTATTTTTCGTCTTTAAAATATGTATAACATGATGTATATACGCTTTTATACAGTATTATACATTACATTTATATACACTCTTATACATTACATATACACTGTATAGATAATGTATAATCCTTATAAGCTATTATACGTATATATACATTGTATATATAATGTATAAATAATATACATGCTTTGTATAATCATGTATAAATACCGTATGACAATGTATCTACACTATTTTTCATTCATTGATATTGCAACTTATTCTAAACTATCTCTCAGGAAAATACGATTGTTTGAAGTTAGAACATGTGCAACTATGATCGTTTTCATTCATTAAATATTTGCAACTTATTCCAAACTACTCTCAGAGAATCTTCCAAACATAAGATTTAGTTATTGCCCGCTTTTGTAACTTCCCAAACACCGTTATGCATGCCCAACCTATAGCCTGAGTGAGAACATATTATTTTGCAAAATTTTCTTTGAGCCTGGAAAGCTCATGAGAGGCTGCTTCATTGTAGATTAGTAAAAGGTTGACCTCCTACGAGGTTCTCTTCGTGCAAGATGGAAAGAGACACTAGAGAAACTTTCATTGATGGGTTCATATGTTCTCACTTCTCACTATAGAATCCATAGCACTTTTGCAATTATGGTCAGAAGGTGATGATTGTTGAAATATTAGTGAATTTACACATATAGTTATGCCTCATATAAAACTTGAAGTCTAGCTAGAAAGAAATTTGGGAAGTCCTAAATCCCTAAAATCTACGACTTACTAAAAATTAGAGAAATTTGTAGTAGCTAACACCATTTTCCATCAATATTTCTTCGAGCTTAGTCTCTTTATCCTTCAGTCCATTGAGATGATTTGAGACATCAAATATATCTCTCCTCGAATTATGTTTGTGCTTTGAGACATCAAATATATCTCTCCTCGAATTATGTTCGTGCTTTTCTTACACCTCGAGTTGTTTAATGTGGTTTGTTTGTTCTAGTATCCGTTCTCTGATCTCTTTTTGTTGGAATCGAAATAATCAGGGCGTCGTGTGAAAACTAGCAATTGTAAACATTGAACGACGATAAATCAGACGACACAAAAACTATACTAAAAAACATAATATTAATATGGTTTGATCAATGACCTACATATTGATAAACTAATATAAAAAGAGTATAACCTATTGAAAGAAAATCTCCATAACATATTTTACGACGATACTCATATTAACTGGTGTATATATAGTCTTAATGAGCTTGAAAAATGATTTGGAATGAGTAATTAATGCTAAAGGGTAAAACAGAAAAAAAGAAATTATTTTTGTCTTGATATGCTAAAGTGGACAATTAAAGTGAAAATATATTTTAGTATAGTTGACGAGTAAACGTCAGCTGAATGAGTAGTTATTAGTACTAAAATGTCCAGGGTTTACTAAGTTCATAGATTTAGGGATCTATGACTTTAATTTTCTAGATCTGTTACAAGTAACTTCAAGTTTTGTGTTCCCTTCGCTATTTTTATGTCTGTTTCTTTATTTTTTCAGATATTAAAATAAAGGGAAGTATAATTTATATTTGCACGTAGCATTGATCGAGAGTTGTTCTGTCTAACATAGTATTCCAAAGTTTTAATCCCAGCTTTAAGAAGGAAAAAAAAACGAAAATTGTAGTCTTTAAACACACAATTAATATTTTACAAATATTTTACAAATTTACAAATTAAGGACGTCCGTTATGTGAAAAGAGAGGGCTCACTTCATTCCTTGAATATACTCTATTGTTTATATAGATGTCAGTGCTTCAATTTTTACTAAAAATAAAAATTACCATATTTTGGACTAGGAAAATATATATACGGATTAAAAAGCAGCAAGCAAGGTAGACACTTGGAAATATAATTTAGGAAAAGTTAAGTGTAAGGTATTAGAGCAAAAATAAGTAAAGGAAGAACTCTCTTCCCGTGTGTCATTATTTCCTTATATTCATTCATCAAATTTTCCTTTTCTTTGTCCACTTTTTTCTTGGAGTTGACTTTCCTAATTTTCCAATGTTTTCCTAGGCGGTTTTCTTTCACTTTGTAGCTTCTCTTTCAAAATAGTAGTAATTCTTATTTTTAGTAATAATGCTTACAATCAATTGGAACGAGTAATTGAAGAAAAAATAAGGAAAAACTAAGTCCTTGGTGTCTATATAAATAATACGGAAAAAAATAAAAAATGTCCTTGTACTATCGCAAAAGGTCTAAATATAACATTCATTCACCTATTTTGTTGAAAATATCTCTCAGATTACATTTTTGGTTGTTTTATCTTTCTTTGACAAACGGTCAATATAAAATAAAATAAAAAATTTAAAAAAATTCACGTGACATTTTATTAGTGGTCCAATTTCAAACTATCACCCCAAGTAGAGAAATCCACCCACCCAGTTTTCTCTGACTTACCCAGTCCAAACACTATCCCGCCCGAAAAACATAAAAATTCTAATGGAAAAATCATTTTTGGCCAATTTTGCTTTACATCCGCTTCTTCTTTATTCTTTTTTTTCTCCAACAAGCAACTGCACATTGTGGAGAGGACATTGGATAGGAACATCTATGGAGTCTGCTGGCAGTGATTGAATTTTGAAAACTATTCTTTGTCTCATTAAGTTATGGGGGAAAGATGCAACGTACATCAACTATTATCCCTGATTTGTTAAAATGGTCCGGGTCAATGCATTGATAAATCAGATGAATCTAATATGCTCCTTGTACTCGTCCTCTACTCATATATGTAAAGAAGGAGTTGGAAATACCTTCTCGCCTCCTTGAGTTTTTGAAAATTGAATAGAAATATGTTATTTCTCAAGTTAATCTAATGATTCTTGTGTTAGTTAGTTGACTTTTAGATAAATGAGTCTTTTTTGAAGGTTTATTGGTTCCATTAGGTCTGTATTGTGATTTATGACTTAGTCGAGTCGTTGGTTCGAGTTTGAATAGTTTGGGGTTGCTTCGCGCTCGTGTTTGAAGTTTCGACATTGTTTCTTTGGCCATAAAGAGCACCTTATTAAGAAAACAACCTTTGATTTGTGTTTAAATTGAACCATTAGATTCGTATCGTAATTATGAAGTCATAGCAAAAAGAATTGTCATGTTTTGACACCGTATGAGGGAGTTATGTCCATTTTAGTATCGGAGAAGATTGTTGTTCTAGTGGCCGCGAAGAGGAAATAGAAATTCTTTGAGCGAAAATGGGCCGCCGAAGCGGAAAAACTGGACCAGAAAGTTATTTCTAAACCTATCTTTTTCAACTTGGAACTCCATTCTCCCAAATACATTTCTTGAACCTAACAACTCGTTAGACGGGGAAATTGGAGGGTTTCTCAAGATAGATCATTGGGGTAAGTTCCCTAACTTTGATTTATGATTTCATCTTAAATTATTTAAGTTTTTCATGGTGGGAAATTTGTTTTAAAAGAGGGTTCATGATTAAAAGCCCTAGGTTTGTAAATTGATTTTCTTAACAAATCATTGGTGCTTTGGGGTGGATTTTCCTAATATTTTGCTTGATAAAGCTTGGGTAAGTATTTTCAATTAAAAGTTTGATGTTACTTTTAAATGGGTCTTCAAGAGATTAAATTCTTGGATTTTTCCAAAATTGGGGTATTACTAAATTGATGAAATTAAGCTTATTTGGGATTAGTTTATAATGGAATTTGGTATTTTGACTCCCTAGACTTTGGGTAAACCGTTTTCAACAAAAAATTCCATCCTTTTCCCTTGTGGGCCTGGGATCCTTATTTAGGGTTGTATTTGATTTCATTTTGGAACTACATCAATATGGGTAGCGTTAGCTTTGAAATCTAATGTAATTTAATTAATTGATAGACTTTGATCATTCTGAGGCTCTCCGGAGAAGTAAGGCCTTGACGTGATAGTTTGTGGCACCTGTTCGGCCAAGAATTAGCTACGATTTAATATTACTAGACTTCGATGAAAGCCTGTAATTGTTATAAATATTGAGGGGTATTGGGCGTGTTGGGGGTCCCACCTTAGTAGCAGTGATGAGCACTTGGGTGGGTACATGTGTTGAATTGTCTTAATGGGTGCTTTGGGAAATCAACCTTAGAGTTGATTTCGACTGTTGTTATGTGAGCTTGTCTCCATTACGTGGGCTTGTCGCCATTGATTGATACTTGTTGTGTTTACTCATCACATATGCTTCTAATATGAAAGATTGATTTTATGAAATTATGTGTTATTGATAATGATGAAGCATGTGTATTTCATCTCTTGAACTTCATTGCATCTCATACACCATGACTGCTTGCCTTATTACTATTGTATTCATACACTCATGATTACTGTGATATTGAAACGGAGTGATATGGAATGTTGTGGGTCCAATGAGACCGGAAAGGAAAGGTAATGATATTATTATGAAATGGCTTGGAAATATTTAGATGATGATGATTTGATATGGCTCGACAAATGAGTCTTGGGATCTAGACAGACCGAGGTATTAAAGGCTGGCTAGGAGCAGTATATGGACGGCGTGAGTCCCCCATGGGTTACTTAGATATGGAAAAGACCTATAGAGTGTGTATACTAGTTGATGGATAGGTACGTACCTTTGCATATCATCATACTCGTGACATTGCATTCATTTCATTCATCCTTACACATTGTATTTGTAAGACTTGTACTTGATTTGGATTTGTTATCATGATAAGATGAATTCATATTGGTTGTTCCATGGTTTCCGAGTTGCTTAAGTGTTGAGCCATCTATGTGATTCATAGTGACTTACGTGAATAATGTCTTATTTGATAGGAAGTCTAGAATACAGATGAGTTGTTGTGTTGTCGTTGCAACTATCGTCTCGTGTGAATTGTATATGTTCAGATCCATCCTAAATAGGAGGCTCATGACAGTAATCACTTATTCAAACATCATAGGGTTGTGTAATAAACTTGCATGTACCAACGTCGTTAAGTGTACGTATAGTAACCAGGCCTATAAGTTAGGCGAAAACTTAGATCAATAGTGCTAATGTATGCCAATTATATGCTTATGTGAAAGGTTGCGATGTGGATGTATTCCTTAAGTGTTCAACGATCCATATTAGGAAGACTAAATAGATACACGAGGTTAGGATAAGTATGACTTAGATAGTTGAATAATGACTAGTGGACCTACTTCTATGAAATTTATGTGTTACTATGGGTAAAATTGTAACTTAAGTGTGAAACCATTTCTATCGGTGAATGTGACCTATGTGCTTAACCGGAATGAGTAGGTTAGGGCTATCTATGTGTCAACTTGATATTTATACATGTTACATGTTGTCTGCCGTTGTCGACCTATGATGCTTACGAGGGTACGTTGTGTACTCAAACTACATTTGCTACATCATTTACGTGGATGCAGGTATAACAATTGATTCTGATTGCAGGTTTGGAGTACGTGAAGGTTTAGGGCATGCCACTCATCCTATCGGCGACCCTGGTCTTCATCTTAGTCGGGTTTGTCTTTATTAACTCAAGGCAATGATTTGCTTTACTTCTCTATTCATTGTATTCATAGTAGTCCTTGTACGAGTCAGACCAGGTTTTGGGGGAAAGTTGTATTATAAAGAATTTTGATAATTATAAGTTTGAATAAAGAATTGCAATATTTATAGTTCCTTTAATTATTCCGCAATGTTTTAATACATGTTAAAAGAATTTTGGGGATAGTTTATCTACTGGGGGATAGTGTAGGTACCATCATGACCCGTAATTTGGGTCGTGACAAAATATGTGGGTTTTGCTCTCCACAAAATCCTTTTTATATTCAGCTAAATATGAGTCCAAGAAAACCCTATGCATCGCACAAGCATCTCACCAGGAAAACCTAAAATTTCTTCCATGTAATGTGTGAGCCACAACCGTAGTTCCAGGATAACTTGGGATTCTTCCAAGTTATGTGCAATGCACAGCCATAGCACTGCAACATTGGAATTATTCTTCTTTATTCCACACGATGGCCATGCGACGCATGCCTGCAGTTCGAGGGCCTTACAATTGCACATGCATCTGTTCAACTATAGACTTAAACTTATTCTTGGAAAAAGAACATATGTTATGTCTAACATATATATGTTTCAACTTTTTTAACTATATTGAATCAAAGGTTGGATGGTACAACCAGAAAATTTTGCTCGGAAACGAAATAAGGATCAAAACAGGGAATTAATACAATGGGAATCTACTAAGATTTATATATTTAGGTTAAAACGTTTTAATCTTAAAATAAAATTCTGGCCTAAGTATTTCTTGATTATTACTCTTATGAAACAATTGTTACCTCATAACTCCATAATATATTTCTGGACAGATATGCAAAAAGGTATTGGACGGATCCATACACAACTGGCTATATCAATTAATGTTAGATGATATTAATCTTCCTTGGGGAGTCTTTCGTTAATATCAAGGTATATATAGAG
Source organism: Anisodus acutangulus (assembly GCA_029783415.1). NCBI lineage: Eukaryota > Viridiplantae > Streptophyta > Magnoliopsida > Solanales > Solanaceae > Anisodus > Anisodus acutangulus. Next base: position 52,083,608 of record CM056497.1, read on the forward strand.
TACAATATGCATCCCTTATACAAAAGAGGAATCCTAAGCCTATACAAAAGAGGAATCCTAGTCTTATCATAATTATATTTACACAATATATAAAAATATTCTAATTATGGGTAGGGAATATATTGTTTCCTATATTTACACATTTACACACCCCCTCAGTCGGAGCGGGAGGAGGCCGGACGCTGAGACTGGATCTGAAGTCAAGAAATAAGCATGCAGGAAGTCCTTTGGTAAATATGTCTGCATACTGATAGGATGATGGAACATGTAATACTCTGACATGGCCTAACGCAACTTTCTCACGAACGAAGTGTAGGTCTATCTCAATATGCTTGGTTCACTGATGTTGAACCGGATTATGAGAAAGATAGATGGCAGAGATGGTATCACAATACACAATAGATGCACGACGCGGGACACTGAAGTTCTAACAGTAAATTTCGGAGCAAACAAATCTCAGCTACTACATTTGCAACGCCTCTGTACTCAGCCTCGGCACTAGAGGGAGATAGGCTAGCTTGTCGCTTGGCAGACCAAGAAATCGGATTATCCCCTAAGAAAACACAAAAGCCGGAGGTGGAGCGGCGCGTGTCCGGACACCACCTTGTCTGCATCCATATATGAAAGAAACATGTCTGGTGCAGAGAGGTATAGGTGCAAACCATAATCAAGAGTGCCCTTAATGTATCGAATGATACGCTTAAGAGCAGTGAAATGAGACTCCCTGGGGGCATGCATGAATAAGCACACTTTGAGCAAAGATAAGCTATCTACGGCCTGGTGAATGTGAGATCTTTGAAGTGCACTGCAAGGTCTCCACCTGAGTAGGATCAGAGACTGGAGCACCATCCATAGCACTGAGCTTAGATTTGGAATCAACTGGAGTAGGCACCTCTTTGCAGTTCGCCATCTTAGCCCTGTACACAATCTCTTCTGCATACTTACGCTGACACAAGAACATATGATTGGCTGACCTGGTCACTAATATCCCCAAAAAGTAACACAGCTTCCCCAAATCAGTCATTGCAAATTCGGACTTGAGCAAGACAATAATCTCATTTTTCAATTCGTCGGAGGAGGCAGTAAGAACAATATCATCCACGTAAAGTAATAAGTAAGCAGTGCTACTACCTCGATGCAAAGTGAAAAGTGATGTATCACTCTTGCAGCATACAAACTCAATCTGCAAGATATACCTGGAAAAGCGATCATACCACGCACGGGGGGCCTGCTTCAGGCCATATAGTGACTTACGGAGACGGCACACATAGTGAGGAACTGCTGGATGGGTGAACCGTGGTGGCTGATGCATGTAGACTGTCTCTCGCATATCCCCATGTAAGAATGCAGTCTTCACGTCAAGTTGATGGATCGGTCAGTGTTGGCCCATGGCTATGCTCAAAACTGTGCGGATCGTAGCTGGTTTGACAACCGGGCTGAAGGTCTCACCACAATCAATGCCCTCCTGCTGATTTGTGCCATTAGCCACAAGACGAGCCTTATACCTCTCAAGATCCCCATTTTCTCTGAACTTGTGATGAAATAGCCACATACAACGAATGACATTCACCCCCTCAGGTCTAGGTACTAGATCCCATGTGTGATGTTTAGTTAAAGCATTGAATTCCTCATATATAGCCACATTCCAATTAGGGTCTTGTTTGGCCAATTTTGGGTTCTTTGGAAGTGGAGAGATGGTTTGGGCAGACAAGTTGAAATGCACTTTGGGTTTGATGATTCCATGATTTGAACGAGTTTCCATTGGATGGGTAGGGACAGTGGGTGGCGGAGTAGTGTCTGAGACGGGGGGTAAAGTCGGATAAGGAGAAGGTGGGGGCGAAGCTGTCGGAGGCGCCGCGGCTCCTGGATCGAGAGTCGCGGTGCTAGAAGGTTGACAGGCTTCTCTGAAGTTTGGGCGCCCTTCTCAGCCTCGTGGCCATTTGTCGACGATGTTTTAAAAGATTGCTCTTTGGAAATCAGGCGCCGCGGCGCTTCCCCTCGAGGCCGCGGCTCTGACGACGGAACAGAGGATGTGAGTTGTTCGATTATGAGGGTAGAGATGGCAGACTCGTCAGGAAATGAATAGTCCTATTTTTGGAATTTTGGAAGATTCAAAAATGGGAATGTGGTCTCGTCAAATGTGACGTGATGAGATATGTGGATCTGACGAGTCGACAAGTCATAGCATAGATAGCCCCTATGGTTCGGCGGGAATCCTAGAAAGACACATGGAGTGGACCTATGAGCGAGCTTGTAAGGGGCGGTGGAGCTAAGGTTGGGATAGCACAGACAACCAAAAATCCATAGATGATCATAAGAGGGGATTATATGGTAGAGGATTTCGGTAGGGGTCATATTGTGAAGAGTGCTAGTAGGGAGAATATTGAGAGTGTATTCTGACATTTTAGCACCATAGACCCAGAAGGGTGGAGGGAGGGAGGCATGAATCAATAGGGTGCGAATCATATTGTTAATGGTGCGGATGATTCTTTCAGCTTTACCGTTTTGTGGTGAGGTGTGAGGGCAGGAGAAGCGAAAGACCATGCCATTATTGGTACAAAAGCGGTGAAACATAGAGTTATTGAATTCACGACCATTATCGCACTGAAATGACTTTATGCCTTTTTCAAATTATGTTTGAATGAACTTGCGAAACTCAAGAAATTTGACAAACACTTCCGATTTACATTTAAGAGGGTATAACCAAACGTAGTGTGAAAAATCATCAAGCAACACAAGGTAGTATTTATGACCGAGAGAACTAGAGATAAGAGATGTCCATAAATCGGAATGTATGATATCAAAAGGAGCAAATGTAACACTAGTAGATGATTTAAACGAAAGTCGATTATGTTTGCCTAAAGAGCAAGAAACACAATTTTGGGCAAGTTTCCCATTACAAGCAATGAAATTGTTGCCTTTAAGAAAATAAAAAACTGGGGCTCCTGGATGACCAAGCCTATTATGCCAAGTTGAAGAAGAAATAGCCGCTAGAGTGACGGGAGAGCAAGATCTGGCAGCGGAGGTGGAAGTGAATGGATAGAGATCCCCCGTGCTATTGCATCTCGTAAGAGGTGTCCCCGTATGAAGATCATTCACAATAAAACCAAAAGGGTCAAAATCCACAGAGACAGAATTATTACGAGTAAATTGGCAGACAGATATAAGGTTCTTAATCATGTGGGGGGCATATAGGGTGTTTTTGAGGGAGAAGGGTGGATGAGGAGGTTGTGTGTATGAGGTACCATAACCCTTAACTGGAATGCGTTGTCCACTACCAACTGTAACATATTGAGGATGCTTTAACAAAGCAGTTTAGGAATAGTACTGCAGACGGGTGGCGTGAGATGTGGCGCTGAGTCCATGTACCAAGTATTGTCAGGTTGTTGCATAGAGAGAGTCTTTGAGCGTCGACCCAACTCGATGGGTGTCATGCCGGAGGAGGGTGTGGGACGACCTTGCATGAAGTGGGCCTCTTGTGGGGCTAGAGCGGGGCCTAACAAACCGGGTAAGAATACGGATTGTATGGTCTGCTGATCTTGGAATGGACTTAGCGTCGCGGACTCTGAGCCCAGGCGTCGCGGCTCATCTTTGAGTCTTGCAGCGGTCTTTGTAAACAGCTCTTGAGAGTCGCGGCCCGGTTGTTCTGCGATCTCTGTTGATGTTCTTCTTTGTTGGTTACGTTGGCCGCGACCACTTGCCACGACCACGGCCTCCTCTACCGCCGTGACCTTTTCCACCCTTGCCGTCGCGGCCCTGCCGCTGTTTGGAGTTGTCTGGTAGCGTCTGATCTTGGGGCTGCGTGTCGACAGCTAACACCTGCTGGGCGTGCTCATCCTGCTTAGCACGACGGGTTTCTTCGAGCAACAATTGTAAGCGAGCTTTGTTAAAACTCGGTAGCGGATCTGCCTGTTGAATAATGGTAGCCAAAGTATCATATTCGCCCTTAGTAAGGCCAGAAATCATTTGTAGCACCATTTTATCGTCAGTGACATGCGTGCCGATGTTGGAGAGTTGATCCGCTAGAAGTTTAAGCTGCTTGCAGTACTCAGAGATATTGAAGAAGTTTTCAAGACGTGTTTTGTTGAATTGTTCTTCCAAATACACGGCACGAGTGTGCTTGTTGTCCTGAAAAATTTTCTCCAAACGATTCCACAAGTCGAGGGCTGTGGAGTCAGATTTCATGATAGTAAGGAGCAAATCCTGAGAGATACTACCATATATCCATTGTTTTACGCCGGCGTCGAGATGATGCTAGATAGAATCATCAACCTCCGTAGGGCGCGGAATAGTGTCATCAATATGGTCAAGCACGTTATAGAGACATGCATGATTGCGAAAAAGTTTAACCCAGGGAGAATACTGGTTGTTTTCTTGATCAAGAATAATGAGAATATGGTTCTTGATGTTGGAAACAGTAAGGGCGGGATGAAACGGGGGTGATGACTTTGTGGTGGGATTTGTGAAGGTAGAGGCGTCAGAAAGTGTGGAAGAATCAGGGATAGCCATTTAGAGAAGAGAAGAAAGGAAGAACAAAACCCGAAAAACAAGAAAAAAATTCGGGAGGGCCGCGGCGTAGGAGAGGCAGCCGGCGGCTGTGGAGGAGAAAGGTTTTTAGGGTTTTGTTTATTTGGCTCTTGATACCATGTTAGATGATATTAATCTCCCTTTGGGAGTCTTTCATTAATATCAAGGTATATATAGAGTACAATAGGAATCCTAAGTCTATACAAAAGAGGAATCCTAGTCTTACCATAATTATATTTACACAATATATGAAAATATTCTAATTATGAGTAGGGAATATATTATTTCCTATATTTACACGTTTACAATTAAGAACTATGTATTTGCTTTCAGTTGATCATGAAATCCTTCTATGAAACACGTAATATGATGCTACAACAAAAACAAAATATTGTGACAGACAAAGTTGATCACGAATTTGTGATGCTTCATGCAAGAATTCGTTAATGTGAATGAAATTTTGTGACATTTTTATTTTTCCGTCACTGAATATTTGTGACGCGAGAATTTGATTAATGAATCCCAATTATTTAGAGAACGTATAAAAACATATAGTTAGAGGCGGATCTAAAATTTATAAGTAGAATAATTATTTTACAAATTTATCAAAAAATCTAATGTTGATTTTTATGATTGTTATTTAATATTATATGAATTAAGCATGTATATACATACGGACGTCCAGGATCAAAATTTATTATTTATTCTTATTTAGTGAATTTTTAGTACATATACATTGTTTGATATAATACTACTTTTTTTTTGGCTGGAAGCCCGGAACTTTGCTTCAAAAGTAAAGACATGAAATTAAAAGTTATTACATAATGAGATAGTTCACGAGAAAGTATCCCAGAGAAAGGAGAAAGGAAATTAAAGGGGGTGGAGTGTTCGAAAATACATCTTCTTCTCTAGCTACTAGATTTGAGCACAATTGTTTCCCATGTTTAGCCAGAGTGTCTGCCACAGTGTTTGCTTCATTGTATATCTTTATGAGGTGTGTCTGGCCCATTGCCTCTTAGGAGGAACCTGTAATCATTTAAGGATGTTGTGATGAATATGATTGTTAGTGGACTAATGTTATTGGAATTAATTTTGAAAAGGGCAACTCGAGTCTCTTGAAAAGGGCTATAATTTTAGCATGTAACGGTGAATGGGCGATAATACAGCTTGCAAATCCTTCTATCCAGTGTCCATTTGAGTTGCATATGACTCCACCAGCACCTCCAAGAGGGTTGTTTTTTTGTGTAAGCTTCGTCCGTATTAAGTTTGAATGAGTGATTGTCTGGTGGTTGCCATTTAATATTTATGATAGTGCTAGGTATGTGGTTGGTAGGCCATTTTTTGGCTAGGTGATGGTATTCTAGAGCAGCATTAATGGCCTTGGTGCAGTTTTTTGGCTAAGTTCTTAAGTATATACACTATATTCACCTCTCAGAACAACATCCATAGTGTATATATAAATCCCACAATGCATGGTATATAATTACATTTTTGGACCACTCTAAAATATAATAGCCGGTAAATATATATATATATATTTAGTATATTAAGTATAACCATACATAAAATATACATCAATATACATATCAATACATAGATTTTGTATATTTTAACCAGTGCCCGTAATTAAATTTGGCCGACGGAACAAAAATGTAAAAACACTTTTATTAAGTGTATTACCCTTATACTTAAACTGTATTTTGAAATCTTTTCCTAAATAATTACTACATACTATGCATAACTTCTAACGTGTGATTTCCAGAATTAGAAAGAAAATCAAAAGGTCTTATTTGCAGAGCAGCTCCTTTTGCTAGCTTAAAAGAATTCATATAATTTACTTGAAACATACATCTACACAATTATGGCAACTACGTTCTTATGTACGGTCAATAAAAAGTGTAAAGAAATAGTAATTCTAAAGAACTTATTTTTTAAAATGTTGGACTTGGATAGAGACGATTTAAATGGAGCAATATAGATGGTGATGATTTAATTTATATTTTGTGCAACTAACTCTAACGTAATCGATATATTAAAGTGTAATTATAGTGTATATATTTGGAAAAGAGAACTCGAGGTCAACGCACTTGCTTCACTGTAGAACGTTGACCTCCAACGAGGCAAGTTGGAAATTCAATATTTATGGGATCATATATGTTATCACATGTGAATAGTGATTTTCACATATAACTATACTTCGTGTAAAGGTATTATTATATCAACTATCGCAATGGATAATTTCGTGTTATGAAAAAAATAAGTCACAGCACGATAGACTTTGACAAAAAGTATCTAATGCTTCTTAAATTGTTTGCATATAATCAATCGAAAAAAATAAGTCACTTCCCTTTATTTCATATCTGGAAAAAAAATTAAGGAACAACGAAAGAGAAATTAAAGTAGTGACTGGAATATAAAACCTAAAGTCCTAGCTAGAAACAAATTTGGGGAAGTCCTAAAACTTAAAATCTATGACTTACTAGAAATTAAAAAAAATTGTAGTAGCTAACACCATTTTTCATCAATTTGTCTTCGAGCCTAGCCTCTTTATCCTTCAATTGATTGAGATGATTTGACATATCCATTCTCTCTCTCCTTGTATCATATCCGTTATCTTGTTGCACCTCGAGGTTTTTAATATAGTTTGTTCGTTGTTGTATCTGTTCTCTCACTTCTTCCAACTGATTCTTTATCGCTGAGTTCCTCTCGTTGTTGTCCATTCTTGCTCTTGCTATATATGTCAAACTTGAACCACGTACTGCAATATGTAACATAATTAAATAAATTAGTTAGAAACTAAATCAAGATACCAGAGATGGTAAACAAGAAAATTTGTCGCATCTCAAATACGTAAAACAATTTCTATACTTTTCCTATGTCAGATTTTGTGCATGAACGACTATGAAACTCGTTGTATAAACAGAAAATAAATAACAAAGAAGAACAACATTTTAATGAATTCTCAAGAAAAGCAAAGAACTAAGTGAAAGGAAATTAACTTACGTATAGCGCACTTAATTCCTTGCATATACTCTATTATTTATATAGATGACAGTGCTTCAATTCTTTCCTTATTTTTTTTTCTTTTCTGTTTTACTCGTACCAATTGAAAATATTACTAAAAATGAAAATTACCATATTTTGGACTAGGAAAATATGTATACGGATTGAAAAGCAACAAGCTAGGTAGATACTTGGAAATATAATTCAGGAAAAGTTAAGTGTAAGGAATCAGAGCAAAAATAAAAGGAAAAGTTGTCATAAAATAAGCAAATAATGATAAATGATGTATCATATAGTACCAACGATTTGAGAAAAAGCCTTAAAAGTATCCCTTTTAAAAAAAAAAAATAGTTTCATTAAAGAACGACACAAACCAAAAATAAATAAATAAAAAGAAACAAGAAAACTTTTTTTCTCGTGTGTTATTATATTTATTTCCTTATTTCATTTATCAAATTTTCCTTTTCTTTGTCCACTCTTTTTCTTGGAGTTGAGTTTTCCTAATTTTCCAATGTTTTCCTAGGCGATTTTGTTTCATTTGGTAGTTTCTCCCTCAAAATATAGTAATTCTTATTTTTAGCAATATTTACAATTAATTGGCACGAGTAAAGAGAGAAGAAAAAATATAAGGAGATGGTGTCTATATAAACAATGGAGTATATGCATGTGATAATTATTATTAAGGTGCCCCTTTGAACATACTGGGTTAGGCTTCGTTAATAACGTAAGTTTTTTTCTTTAATTCTGCGTTCTTTTACCGTTTGTAACTCTCTTTGATTTTTATATTTTTGTTTATCTGTGTTCTCTTACATTGGACATATATATATAAGAGAAGCAAAATATTAACTAATTATTCTCATAATCTTTTAAAGGATGTATTCGGAAGTATTTTAATGTAAATTCTAGTTGCAAAAGAGTGGTATAAATATATGCTAATGTATTTTAACGTAGCGGAGAAGGAATCAATCACTACTAGAAAAATACGAATTTTCGATGGGCTCTTTGTGAAACTGGCTCCGGTGGCCTTTCCAACTTTATGACAAAACGAATGTCGAAAATTTGAGTTTTTCTAATAGTAAACTTATAATTATCTACTTTTACTATTTCTAAGATTTTGTCATTGTTTGTTATTAATTTTATTTAACTTCTTTACTTTTGTATTAATAGTAGTTCGAGTTTTATATATATCAAAAGCAAGAATGTCATCCTGGTCCTGGAATACCGAAAAAGTTGATGAGAAGTTGCAGATGTTGGAACAAGTAAGAGGGCAAATAAAGGATCAAACAGAGAAATCTAGACAACATAATACGCAAGAAGGAGAAGATTTGAGGAAACAAAACTACGAGGCCGCAATCGCTGCGTGCAACTTAAAGGATCAAGAGGACAAGATCGAGAGGCAATTGATGAGATATGGGGTTCCTGAAAGAATGATATAAGGCTTATTTATTTATATCTAGTTATTTACTAAATGTTTAGTTTCTACTAAAGTTCATAGTTTTAGGATTTTCCCAGATTTATCAGTAGGATTTCAAGTTTTATTATTCTCGTTATTACCTTTTGTTATGTTTCCTTTATTTTTTCCCAGATATTAAAATAAAGGGAAGTATACTTTATACTTGCGCGTGTCATTGATTGAGAATTGATCAACTTAAAATATTGAAGTCTTAGTTCCAGCTTAAAAGACTCTTGAGCTGAGGGTCTATCGGAAACAGTCTCCCTACCTTCATAAGGTAGGGGTAATGTCTGTGTACAACTCTACCCTTACCGGAACCCACCCGGTGAGATTATACTGGGCATGTTGTTATTATTTTTATATTAGTTCCAACTTAAAAAACAAAAAATGAAGTCGAAAACACTCAATGTTGCTGCTCTCTTGCCACTGTTTAGTCCGAGTATGAATTAGTTATAATAGTAAAATTAAAGAACATGATATATACATGCTAAAATTAGTATTAAAAGAAGTATGAATTGTTTAAAATAGTTAAAGTAAGTGAGCCTAAAAAAATCTATTCTTATTTCTGTTAATGGCCTCCCTGCATAGAAGTTGAGCGTATGCTTCAATTTAATTACTACTCCCTCAATCTCAATTTATACGGACATTTTTCGCTTCTCGAAATTCAAACTGTATCAACTTTGATCAATATTATAATATGTATTTTTTTTATCAAATTGGTATGAGAAAAGTAGTACTTTTTATGTAATCTGCAAATATATAAATTTTAATGTTAAAATTTTGGGTTAAACTACTCCAATTTAATTTTAAAGTTTAGTCAAATTGACTCTGACAAAGCGAAAAATACCACATAAATGGGGACGGAGGGAGAATAAACAAGTGATTTGAGTTGTTTTGCAAAAGGAGGTTCTTTCGAGGATTCATCAATGATGGGCCGGTGATTCACGCCACCGTCACCTTAGCGAGAACGAAGCGGGAGATGAAGTTGAGGACGGAGAAATTATGGACGATGATATTGGCATGGAATTGCATTAAAATTCTAGAAAAGAAAGTCCCATATGGCGAATGCTAATTACATAGATGAACTGGATTCTAACCCACACAAGGTCAAAGTAAGTAGAACCGAAAGAACAACGATGACTACTACGATGCAAGTTTTCAATGAAAACTTAGGAAGAGGCATAGGGTCTCGAGAGGGACATGTTAACAAGTCACCTCGAGGAAGATGGGGATCCAAAAGCATTTTTGAGGATGATGCATATGAACTGGAAAAGCGAAAGATATACAAGTAACTTGGATGAGGATAGAATTGGACATTTCAAGGACTATCGACATGGAAGTCGGGAGTCTTCAAGGGAGCATAAACCTGAGTTACAAACATATGCGAGAGATAGATAGATAGGAGCGAGAGTCGTTGGCTAGAGAAAAGTAAAGGAATATATTCCCTGGTTGTATTCATCAATAATGTACAATCAGATATATCGCACTAATATTATCGCAGATGAACCGGTGTTGCCTTTTGAATTGGGCGGTGAAGCTTAAGTAGAACATTACGGATCCAACAAGACTCGAGAGGCAGCGTTGGTGACACCTCTGTACTCTGCTTTGGCCTTTGGATCGGGATAGTGTAGGTTGGCTTTTGGAATTATTTCATGAATTATTGTCCTTTATGCATTTGTAGTATTATGTTTCTTATATTATTTTGGTTTTTGTAGGATTTTTGCATTGGGAAACCAAAATTGAAGAAATGTGCTGAAACATGGATAAAAGTCTTTGGAAAAAAAAAAAAGGAAGAAGTCTTTGAGAAGACCACTTCATGCGGACCGCAATAGTAACCAAGTCGAAAAAATAGACAATGAAAGGAAGATTCTGGAGCCTCAAGTGCAACCAAATTTGCGGTCCGCACTTACGTTCGACGGATTTGCAATCCGATTTGCGAACCACTACTCCAATTTAAGTCCAACTCAGTTGCGAAGTATCAAGACACTTCTACGGACCGCACTTCCTACATGATTCTAGATGATCCAAATCAAGACTCACTCTGCGAAATCTAATCCAGTTTTTCGGATGGCGGACACTGCTGCGGTCCTCTTCTATGATGGCATTTTTGTAATTTCGTGTAGTCCAAAATTGAATCCCTATATATAGTTACCTATAATTTTGTGATTTGACATCTTGTAACCTATATTCCTAGCTACGTTTAATTTATTCCTTGTGTCTTGTATTGAGGAGACAACACTGTCCATCTTAAAGTTGCAAGAATCTTGTGGGTAGAAGACAATCACCATTATTTATCCAAAAATTATTGTGAGCATTCCTTGATGTTTATTATGTCTTCGTTTATTTATTACATTGTTGTGCTTTTTTTTGTTGAACATGAGTGGTTAGAACTTAGGTTGGGGTTGTGACAAAAATAATAGAATTTGATAGTTGGGGTAGTTCATAAATATAAATGGGTGTATTATTGTGGCATTTAACTACCCCCACTCTTAATGTTTAAGGGTTGGTTGCAAATACCCCCTTTCATTGTCTATTGTCTCTAGTCAAATTTGAAAGAGGAGATTAGAGTCTAGAAAATGGGTATGTTGATTAGGACTTGGGGCTTTAAACCTCATTTAATTATTCCCAATATTAATTAGAAGTGAATCAACTAAGGGTAATAATGGGTGTTCATGAATGTCATACTTTGGAGCTTGAGAAAGCCTAAAGTGAAATTAAGTGGCTTACTTGAGAAATCTCCACCTAGATATTAGTCCTCATTGCTCATACCACACTATTTACACCCACCTTTGTAAAATCAATCATCACTTCCATGGATTAAGTCACAACCCTAACATTTCAACTTATTTGATACATTAACCATTAATTGACTTGATAACTTGAGTAGTTTAAACAAACAAACTTGGTTACTATAGAAGTAAATTATACAACGCGAATAGAGCAATTTCTCATCGTATTCTTTGTGGGATTCGATCTCAACCTAGTTGAGTTAATATATTTGACAATGGCCGCGTTATAGCATCTTAAGGTGTAATTTGAGCGAGTTCAAATTTGGCGTTGTTTCATGAGAGAATACGGTCTTGAAATTTCCTATTTGTAGTATTATTACTTTGCTAAAAGCTTTATTTCTAAAATTATGTTAACTTGTTATTTTTGTGGTGTAGGTGCTATGGCGGAGTTATCCGATGATAAGGGAAACGTAGAGATGGCACCTTTGCTAATGTCATCCTGCCACCCCAAATTTCGGGAAATGGAAGTTTCCACATAACCTCAATCATGCTCCATATGCTCAAAAACAAGGGCCTATTAGGAGGATCGGCATTCGACGACCCGAATAGGCACTTGAGGAACTTCAACGAGGTGTGTTTCGCCTTCTGTCATCCCAACGTGTCTGAAGAAGCCGTGAAGCTAAGGCTCTTTCCCTTCTCTCTAACCGGGGAGGCCCCTATTTAGTTGGATGATTTACCTTTCGAGTCCATCACTACATGGACCGAGTTTGTGGAGGCATTTCTTGAGAGGTTCTTCCCGTAGGCTCGCATAATCCAACTCCAAGACGAGATCTTGACGTTCCGTCAATTACCGGGTGAAGCGTTGTATGAATCATGACTAAGGTTAAAAAAGAAGCTCAAACAATGCTACAATCATGGGTTGAGTGATGATGTATTGCTCCAAACGTTCTATCGGGCGCTTGATTCGGTCAGCAAATCGGTGGCCAACAATATAGTCCCCATTTCGCATACACACTATTTACAGCCACCTTTGCAAAACTCAACATCACTTCCATACATTAAGTCATAACCCTAACATTCCAACTTATTTGATATATTAACCATTAATTGACTTGATAACTTGAGTAGTTTAAACAAACTTGGTTACTATAGAAGTAAAGTAATTAGTAAAGCCATGATACAACGCGAATAGATCAATTTCTCATCGTATACCTTGTGGGATTCGACCTCAACCTAATAGGGTTACTATATTTTACAATGGCCGCGTTATACCATTTTAAGACGTAATTTGGGCGAGATCAACTGTTCATTTGCTTTTAGCTTCTATCACTGATAACCAAATTCACTCCTCAAGTGAGAAATTGTACACGATCATATGCAATATAATTAACCCAACAATGAATTGGGGCCGAATCCCACAAAGAACAATATACTAGGTGATCAAACAAATAAGTAATTATCACTTTCTACGATAAGCCAAACACCTGATAATATTTTGATTTTAAGAAAGATTATAACTAATGTGAAAATAAAAACTAACCTAGAAAGCAAGTAAAATGATCAATGATCACAAGTACGGATACACGTAAAATTGCTCTCAAGTAACGATTCAATGTATTTCACGATTTTACAATTAACAGCGAGTTTACGTTAATTACTCTCGAGCAATGATTATATATTAGTTCCTTTTAGACACTAGCAACAGTATGTAATTGACTATCTCTAGCCCAATTAAGAGCATGTTGTTACCTATATGTCTTGTCCAAACAAACAGTTTACAGTGAGCATAGCCCAATAAATGTTTACGTCTAAAATAACAAATATATATATTTACATTGAATTTCATGAAGCTAAATCTATTTTAATATTTTTTTTAACTTCTTTCCCGAGCTACCATAGAACCCTCTTCATTTTTCTATTTTTCGTCTTTAAAATATGTATAACATGATGTATATACGCTTTTATACAGTATTATACATTATATTTATATACACTCTTATACATTACATACACATTCTGATACACTCTTATACATTACATATACACTGTATAGATAATGTATAATCCTTATAAGCTATTATACGTATATATACATTGTATATATAATGTATAAATAATATACATGCTTTGTATAATCATGTATAAATACCGTATAACAATGTATCTACACTATTTTTCATTCATTGATATTGCAACTTATTCTAAACTATCTCTCAGGAAAATACGATTGTTTGAAGTTAGAACATGTGCAACTATGATCGTTTTCATTCATTAAAATTTTCTTTGGCTTTACAAGAAAAGTCAGCTCGATGTCGATACTCTTTGAGCCTGGAAAGCTCATGAGAGGCTGCTTCATTGTAGATTAGTAGAAGGTTGACCTCCTACGAGGTTCTCTTCGTGCAAGATGGAAAGAGACACTAGAGAAACTTTCATTGATGGGTTCATATGTTCTCACTTCTCACTATAGAATCCATAGCACTTTTGCAATTATGGTCAGAAGGTGATGATTGTTGAAATATTAGTGAATTTACACATATAGTTATGCCTCATATAAAACTTGAAGTCTAGCTAGAAAGAAATTTGGGAAGTCCTAAATCCCTAAAATCTACGACTTATTAAAAATTAGAGAAATTTGTAGTAGCTAACACCATTTTCCATCAATATTTCTTCGAGCTTAGTCTCTTTATCCTTCAGTCCATTGAGATGATTTGAGACATCAAATATATCTCTCCTCGAATTATGTTTGTGCTTTGAGACATCAAATATATCTCTCCTCGAATTATGTTCGTGCTTTTCTTACACCTCGAGTTGTTTAATGTGGTTTGTTTGTTCTAGTATCCGTTCTCTGATCTCTTTTTGTTGGAATCGAAATAATCAGGGCGTCATGTGAAAACTAGCAATTATAAACATTGAACGACGATAAATCAGAAGACACAAAAACTATACTAAAAACATAATATTAATATGGTTTGATCAATGACCTACATATTGATAAACTAATATAAAACGAGTATAACCTATTGAAAGAAAATCTCCATAGCACTTTTGCAATTATGGTCAGAAGGTGATGATTGTCGAAATATTAGTGAATTTACACATATAGTTATGCCTCATATAAACTATATCAAGTCTGTTGGGCCTCTAAAGCTATAAACTTACTTTTTTTTGTTTTTGAGAAATATGTGCATGTTCATTAATATTAGTACAAAGCAGATTTCAAATTGCTCTGGAAACTATTAGGGATGTCCTAAATCCATAAAATCTATGAATTACTACAAATTTAAACAATTTGTAGCAGCTAAGACCATTTTTCATCAATTTATCTTCGAGCTTAGTATCTTTATCCTTCAGCCCATTGAGATAATTTGAGCGTCTGTGATTTTCTTGCATCTCGAGTTGTTTAATGTAGTTTGTTCGCTCTTTTATATTTTTTTCTCACCTCTTCCAACTTACCCTTCATCTACAAGCTCTTGTTGTGTTGTTTCTTGAGGTAGACATTCTTACTTTTGGTATTTATGTCAAACTCAACCACCTACTGTAATAGGTAACATAATTAAATAGATTAATTAGGAATTAAATCAAGATACTAGAGAGTTTGTCGCATTTCAAATATGTAAACAATTTCTTTAATTTTATTATGTAAAAACACATTGATAATTTTGTCCGGACGTACTATAAACTTATTATATAAACAAAATATAAAGAACAAAGAAGAGCAACATTATTGCTAAGTTTTTAATATCTTATGTGTTGAGATATTTTGATCTCAATAATAATTTAAGAGCTTATGAAGTTTTGATGATTGACACACTATGTATAAGTGACAATCAATGTACAAGGAATGAAGATGTATAGGAATCAGATCCTTAACAGATCTCCAACAGGAATTGATTAAGCAGGCATCACTGAAGAGGAACTTGTCCTTTGATCAAGAGTTGGAAACTGTTTCGTGCAGACTTGGAGAATTGGAATTATGACTCAATTTAATTCTACAATGAATTAGATGCACGTGTGGTGTACGGAATGCACGTGTGGAGCACGAGTTGTACGTGCGGCGCACGAGATGCATGTGTGACGCACACGAAAGTTAGTTTTATTTAATATACTTGAGACCTCTTATTATGATTTGGTTTTAGGCAACCAATTCCACTGAATCTCCCCTGAATATAGTAGAAAAGTAATCAATCACTACTAGAAAAATAAGAAATTATTTTTGTCTTGATATGCTAATGTGGACAATTAAAGTGAAAATATATTTTAGTATAGTTGACGAGTAAACGTCAGCTGAATGAGTAGTTATTAGTACTAAAATGTCCAGGGTTTACTAAGTTCATAGATTTAGGGATCTATGACTTTAATTTTCTAGATCTGTTACAAGTAACTTCAAGTTTTGTGTTCCCTTCGCTATTTTTATGTCTGTTTCTTTATTTTTTCAGATATTAAAATAAAGGGAAGTATAATTTATATTTGCACGTAGCATTGATCGAGAGTTGTTCTGTCTAACATAGTATTCCAAAGTTTTAATCCCAGCTTTAAGAAGGAAAAAAAAACGAAAATTGTAGTCTTTAAACACACAAATGATGTTGCTCTCTTGTCATTTGTCCAAGTATGAATAGTAAAAGAAAAAGTTAAAATCAAAGAAGAAAATATATACATGTTAGTAACAATTAGTATTAAAAGAAGGTATGAATTCTTAAAAAGGACAGGGTAATTGAGCCTAAAATCTATTCTTATTTTTTCTAATGACCTTCCTGCATGTTAAAGAGCTACAATCTTAATCAACCTTTTAATTCAAATTTTGCATTGTATGTAAATATTTTGGCAAATATTTCAAGGAAACATTAGAATACTATTTAGATTTGTGTTTTAACAATTTTTGAATTAATCTATTTATTTATCTTGTATTCTTTTTATTCTAGAATACAATCACTTACCTACGCTTACAAACTGGTAGGTGTAGTAATATTATGCTAGGCTCGCTTAGCCTAGCATACTGGTAGGGACAATATTGCCTTATAACCCCTTTACCCTTGATTTATGTTGCTATGTGTATTTTATTTGTCTTATTTACTTGCATTAGTTATTGCTCCTCTTTTGCTTCTTTTTTTCAGAATTAGCTATCATAACTTACTCACTTTGTTTGTCGTACATTGCTTAAGCTTGTGCCTTGTTTTGAGCCTAGGGTCTCTCGGAAACAGCCGCTCTACCTACCAAGGTAGAGGTAAGGTCTGTGTACACTCAACTCTCCCCAGACCCCACATTGTATATTTCACTGAATATGTTGTTGCTGTAGTATTCTTTTTATTCTGTCAAATTACTTGAGCTGGGAACAGTTCATCAACCTATTTTATTAGTAACATCCTCTCTGACGAATTGTTCCACTGCATTAATTAGGCAGAATTAAAATAGACAAGAAAATTTCTATGCTTCTTAATATATTTCGCTAAATATTTTGCATACTAATATTCTTAAGCAATGAGATCCTAAAGTAAAGAACACTTCCCTTTATTTTATTATATGGAAAAAAAAATAGAGACCAACATAAGAGAAAGTAGTGACTGGAATATAAAACCTAAAGTCCTAGCTAGAAAAAAATTTGGGGAAGTCCTAAATCCTAAAATCTATGACTTACTAGAAATTAAAAAAAATTGTAGTAGCTAACACCATTTTTCATCAATTTGTCTTCGAGCCTAGCCTCTTTATCCTTCAATTGATTGAGATGATTTGACATATTCATTCTCTCTCTCCTTGTATCATATCTGTTATCTTGTTGCACCTCGAGGTTTTTAATATAGTTTGTTCGTTGTTGTATCTGTTCTCTAACCTCTTCCAACTGATTCTTTATCGCTGAGTTCCTCTTGTTGTTGTCCATTCTTGCTCTTGCTATATATGTTAAACTTGAACCACGTACTGCAATATGTAACATAATTAAGTAAATTAGTTAGTAACTAAATCAAGATACCAGAGATGGTAAACAAGAAAATTTGTCGCATCTCAAATACGTAAAACAATTTCTATACTTTTCCTATGTCAGATTTTGTGCATGAACGACTGTGAAACTCGTTGTATAAACAGAAAATAAAGAACAACGTCTTAATGAGTTCTTAAGAAAATCAAAGAACCAAGAAGAGATAAAACTAAGTGAAAGGAAATTAACTTACGTTATGTGAAAAGAGAGGGCTCGCTTCATTCCTTGAATATACTCTATTGTTTATATAGATGTCAGTGCTTCAATTTTTACTAAAAATAAAAATTACCATATTTTGGACTAGGAAAATATATATACGGATTAAAAAGCAGCAAGCTAGGTAGACACTTGGAAATATAATTTAGGAAAAGTTAAGTGTAAGGTATTAGAGCAAAAATAAGTTAAGGAAGAACTCTCTTCCCGTGTGTCATTATTTCCTTATATTCATTCATCAAATTTTCCTTTTCTTTGTCCACTTTTTTCTTGGAGTTGACTTTCCTAATTTTCCAATGTTTTCCTAGGCGGTTTTCTTTCACTTTGTAGCTTCTCTTTCAAAAATAAGGAAAAACTAAGTCCTTGGTGTCTATATAAATAATACGGAAAAAAATAAAAAAATGTCCTTGTACTATCGCAAAAGGTCTAAATATAACATTCATTCACCTATTTTGTTGAAAATATCTCTCAGATTACATTTTTGGTTCGCTTATGCTCTTTGACAAACGGTCAATATAAAATAAAATAAAAAATTTAAAAAAATTCACATGACATTTTATTACTGGTCCAATTTCAAACTATCACCCCAAGTAGAGAAATCCACCCACCCAGTTTTCTTTGTCTCATTAAGTTATGGGCGAAAGATGCAACGTACATCAACTATTATCCCTGATTTGTTAAAATGGTCCGGGTCAATGCATTGATAAATCAGATGAATCTAATATGCTCCTTGTACTCGTCCTCTACTCATATATGTAAAGAAGGAGTTGGAAATACCTTCTCGCCTCCTTGAGTTTTTGAAAATTGAATAGAAATATGTTATTTCTCAAGTTAATCTAATGATTCTTGTGTTAGTTAGTTGACTTTTAGATAAATGAGTCTTTTTTGAAGGTTTATTGGTTCCATTAGGTCTGTATTGTGATTTATGACTTAGTCGAGTCGTTGGTTCGAGTTTGAATAGTTTGGGGTTGCTTCGCGCTCGTGTTTGAAGTTTCGACATTGTTTCTTTGGCCATAAAGAGCACCTTATTAAGAAAACAACCTTTGATTTGTGTTTAAATTGAACCATTAGATTCGTATCGTAATTATGAAGTCATAGCAAAAAGAATTGTCATGTTCTGACACCATATGAGGGAGTTATGTCCATTTTAGTATCGGAGAAGATTGTTGTTCTAGTGGCCGCGAAGAGGAAATAGGGCTGCTGAAGCGAAAATGGGCCGCCGAAGCGGAAAAACTGGACCAGAAAGTTATTTCTAAACCTATCTTTTTCAACTTGGAACTCCATTCTCCCAAATACATTTCTTGAACCTAACAACTCGTTAGACGGGGAAATTGGAGGGTTTCTCAAGATAGATCATTGGGGTAAGTTCCCTAACTTTGATTTATGATTTCATCTTAAATTATTTAAGTTTTTCATGGTGGGAAATTTGTTTTAAAAGAGGGTTCATGATTAAAAGCCCTAGGTTTGTAAATTGATTTTCTTAACAAATCATTGGTGCTTTGGGGTGGATTTTCCTAATATTTTGCTTGATAAAGCTTGGGTAAGTATTTTCAATTAAAAGTTTGATGTTACTTTTAAATGGGTCTTCAAGAGATTAAATTCTTGGATTTTTTCAAAATTGGGGTATTACTAAATTGATGAAATTAAGCTTATTTGGGATTAGTTTATAATGGAATTTGGTATTTTGACTCCCTAGACTTTGGGTAAACCGTTTTCAACAAAAAATTCCATCCTTTTCCCTTGTGGGCCTGGGATCCTTATTTAGGGTTGTATTTGATTTCATTTTGGAACTACATCAATATGGGTAGCGTTAGCTTTGAAATCTAATGTAATTTAATTAATTGATAGACTTTGATCATTCTGAGGCTCTCCGGAGAAGTAAGGCCTTGGCGTGATAGTTTGTGGCACCTGTTCGGCCAAGAATTAGCTACGATTTAATATTACTAGACTTCGATGAAAGCCTGTAATTGTTATAAATATTGAGGGGTATTGGGCGTGTTGGGGGTCCCACCTTAGTAGCAGTGATGAGCACTTGGGTGGGTACATGTGTTGAATTGTCTTAATGGGTGCTTTGGGAAATCAACCTTAGAGTTGATTTCGACTGTTGTTATGTGATCTTGTCTCCATTACGTGGGTTTGTCGCCATTGATTGATACTTGTTGTGTTTACTCATCACATATGCTTCTAATATGAAAGATTGATTTTATGAAATTATGTGTTATTGATAATGATGAAGCATGTGTATTTCATCTCTTGAACTTGATTGCATCTCATACACCATGACTGCTTGCCTTATTACTATTGTATTCATACACTCATGATTACTGTGATATTGAAACGGAGTGATATGGAATGTTGTGGGTCCAATGAGACCGGAAAGGAAAGGTAATGATATTATTATGAAATGGCTTGGAAACATTTAGATGATGATGATTTGATATGGCTCGACAAATGAGTCTTGGGCTCTAGACAGACCGAGGTATTAAAGGCTGTCTAGGAGCGGTATATGGACGGCGCGAGTCCCCCATGGGTTACTTAGATATGGAAAAGACCTATAGAGTGTGTATACTAGTTGATGGATAGGTACGTACCTTTGCATATCATCATATTCGTGACATTGCATTCATTTCATTCATCCTTACACATTGTATTTGTGAGACTTGTACTTGATTTGGATTTGTTATCATGATAAGATGAATTCATATTGGTTGTTCCATGGTTTCCGAGTTGCTTAAGTGTTGAGCCATCTATGTGATTCATGGTGACTTACGTGAATAATGTCTTATTTGATAGAAAGTCTAGAATACAGATGAGTTGTTGTGTTGTCGTTGCAACTATCGTCTCGTGTGAATTGTATATGTTCAGATCCATCCTAAATAGGAGGCTCATGACAGTAATCACTTATTCAAACATCATAGGGTTGTGTAATAAACTTGCATGTACCAACGTCGTTAAGTGTACGTATAGTAACCAGGCATATAAGTTAGGGGAAAACTTAGATCAATAGTGTTAATGTATGCCAATTATATGCTTATGTGAAAGGTTGCGATGTGGATGTATTCCTTAAGTGTTCAACGATCCATATTAGGAAGACTAAATAGATACACGAGGTTAGGATAAGTATGACTTAGATAGTTGAATAATGACTAGTGGACTTACTTCTATGAAATTTATGTGTTACTATGGGTAAAATTGTAACTTAAGTGTGAAACCATTTCTATCGGTGAATGTGACCTATGTGCTTAACCGGAATGAGTAGGTTAGGGCTATCTATGTGTCAACTTGATATTTATGCATGTTACATGTTGTCTGCCGTTGTCGACCTATGATGCTTACGAGGGTACGTTGTGTGCTCAAACTACATTTGCTACATCTTTTACGTGGATGCAGGTATAACAAATGATTCCGGTTGCAGGTTTGGAGTACGTGAAGGTTTAGGGCATGTCACTCATCCTATCGGCGACCCTGGTCTTCATCTTAGTCGGGTTTGTCTTTATTAACTCAAGGCAATGATTTGCTTTACTTCTCTATTCATTGTATTCATAGTAGTCCTTGTACGAGTCAGACCAGGTTTTGGGGGAAAGTTGTATTATAAAGAATTTTGATAATTATAAGTTTGAATAAAGAATTGCAATATTTATAGTTCCTTTAATTATTCCGCAATGTTTTAATACATGTTAAAAGAATTTTGGGGATAGTTTATCTACTGGGGGATAGTGTAGGTACCATCATGACCCGTAATTTGGGTCATGACAAAATATGTGGGTTTTGCTCTCCACAAAATCCCTTTTATATTCAGCTAAATATGAGTCCAAGGAAACCCTATGCATCGCACAAGCATCTCACCAGGAAAACCTAAAATTTCTTCCATGTAATGTGTGAGCCACAACCGTAGTTCCAGGATAACTTGGGATTCTTCCAAGTTATGTGCAATGCACAGCCATAGCACTGCAACATTGGAATTATTCTTCTTTATTCCACACGATGGCCATGCGACGCATGCCTCTGGTTCAGGGCCTTACAATTGCACATGCATCTGTTCAACTATAGACTTAAACTTATTCTTGGAAAAAGAACATATGTTATGTCGAACATATATATGTTTCAACTTTTTTAACTATATTGAATCAAAGGTTGGATGGTACAACCAGCTCGGAAACGAAATAAGGATCAAAACAGGGAATTAATACAATGGGAATCTACTAAGATTTATATATTTAGGTTAAAACGTTTTAATCTTAAAATAAAATTCCGGCCTAAGTATTTCTTGATTATTACTCTTATGAAACAACTGTTACCTCATAACTCCATAATATATTTCTGGACAGACATGCAAAACGGTATTGGACGGATCCATACACAACTGGCTATATCAATTAATGTTAGATGATATTAATCTTCCTTGGGGAGTCTTTCATTAATATCAAGGTATATATAGAGTACAATATGCATCCCTTATACAAAAGAGGAATCCTAAGCCTATACAAAAGAGGAATCCTAGTCTTACCATAATTATATTTACACAATATATAAAAATATTCTAATTATGGGTAGGGAATATATTGTTTCCTATATTTACACATTTACACACCCCCTCAGTCGGAGCGGGAGGAGGCCGGACGCTGAGACTGGATCTGAAGTCAAGAAATAAGCATGCAGGAAGTCCTTTGGTAAATATGTCTGCATACTGATAGGATGATGGAACATGTAATACTCTGACATGGCCTAACGCAACTTTCTCACTAACGAAGTGTAGGTCTATCTCAATATGCTTGGTTCACTGATGTTGAACCGGATTATGAGAAAGATAGATGGCAGAGATGTTATCACAATACACAATAGATGCCTGACGCAAAGGACACTGAAGTTCTAACAGTAAATTTCTGAGCAAACAAATCTCAGCTACTACATTTGTAACGCCTCTGTACTCAGCCTCGGCACTAGAGGGAGATAGGCTAGTTTGTCGCTTGGCAGACCAAGAAATCGGATTATCCCCTAAGAAAACACAAAAGCCGGAGGTGGAGCGTCGCATGTCCGGACACCCTGCCCAATCTGCATCCATATATGAAAGAAACATGTCTGGTGTAGAGAGGTATAGGTGCAAACCATAATCAAGAGTGCCCTTAATGTATCGAATGATACGCTTAAGAGCAGTGAAATGAGACTCCCTGGGGGCATGCATGAATAAGCACACCTGCTGAACAGCATAAGCTATCTCTGGCCTGGTGAATGTGAGATACTGAAGTGCACCTGCAAGGCTCCTATACAGAGTAGGATCAGAGACTGGAGCAC
Source organism: Anisodus acutangulus (assembly GCA_029783415.1). Taxonomy (NCBI): domain Eukaryota; kingdom Viridiplantae; phylum Streptophyta; class Magnoliopsida; order Solanales; family Solanaceae; genus Anisodus; species Anisodus acutangulus. The sequence goes on from CM056497.1 coordinate 52,106,793, forward strand.
CATCCATAGCACTGAGCTTAGATTTGGAATCAACTGGAGTAGGCACCTCTTTGCAGTTCGCCATCTTAGCCCTGTACACAATCTCTTCTGCATACTTACGCTGACACAAGAACATATGATTGGCTGACCTGGTCACTAATATCCCCAAAAAGTAACTCAGCTTCCCCAAATCAGTCATTGCAAATTCGGACTTGAGCAAGACAATAATCTCATTTTTCAATTCGTCGGAGGAGGCAGTAAGAACAATATCATCCACGTAAAGTAATAAGTAAGCAGTGCTACTACCTCGATGAAAAGTGAAAAGTGATGTATCACTCTTGCTGCATACAAACCCAATCTGCAAGATATACCTGGCAAAGCGATCATACCACGCACGGGGGGCCTGCTTCAGGCCATATAGTGACTTACGGAGACGGCACACATAGTGAGGAACTGCTGGATGGGTGAACCCTGGTGGCTGATGCATGTAGACTGTCTCTCGCAGATCCCCATGTAAGAATGCATTCTTCACGTCAAGCTGATGGATCGGCCAGTGTTTGCCCATGGCTATGCTCAAAACTGTGCGGATGGTAGCCGGTTTGACAACCGGGCTGAAGGTCTCACCACAATCAATGCCCTCCTGCTGATTTGTGCCATTAGCCACAAGACGAGCCTTATATCTCTCAAGATCCCCATTTTCTCTGAACTTGTGACGAAATAGCCACATACAACGAATGGCATTCACCCCCTCAGGTCTAGGTACTAGATCCCATGTGTGATGTTTAGTTAAAGCATTGAATTCCTCATACATAGCCACATTCCAATTAGGGTCTTGTTTGGCCAATTTTGGGTTCTTTGGAAGTGGAGAGATGGTTTGGGCAGACAAGTTGAAATGCACTTTGGGTTTGATGATTCCATGATTTGAACGAGTTTTCATTGGATGGGTAGGGACAGTGGGTGGCGGAGTAGTGTCTGAGACGGGGGGTAAAGTCGGATAAGGAGAAGGTGGGGGCGAAGCCGTCGGAGGCTCCGCGGCTCCTGGATCGAGAGTCGCGGTGCTAGAAGGTTGACAGGCTTCTCTGAAGGTTGGGCGCCATGGCTCTCAGATGGTCGCGCTGTCGACGGTGTTTCAAAAGATTGCTCTTTGGAAATCAGGCGCCGCGGCGCTTCCCCTCGAGGCTGCGGCTCTGACGACGGAACAGAGGATGTGAGTTGTTCGATTATGAGGGTAGAGATGGCACACTCGTCAGGAAATGAATAGTCCTGTTTTTGGAATTTTAGAAGATTCGAAAACGGGAATGTGGTCTCGTCGAATGTGACGTGATGAGATATGTGGATCTGACGAGTCGACAAGTCATAGCATAGATAGCCCCTATGGTTCGGCGGGAATCCTAGAAAGACACATGGAGTGGACCTATGAGCGAGCTTGTAAGGGGCGGTGGAGCTAAGGTTGGGATAGCACAGACAACCAAAAATCCATAGATGATCATAAGAGGGGATTATATGGTAGAGGATTTCGGTAGGGGTCATATTGTGAAGAGTGCTAGTAGGGAGAATATTGAGAGTGTATTCTGATATTTTAGCAACATAGACCCAGAAGGGTGGAGGGAGGGAGGCATGAATCAATAGGGTGCGAATCATATTGTTAATGGTGCGGATGATTCTTTCAGCTTTACCGTTTTGTGGTGAGGTGTGAGGGCAGGAGAAGCGAAAGACCATGCCATTATTGGTAAAAAAGCGGTGAAACATAGAGTTATTGAATTCACGACCATTATCGCACTGAAATGACTTTATGCCTTTTTCAAATTATGTTTGAATGAACTTGCGAAACTCAAGAAATTTGACAAACACTTCCGATTTAAATTTAAGAGGGTATAACCAAACGTAGTGTGAAAAATCATCAAGCAACACAAGGTAGTATTTATGACCGAGAGAACTAGAGATAAGAGATGTCCATAAATCGGAATGTATGATATCAAAAGGAGCAAATGTAACACTAGTAGATGATTTAAACGAAAGACGATTATGTTTGCCTAAAGAGCAAGAAACACAATTTTGGGCAAGTTTCCCATTACAAGCAATGAAATTATTGTCTTTAAGAAAATAAAAAACTGGGGCTCCTGGATGACCAAGCCTATTATGCCAAGTTGAAGAAGAAATAGCCGCTAGAGTGACGGGAGAGCAAGATCTGGCAGCGGAGGTGGAAGTGAATGGATAGAGATCCCCCGTGCTATTGCATCTCGTAAGAGGTGTCCCCGTATGAAGATCATTCACAGTAAAACCAAAAGGGTCAAAATCCACGGAGACAGAATTATTACAAGTAAATTGGCAGACAGATATAAGGTTCTTAATCATGTGGGGGGCATATAGGGTGTTTTTGAAGGAGAAGGGTGGATGAGGAGGTTGTGTGTATGAGGTACCATAACCCTTAACTGGAATGCGTTGTCCACTACCAACTGTAACATATTGAGGATGCTTTAACCGAAACAGTTTAGGAATAGTACCTGCAGACTGGGTGACGTGAGATGTGGCGCCTGAGTCCATGTACCAAGTATTGTCAGGTTGTTGCATAGAGAGGGTGCTGAACGCCTGACCCAACTCAGTGGGTGTCATGCCGGAGGAGGGCTGTGGGACCTGACCTTGCATGAAGTGGGCCTGCTGTGGGGCTGGAGCGGGGCCTAACAAACCGGGGTAAGAATACGGATTGTATGGCTGCTGGTACTGGAATGGACTTGGCGTCGCGGCTCTGAACTGGGGCGCCGCGGCTCTGTACTGGGGCGCCGCGGCGCTGTAGACGAACTGCTGAGGAGTCGCGGCCCAGTTGTTCTGCGATCTCTGTTGCTGTTGCTGCTGTTGGTTCTGTTGACCGCGACCCTTGCCACGACCACGGCCTCCTCTACCGCCGCGACCTTTTCCACCCTTGCCGTCGCGGCCCTGCCGCTGTTGGGAGTTGTCTGGTAGCGTCTGATCTTGGGGCTGCGTGTCGACAGCTAACACCTGCTGGGCGTGCTCATCCTGCTTAGTACGACGGGTTTCTTCGAGCAACAATTGTAAGCGAGCTTTGTTAAAACTCGGTAGCGGATCTGCCTGTTGAATAATGGTAGCCAAAGTATCATATTCGCCCTTAGTAAGGCCAGAAATTATTTGTAGCACCATTTTATCGTCTGTGACAGGCGTGCCGATGTTGGAGAGTTGATCCGCTAGAAGTTTAAGCTGCTTGCAGTACTCAGAGATATTGGAGAAGTTTTCAAGACGTGTTTTGTTGAACTGTTCTTCCAAATACACGGCACGAGTGTGCTTGTTGTCCTGAAAAATTTCCTCCAAACGATTTCACAAGTCAAGGGCTGTGGAGTCAGATTTCATGATAGTAAGGAGCAAATCCTGAGAGATACTACCATATATCCATTGTTTTACGCCGGCGTCGAGATGATGCTAGATAGAATCATCAACCTCCGTAGGGCGCGGAATAGTGTCATCAATATGGTCAAGCACGTTATAGAGACATGCATGATTGCGAAAAAGTTCAACCCAGGGAGAATACTGGTTGTTTTCTTGATCAAGAATAATGAGAATATGGTTCTTGATGTTGGAAGCGATAAGAGGCGGGATGAAACGGGGGTGATGACTTTGTGGTGGGATTTGTGAAGGTAGAGGCGTCAGAAAGTGTGGAAGAATCAGGGATAGCCATTTAGAGAAGAGAAGAAAGGAAGAACAAAACCCGAAAAACAAGAAAAAAAATCGGGAGGGCAGCGTAGGAGAGAAGCGACCGTGGTGTGGAGGAGAAAGGTTTTTAGGGTTTTGTTTATTTGGCTCTTGATACCATGTTAGATGATATTAATCTCCCTTTGGGAGTCTTTCATTAATATCAAGGTATATATAGAGTACAATATGCATCCCTTAGACAATAGGAATTCTAAGTCTATACAAAAGAGGAATCCTAGTCTTACCATAATTATATTTACACAATATATGAAAATATTCTAATTATGGGTAGGGAATATATTATTTCCTATATTTACACGTTTACAATTAAGAACTATGTATTTGCTTTCAGTTGATCATGAAATCCTTCTATGAAACACGTAATATGATGCTACAACAAAAACAAAATATTGTGACAGACAAAGTTGATCACGAATTTGTGATGCTTCATGCAAGAGTTCGTTAATGTGAATGAAATTTTGTGACATTTTTATTTTTCCGTCACTGAATATTTGTGACGCGAGAATTTGATTAATGAATCCCAATTATTTAGAGAACGTATAAAAACATATAGTTAGAGGCGGATATAAAATTTATAAGTAGAATAATTATTTTACAAATTTATCAAAAAATCTAATGTTGATTTTTATGATTGTTATTTAATATTATATGAATTAAGCATGTATATACATACGGACGTCCAGGATCAAAATTTATTATTTATTCTTATTTAGTGAATTTTTAGTACATATACATGGTTTGATATAATACTACTTTTTTTTTGGCTGGAAGCCCGGAACTTTGCTTCAAAAGTAAAAACATGAAATTAAAAGTTATTACATAATGAGATAGTTCACGAGAAAGTATCCCAGAGAAAGGAGAAAGGAAATTAAAGGGGGTGGAGTGTTCGAAAATACATCTTCTTCTCTAGCTACTAGTCCCCATTTCGCATACACACTATTTACACCCACCTTTGCAAAACTCAACATCACTTCCATACATTAAGTCATAACCCTAACATTCCAACTTATTTGATATATTAACCATTAATTGATAGCTACTAGATTTGAGCACAATTGTTTCCCATGTTTAGCCAGAGTGTCTGCCACAGTGTTTGCTTCATTGTATATCTTTATGAGGTGTGTCTGGCCCATTGCCTCTTAGGAGGAACCTGTAATCATTTAAGGATGTTGTGATGAATATGATTGTTAGTGGATTGTATAAGTGTTATCAATACAGGTGAATCTGCTTCTACTTCAATGGAAAACAGATTCTTGGTGAAGGCCAACTCGAGTCTCTTGAAAAGGGCTATAATTTTAGCATGTAACGGTGAATGGGCGATAATACAGCTTGCAAATCCTTCTATCCAGTGTCCATTTGAGTTGCATATGACTCCACCAGCACCTCCAAGAGGGTTGTTTTTTTGTGTAAGCTTCGTCCGTATTAAGTTTGAATGAGTGATTGTCTGGTGGTTGCCATTTAATATTTATGATAGTGCTAGGTATGTGGTTGGTAGGCCATTTTTTGGCTAGGTTATGGTATTCTAGAGCAGCATTAATGGCCTTGGTGCAGTTTTTTGGCTAAGTTCTTAAGTATATACACTATGTTCACCTCTCAGAACAACATCCATAGTGTATGTATAAATCCCACAATGCACGGTGTATAATTACATTTTTGGACTGCTCTAAAATATAATAGCCGGTAAATATATATATATATTTAGTATATTAAGTATAACCATACATAAAATATACATCAATATACATATCAATACATAGATTTTGTATATTTTAACCAGTGCCCGTAATTAAATTTGGCCGACGGAACAAAAATGTAAAAACACTTTTATTAAGTGTATTACCCTTATACTTAAACTGTATTTTGAAATCTTTTCCTAAATAATTACTACATACTATGCATAACTTCTAACGTGTGATTTCCAGAATTAGAAAGAAAATCAAAAGGTCTTATTTGCAGAGCAGCTCCTTTTGCTAGCTTAAAAGAATTCATATAATTTACTTGAAACATACATCTACACAATTATGGCAACTACGTTCTTATGTACGGTCAATAAAAAGTGTAAAGAAATAGTAATTCTAAAGAACTTATTTTTTAAAATGTTGGACTTGGATAGAGACGATTTAAATGGAGCAATATAGATGGTGATGATTTAATTTATATTTTGTGCAACTAACTCTAACGTAATCGATATATTAAAGTGTAATTATAGTGTATATATTTGGAAAAGAGAACTCGAGGTCAACGCACTTGCTTCACTGTAGAACGTTGACCTCCAACGAGGCAAGTTGGAAATTCAATATTTATGGGATCATATATGTTATCACATGTGAATAGTGATTTTCACATATAACTATACTTCGTGTAAAGGTATTATTATATCAACTATCGCAATGGATAATTTCGTGTTATGAAAAAAATAAGTCACAGCACGATAGACTTTGACAAAAAGTATCTAATGCTTCTTAAATTGTTTGCATATAATCAATCGAAAAAAATAAGTCACTTCCCTTTATTTCATATCTGGAAAAAAAATTAAGGAACAACGAAAGAGAAATTAAAGTAGTGACTGGAATATAAAACCTAAAGTCCTAGCTAGAAACAAATTTGGGGAAGTCCTAAAACTTAAAATCTATGACTTACTAGAAATTAAAAAAAATTGTAGTAGCTAACACCATTTTTCATCAATTTGTCTTCGAGCCTAGCCTCTTTATCCTTCAATTGATTGAGATGATTTGACATATCCATTCTCTCTCTCCTTGTATCATATCCGTTATCTTGTTGCACCTCGAGGTTTTTAATATAGTTTGTTCGTTGTTGTATTTGTTCTCTCACTTCTTCCAACTGATTCTTTATCGCTGAGTTCCTCTCGTTGTTGTCCATTCTTGCTCTTGCTATATATGTCAAACTTGAACCACGTACTGCAATATGTAACATAATTAAATAAATTAGTTAGAAACTAAATCAAGATACCAGAGATGGTAAACAAGAAAATTTGTCGCATCTCAAATACGTAAAACAATTTCTATACTTTTCCTATGTCAGATTTTGTGCATGAACGACTATGAAACTCGTTGTATAAACAGAAAATAAATAACAAAGAAGAACAACATTTTAATGAATTCTCAAGAAAAGCAAAGAACTAAGTGAAAGGAAATTAACTTACGTATAGCGCACTTAATTCCTTGCATATACTCTATTGTTTATATAGATGACAGTGCTTCAATTCTTTCCTTATTTTTTTTTCCTTTTCTATTTTACTCGTACCAATTGAAAATATTACTATAAATGAAAACTACCATATTTTGGACTAGGAAAATATGTATACGGATTGAAAAGCAGCAAGCTAGGTAGATACTTGGAAATATAATTCAGGAAAAGTTAAGTGTAAGGAATCAGAGCAAAAATAAAAGGAAAAGTTGTCATAAAATAAGCAAACAATGATATATGATGTATCATATAGTACCATCGATTTGAGAAAAAGCCTTAAAAGTATCCTTTTAAAAAAAATGTTTCATTAAAGAACGAAACAAACCAAAAATAAATAAATAAAAAGAAACAAGAAAACTTTTTTTTTCGTGTGTTATTATATTTATTTCCTTATTTCATTTATCAAATTTTCCTTTTCTTTGTCCACTCTTTTTCTTGGAGTTGAGTTTTCCTAATTTTCCAATGTTTTCCTAGGCGGTTTTGTTTCATTTGGTAGTTTCTCCCTCAAAATATAGTAATTCTTATTTTTAGCAATATTTACAATTAATTGGCACGAGTAAAGAGAGAAGAAAAAATATAAGGAGATGGTGTCTATATAAACAATGGAGTATATGCATGTGATAATTATTATTAAGGTGCCCCTTTGAACATACTGGGTTAGGCTTCGTTAATAACGTAAGTTTTTTTCTTTAATTCTGCGTTCTTTTACCGTTTGTAACTCTCTTTGATTTTTATATTTTTGTTTATCTGTGTTCTCTTACATTGGACATATATATATAAGAGAAGCAAAATATTAACTAATTATTCTCATAATCTTTTAAAGGATGTATTCGGAAGTATTTTAATGTAAATTCTAGTTGCAAAAGAGTGGTATAAATATATGCTAATGTATTTTAACGTAGCGGAGAAGGAATCAATCACTACTAGAAAAATACGAATTTTCGATGGGCTCTTTGTGAAACTGGCTCCGGTGGCCTTTCCAACTTTATGACAAAACGAATGTCGAAAATTTGAGTTTTTCTAATAGTAAACTTATAATTATCTACTTTTACTATTTCTAAGATTTTGTCATTGTTTGTTATTAATTTTATTTAACTTCTTTACTTTTGTATTAACAGTAGTTCGAGTTTTATATATATCAAAAGCAAGAATGTCATCCTGGTCCTGGAATACCGAAAAAGTTGATGAGAAGTTGCAGATGTTGGAACAAGTAAGAGGGCAAATAAAGGATCAAACAGAGAAATCTAGACAACATAATACGCAAGAAGGAGAAGATTTGAGGAAACAAAACTACGAGGCCGCAATCGCTGCGTGCAACTTAAAGGATCAAGAGGACAAGATCGAGAGGCAATTGATGAGATATGGGGTTCCTGAAAGAATGATATAAGGCTTATTTATTTATATCTAGTTATTTACTAAATGTTTAGTTTCTACTAAAGTTCATAGTTTTAGGATTTTCCCAGATTTATCAGTAGGATTTCAAGTTTTATTATTCTCGTTATTACCTTTTGTTATGTTTCCTTTATTTTTTCCCAGATATTAAAATAAAGGGAAGTATACTTTATACTTGCGCGTGTCATTGATTGAGAATTGATCAACTTAAAATATTGAAGTCTTAGTTCCAGCTTAAAAGACTCTTGAGCTGAGGGTCTATCGGAAACAGTCTCCCTACCTTCATAAGGTAGGGGTAATGTCTGTGTACAACTCTACCCTTACCGGAACCCACCCGGTGAGATTATACTGGGCATGTTGTTATTATTTTTATATTAGTTCCAACTTAATGAAGTCGAAAACACTCAATGTTGCTGCTCTCTTGCCACTGTTTAGTCCGAGTATGAATTAGTTATAATAGTAAAATTAAAGAACATGATATATACATGCTAAAATTAGTATTAAAAGAAGTATGAATTGTTTAAAATAGTTAAAGTAAGTGAGCCTAAAAAAATCTATTCTTATTTCTGTTAATGGCCTCCCTGCATAGAAGTTGAGCGTATGCTTCAATTTAATTACTACTCCCTCAATCTCAATTTATACGGACATTTTTCGCTTCTCGAAATTCAAACTGTATCAACTTTGATCAATATTATAATATGTATTTTTTTTATCAAATTGGTATGAGAAAAGTAGTACTTTTTATGTAATCTGCAAATATATAAATTTTAATGTTAAAATTTTGGGTTAAACTACTCCAATTTAATTTTAAAGTTTAGTCAAATTGACTCTGACAAAGCGAAAAATACCACATAAATGGGGACGGAGGGAGAATAAACAAGTGATTTGAGTTGTTTTGCAAAAGGAGGTTCTTTCGAGGATTCATCAATGATGGACAGTGATTCACGCCACCGTCACCTTAGCAGGAACGAAACGGGAGATGAAGTTGAGGACGGAGAAATTATGGACGATGATATTGGCATGGAATTGCATTAAAATTCTAGAAAAAGAAAGTCCCATATGGCGAATGCTAATTACATAGATGAACTGGATTCTAAACCACACAAGGTCAAAGTAAGTAGAACCGAAAGAACAACGATGACTACTACGATGCAAGTTTTCAATGAAAACTTAGGAAGAGGCATAGGGTCTCAGAGGGACATGTTAACAAGTCACCTCGAGGAAGATGGGGATCCAAAAGCATTTTTGAGGATGATGCATATGAACTGGAAAACGAAAGATATACAAGTAACTTGGATGAGGATAGAATTGGACATTTCAAGGACTATCGACATGGAAGTCGGGAGTCTTCAAGGGAGCATAAACCTAGTTACAGCATATGCGAGAGATAGATAGATAGGGAGCGAGAGTCGTTGGCTAGAGAAAAGTAAAGGAATATATTCCCTGGTTGTATTCATCAATAATGTACAATCAGATATATCGCACTAATATTATCGCAGTAGACCAGTGTTGCCTTTTGAATTGGGCAGTGAAGCTTAAGTAGAACATTACGGATCCAACAAGACTCAGAGACGACGTTGGTGACACCTCTGTACTCTGCTTTGGCACTGGATCGGGATAGTGTAGGTTGGCTTTTGGAATTATTTCATGAATTATTGTCCTTTATGCATTTGTAGTATTATGTTTCTTATATTATTTTGGTTTTTGTAGGATTTTTGCATTGGGAAACCAAAATTGAAGAAATGTGCTAAAACATGGATAAAAGTGCTGGAAAAAAAAAAGGAAGAAGTGCTGAGAAGACCACTTCTGCGGACCGCAGAATGGTAACCAAGTCGAAAAAATAGACAATGAAAGGAAGATTCTGGAGCCTCGAAGTGCAACCAAATTTGCGGTCCGCACTTACGTTCGACGGACTGCAATCCGATTTGCGAACCACTACTCCAATTTAAGTCCAACTCAGATTGCGAAGTATCAAGACACTTCTACTGACCGCACTTCCTACCGCAGTTCTAGATGATCCAAATCAAGACTCACTCTGCGAAATCTAATCCAGTTTTTCGGATGGCAGACCTGTTCTGCGGTCCTCTTCTGCAGTGGCATTTTTGTAATTTCGTGTAGTCCGAAAATTGAATCCCTATATATAGTTACCTATAATTTTGTGATTTGACATCTTGTAACCTATATTCCTAGCTACGTTTAATTTATTCCTTGTGTCTTGTATTGAGGAGACAACACTGTCCATCTTAAAGTTGCAAGAATCTTGTGGGTAGAAGACAATCACCATTATTTATCCAAAAATTATTGTGAGCATTCCTTGATGTTTATTATGTCTTCGTTTATTTATTACATTGTTGTGCTTTTTTTTGTTGAACATGAGTGGTTAGAACTTAGGTTGGGGTTGTGACAAAAATAATAGAATTTGATAGTTGGGGTAGTTCATAAATATAAATGGGTGTATTATTGTGGCATTTAACTACCCCCACTCTTAATGTTTAAGGGTTGGTTGCAAATACCCCCTTTCATTGTCTATTGTCTCTAGTCAAATTTGAAAGAGGAGATTAGAGTCTAGAAAATGGGTATGTTGATTAGGACTTGGGGCTTTAAACCTCATTTAATTATTCCCAATATTAATTAGAAGTGAATCAACTAAGGGTAATAATGGGTGTTCATGAATGTCATACTTTGGAGCTTGAGAAAGCCTAAAGTGAAATTAAGTGGCTTACTTGAGAAATCTCCACCTAGATATTAGTCCTCATTGCTCATACCACACTATTTACACCCACCTTTGTAAAATCAATCATCACTTCCATGGATTAAGTCACAACCCTAACATTTCAACTTATTTGATACATTAACCATTAATTGACTTGATAACTTGAGTAGTTTAAACAAACAAACTTGGTTACTATAGAAGTAAATTATACAACGCGAATAGAGCAATTTCTCATCGTATTCTTTGTGGGATTCGATCTCAACCTAGTTGAGTTAATATATTTGACAATGGCCGCGTTATAGCATCTTAAGGTGTAATTTGAGCGAGATCAAATTTGGCGTTGTTTCATGAGAGAATACGGTCTTGAAATTTCCTATTTGTAGTATTATTACTTTGCTAAAAGCTTTATTTCTAAAATTATGTTAACTTGTTATTTTTGTGGTGTAGGTGCTATGGCGGAGTTATCCGATGATGAGGGAAACGTAGAGATGGCACCTTTGCTAATGTCATCCTGCCACCCCAAATTTCGGGAAATGGAAGTTTCCACATAACCTCAATCATGCTCCATATGCTCAAAAACAAGGGCCTATTAGGAGGATCGGCATTCGACGACCCGAATAGGCACTTGAGGAACTTCAACGAGGTGTGTTTCGCCTTCTGTCATCCCAACGTGTCTGAAGAAGCCGTGAAGCTAAGGCTCTTTCCCTTCTCTCTAACCGGGGAGGCCCCTATTTAGTTGGATGATTTACCTTTCGAGTCCATCACTACATGGACCGAGTTTGTGGAGGTATTTCTTGAGAGGTTCTTCCCGTAGGCTCGCATAATCCAACTCCAAGACGAGATCTTGACGTTCCGTCAATTACCGGGTGAAGCGTTGTATGAATCATGACTAAGGTTAAAAAAGAAGCTCAAACAATGCTACAATCATGGGTTGAGTGATGATGTATTGCTCCAAACGTTCTATCGGGCGCTTGATTCGGTAAGCAAATCGGTGGCCAACAATATAGTCCCCATTTCGCATACACACTATTTACACCCACCTTTGCAAAACTCAACATCACTTCCATACATTAAGTCATAACCCTAACATTCCAACTTATTTGATATATTAACCATTAATTGACTTGATAACTTGAGTAGTTTAAACATGACTTGATAGCTACTAGATTTGAGCACAATTGTTTCCCATGTTTAGCCAGAGTGTCTGCCACAGTGTTTGCTTCATTGTATATCTTTATGAGGTGTGTCTGGCCCATTGCCTCTTAGGAGGAACCTGTAATCATTTAAGGATGTTGTGATGAATATGATTGTTAGTGGATTGTATAAGTGTTATCAATACAGGTGAATCTGCTTCTACTTCAATGGAAAACAGATTCTTGGTGAAGGCCAACTCGAGTCTCTTGAAAAGGGCTATAATTTTAGCATGTAACGGTGAATGGGCGATAATACAGCTTGCAAATCCTTCTATCCAGTGTCCATTTGAGTTGCATATGACTCCACCAGCACCTCCAAGAGGGTTGTTTTTTTGTGTAAGCTTCGTCCGTATTAAGTTTGAATGAGTGATTGTCTGGTGGTTGCCATTTAATATTTATGATAGTGCTAGGTATGTGGTTGGTAGGCCATTTTTTGGCTAGGTTATGGTATTCTAGAGCAGCATTAATGGCCTTGGTGCAGTTTTTTGGCTAAGTTCTTAAGTATATACACTATGTTCACCTCTCAGAACAACATCCATAGTGTATGTATAAATCCCACAATGCACGGTGTATAATTACATTTTTGGACTGCTCTAAAATATAATAGCAGTAAATATATATATATATTTAGTATATTAAGTATAACCATACATAAAATATACATCAATATACATATCAATACATAGATTTTGTATATTTTAACCAGTGCCCGTAATTAAATTTGGCTGACGGAACAAAAATGTAAAAACACTTTTATTAAGTGTATTACCCTTATACTTAAACTGTATTTTGAAATCTTTTCCTAAATAATTACTACATACTATGCATAACTTCTAACGTGTGATTTCCAGAATTAGAAAGAAAATCAAAAGGTCTTATTTGCAGAGCAGCTCCTTTTGCTAGCTTAAAAGAATTCATATAATTTACTTGAAACATACATCTACACAACTATGGCAACTACGTTCTTATGTACGGTCAATAAAAAGTGTAAAGAAATAGTAATTCTAAAGAACTTATTTTTTAAAATGTTGGACTTGGATAGAGACGATTTAAATGGAGCAATATAGATGGTGATGATTTAATTTATATTTTGTGCAACTAACTCTAACGTAATCGATATATTAAAGTGTAATTATAGTGTATATATTTGGAGAAGAGTCAACTCGAGGTCAACGCACTTGAGCTCGGAAAGCTCATTAGAGGTTGCTTCACTGTAGAACGTTGACCTCCAACGAGGCAAGTTGGAAATTCAATATTTATGGGATCATATATGTTTTCACATGTGAATGGTGATTTTCACATATAACTATACTTCATGTAAAGGTAATATTATATCAACTATCGCAATGGATAATTTCGTGTTACGAAAAAAATAAGTCACAGCACGATAGACTTTGACAAAAAGTATCTAATGCTTCTTAAATTGTTTGCATATAATCAATCGAAAAAAATAAGTCACTTCCCTTTATTTCATATCTGGAAAAAAAATTAAGGAACAACGAAAGAGAAATTAAAGTAGTGACTGGAATATAAAACCTAAAGTCCTAGCTAGAAACAAATTTGGGGAAGTCCTAAAACTTAAAATCTATGACTTACTAGAAATTAAAAAAAATTGTAGTAGCTAACACCATTTTTCATCAATTTGTCTTCGAGCCTAGCCTCTTTATCCTTCAATTGATTGAGATGATTTGACATATCCATTCTCTCTCTCCTTGTATCATATCCGTTATCTTGTTGCACCTCGAGGTTTTTAATATAGTTTGTTCGTTGTTGTATCTGTTCTCTCACTTCTTCCAACTGATTCTTTATCGCTGAGTTCCTCTCGTTGTTGTCCATTCTTGCTCTTGCTATATATGTCAAACTTGAACCACGTACTGCAATATGTAACATAATTAAATAAATTAGTTAGAAACTAAATCAAGATACCAGAGATGGTAAACAAGAAAATTTGTCGCATCTCAAATACGTAAAACAATTTCTATACTTTTCCTATGTCAGATTTTGTGCATGAACGACTATGAAACTCGTTGTATAAACAGAAAATAAATAACAAAGAAGAACAACATTTTAATGAATTCTCAAGAAAAGCAAAGAACTAAGTGAAAGGAAATTAACTTACGTATATTATGTGAAAAGAGAGCGCACTTAATTCCTTGCATATACTCTATTGTTTATATAGATGACAGTGCTTCAATTCTTTCCTTATTTTTTTTTCTTTTCTATTTTACTCGTACCAATTGAAAATATTACTATAAAAGCAGCAAGCTAGGTAGATACTTGGAAATATAATTCAGGAAAAGTTAAGTGTAAGGAATCAGAGCAAAAATAAAAGGAAAAGTTGTCATAAAATAAGCAAACAATGATATATGATGTATCATATAGTACCAACGATTTGAGAAAAAGCCTTAAAAGTATCCTTTAAAAAAAAATGTTTCATTAAAGAACGAAACAAACCAAAAATAAATAAATAAAAGAAACAAGAAAACTTTTTTCTCGTGTGTTATTATATTTATTTCCTTATTTCATTTATCAAATTTTCCTTTTCTTTGTCCACTCTTTTTCTTGGAGTTGAGTTTTCCTAATTTTCCAATGTTTTCCTAGGCGGTTTTGTTTCATTTGGTAGTTTCTCCCTCAAAATATAGTAATTCTTATTTTTAGCAATATTTACAATTAATTGGCACGAGTAAAGAGAGAAGAAAAAATATAAGGAGATGGTGTCTATATAAACAATGGAGTATATGCATGTGATAATTATTACTATTAAAGTGCCCCTTTGAACATACTGGGTTAGGCTTCGTTAATAACGTAAGTTTTTTTTCTGCGTTCTTTTACCGTTTGTAACTCTCTTTGATTTTTATATTTTTGTTAATCTGTGTTCTCTTACATTGGAAGCAAAATATTAACTAATTATTCTCATAATCTTTTAAAGGATGTATTCGGAAGTATTTTAATGTAAATTCTAGTTGCAAAAGAGTGGTATAAATATATGCTAATGTATTTTAACGTAGTGGAGAAGGAATCAATCAATAATTATCTACTTTTACTATTTCTAAGATTTTGTCATTGCTTGTTATTAATTTTATTTAACTTCTTTACTTTTGTATTAACAGTAGTTCGAGTTTTAGATATATATCAAAATCAAGAATGTCATCCTGGTCCTGGAATACCGAAAAAGTTGATGAGAAGTTACAGATGTTGGAACAAGTAAGAGGGCAAATAAAGGATCAAACAGAGAAATCTAGACAACATAATATGCAAGAAGGTGAAGATTTGAGGAAACAAAACTACGAGGCCGCAATCGCTGCGTGTAAGTTAAAGGATCAAGAGGACAAGATCGAGAGGCAATTGATGAGATATGGGGTTCCTGAAAGAATGATATAAGGCTATTTATTTATATCTAGTTATTTACTAAATGTTTAGTTTCTACTAAAGTTCATAGTTTTAGGATTTTCCCAGATTTATTAGTAGGATTTCAAGTTTTATTATTCTCGTTATTACCTTTTGTTATGTTTCCTTTATTTTTTTCTAGATATTAAAATAAAGGGAAGTATACTTTATACTTGCGTGTGTCATTGATTGAGAATTGATCAACTTAAAATATTGAAGTCTTAGTTCCAGCTTAAAAGACTCTTGAGCTGAGGGTCTATCGGAAACAGTTTCCCTACCTTATGAAGGTAGGGGTAATGTATGTGTACACTCTACCCTTACCGGAACCCACCCGGTGAGATTATACTGGGCATGTTGTTATTATTTTTGTAGTAGTTCCAGCTTAAAAAACAAAAAATGAAGTCGAAAACACTCAATGTTGCTGCTC
Organism: Anisodus acutangulus; assembly: GCA_029783415.1. Classification (NCBI taxonomy): domain Eukaryota; kingdom Viridiplantae; phylum Streptophyta; class Magnoliopsida; order Solanales; family Solanaceae; genus Anisodus; species Anisodus acutangulus. The sequence continues at coordinate 52,122,814 of CM056497.1, forward strand.
TCTTGCCACTGTTTAGTCCGAGTATGAATTAGTTATAATAGTAAAATTAAAGAACATGATATATACATGCTAAAATTAGTATTAAAAGAAGTATGAATTGTTTAAAATAGTTAAAGTAAGTGAGCCGAAAAAAATCTATTCTTATTTCTGTTAATGGCCTCCCTGCATAGAAGTTGAGGGTATGTAATTTGCAATTTTTGGACAACACCACAAAGTTGCAATTTAGATTTTAGACAATTGTATTTGTATTACAAAAAAATCATATGTCTATTAAATAATATAAGAGGCACAAAAACAGTCTTGGGATATTTTTATTACACTATCTTGTTTTGTTTATTGAGTTTTTTTATACATATGTTATTTAAAAAAAAAAATGGAAAACCCGCCTTATCCCGCCCCGCCCCGAGCCCGCCCCGAGCCCGATACCGACGGGATCGGGACGGGACTTGCTCCAGTCCCGCGAGACCCGACCCCGCCAAAGCCCGCCAGACCCGACCCCGCCCTTTCTCCCGTCCCGCCCGACTCCCGACCGCTGCATCTGCCCGCCAGACTCGAGCCTCCATCGCCACTCTTAGAATAAATAAGTGATTTGAGTTGTTTTGCAAAAGGAGGTGCTTTCGAGGATTTCATCAATGATGGACAATGATTCACGCCATCGTCACCTTAGCAGGAACGAAACGGGTGATGAAGTTGAGGACGGAGAAATTATCGACGATGATATTGGCATGGAATTGCATTACAATTCTAGAAAAAGAAAGTCCCATATGGCGAATGCTAATTATATAGATGAACTGGAATCTAAACCACACAAGGTCAAAGTAAGTAGAAGCGAAAGAACAACGATGACTACTACGATGCAAGTTTTCAAAGAAAACTTAGGAAGAGGCATAGGGTCTCAGAGGGACATGTTAACAAGTCACCTCGAAGAAGATGGGGATTCAAAAGCATTTTTGAGGATGATGCATATGAACTGGAAAACGAAAGATATACAAGTAACTTGGATGAGGATAGAATTGGACATTTCAAGTACTATCGACATGGGAGTCGGGAGTCTCCAAGGGAGCATAAACCTAGTTACAGCAGATGCGAGAGATAGATAGATAGGGAACGAGAGTCGTTGGCTAGAGAAAAGTAAAGGAATATATTCTCTGATTGTATTCATCAATAATGTACAATCAGATATACCGCACTAATATTATCGCAATAGACCAGTGTTGCCTTCTGAATTTGGCAGTGAAGCTTAAGTAGAACATTACGGATCCAACAAGGCTCAGAGACGACGTTGGCGACACCTCTGTACTCTGCGTTGGCACTGGATCGGGATAGTGTAGGTTGCCTTTTGGAAGACCAAGACAATAGGTTATCACCGAGGAAGACGTAGTAACCAGACGTAGAACATCGGGTGTCAGGACATCCACTCCAGTCAGTATCAGAATACACAGTGAGACCAGTGAGTGAGGACCTGTATAGATGTAATCCGAAGTGAAGTGTACCTTGGACGTATCGTAAATTACGTTTAAGGGGATGCATGTGTGATTCCGTCGGATTGTGCATGTGTAGGTAGATTTATTGCATGACATAGGATATGTCAGGTCTCGTGAATTTGAGGTACTACAGGGCCCCATCCAGGCTACGATAGTGAGTTGGGTCTGAATATAGGGAGCCGGAATCAGCGCTAAGCTTGGAATTAGTGTCTACTGGCGTGTGGGATGGTTTGCAAGATGCCATGCCTCTCTTCGGCGTACTTCTTCTGACACAGAAATAGGCCGCCAAAATATCGAGTGACAGAGATGCCCAAGAAATAACTCAGGGGGCCCAGATCCTTCATAGCAAACTCAAAGAAAATGAGAGACGATTGATACGCCAATATCATAAAGACTTCGGTTAGTTTATACTCGTAGCCAATAAATGAGCAATTTCTACCAAGACGATTAATACGCCAGAAGGGGCAGTATTATTGTTAAATTCGAGATTATGAGAAGTTGTCTCACTCATACACGGAAGATGGAAGAGATAATGCAAGCCTGGAAAGCAAAATGTTTAGTAAGGTAAAGGAAGTACTAAGCATCGGAACGCAGAAGATTGTAAGGATTTTCTCTGTAGACCTTATTGTATTTACGATTACAGCAATACCTTCTTCCGGAAAGATTATGATTAGCAGGAAGATTGAAGTTGGACTGAGTATAAATACGATTAGTAGGCTCTCCATTGAGACAGATCTGTCAGGGGATAGGAATAAGTTGTTTTCCCAGGGATTGGCGAATCATATAGCACTAGAGGAGTTGAGGAAGGCCCATGTACCATCAGTCCTACCACCGCGGCTCCGTTTGAGTAGGACGTAAGGAGACCGGTGCAGGTATTGAATCAATTGATTGCCTCTCAGGAACGACCTCATCCTGAAGCATTTGATAGAGATAGGCCCCTTGGGGAATCAGGAAGCTTATAACCGAAGGAATTTATTAGTCAGGGATCGACGATACTTAAAGGGCTCAAAGATGCTGATGTCTCTGAGTCAAAATTATAAAGGTCGAGTGAGACTGCCCCGACCGTCTTGTAGTCAAGTAGCAACTTTGACGGAAGCATCATAAGGAAAGAAATTCAGAGAACGGCAATATATCGAGTATAGCCACAAAAAAATGCTAGAAGGTACAACAATTGAGCCATAGCAACAGAGAACAAAATGCAAGAATGTGCATCATTAAACTACCAAAGTATAGCAAGAAGATGCAGCAACAGTGGGTTCAAAACAACAACAGTCAAATAGTCTTGACAGGTAGCATATTCTTAGGATGTGCACTAGCTTATCAAAGTTCAGCACTTAAGAAATGATTTGTTCACTCGAAATTTGCAGCAACATGCAACAACATGGTACAACCACAACAAGTGGAAATAAAAACAACAGCATAGGAAAGTCTCTCGAGCATAACAGTGGTTTAGACAACAAGCATAGCAGCCACTGTTTTTTTTTAAAATTTTCAGCAAAGTAGCAACAATTTCATTTCAAGTTCAGCAGCAGCTCGAGGACATTTGGGATTTGAAAATCACCAAGTCATGCAAAGAAAAGAGGGGTGAAGAACGAGTATCACAACTTGCTCAAGTAACAAATGGATCATTATATTAGATAAATATTAGGATATCCAAAGGAGTGGGTGAGCACACAAAATAGCTTCATGATTGTAACCTCCGTTTAATAATAGGGGCAATTGAGGACGAGAATTATGGTACAATCAAAGAATGGTGGTAGGAAATATGAAAACAAGTAATAAGTATGAATGAAATGGTATGATTAAGTATCAAGGCAGAAATGTCTTCCGCTTAGTGACGAATAGAATGAATGATTACAACAAGAAGGATAAAGGTGAATGAGATTACAGTTATACAGGTCTCACAAAGGTATGATTATTCTAGTACGACGTAAGGATCAATGGTGGAGGAGAGACAGAAGGAACTCTTCGGCCAAAGGTGGCAATTCTCTGGTGTTCAGGAAGGGAGTATGAGAGGTACTTGGAGATAAGGGATTTTTCCCCAAGGCAATTTGAAATGAAAATGTAAAGGTAAGACGAATGAGCATTCGATCGGTGGGAGATATAGTAATGATAAGACAAGAAAGCTTGACAAGTCATGGGATCATGTAACACCGTGAATTAGAGATTCTCATGTTTGGCGGTCAGTGGCATCGGTCTCAATGATGGTGTGCAACAGATCATTAGAGATTGTGCAGTATATCCACTGGAGGACGACTGCGTTCAAACAAGACCATAGTGCATCATCAGAAGTCGAAGCTGATGGTAGGTATGTGGACTTCGGTGTAGGAGGGATGATGTGCTCGATAACTTCGTAAACACGATAATGGATCTTAAAAAGCTTCACCTACGAAGAGTATTGACCCTTTTCCATCTCAAGGGTGATAGGGATAAAGTTTTTTATGTTGTTTACTGCAAGTGCATGATGTAATTTGGTTTTGTCAGCCATGAAAGATGAAATTTAGGAGGAGAAGGGAGAGAGAATGGCTGGAAAAAACACTAGGGTTCCGTGGGGTGGCGGCCGAGAGCTATGGTCGGAGGCGGTGGATGTATTTTTAGGCTACTGATACCATAAAGGAATATGTTCCATGATTGTATTTATCAATAATGTACAATATATATAGTAGTACAATAATATTTAAACTAGGTAACTAATCAACCTAATTACAATAGGAAATATAATTCTACCTAAAATAAGAGACATAATTACAACAGGAATACAATTCTACCTAAAATAAGAGATATACAATTAATGAAAAAATATTCGGGAAATATTCTATTAAAAAGGACCGGAAAAGGAAGAGGCAAAAAGGAGAGCGATGGTCATGCTTACCATAGACGTAATAGACTGACATTAAAAGAGACAGAACAACTGAAAAACAAAAACCTTTCGAGACTGAGAGCGAGTAACCTGAAAGAGATGATGATGAACTGGAGGACTATCAGGAAAGAATTACTTTCCAACTTTCTCAACAGGAAGAAGAAGAAGAAGAGGTCGATAGAATTAAGGAGGAGAGCAGAAGGCGCAAGCAAGCTATTCTTGAGAAATATAAGATCAATCCGGAGACCACGCTGAGGTTCATGCGGATAATGTTGTACCAGAGCCCATTTATGGTCCAACCAATGGTACAGATGTCCATGTTGATGAGCCAACATTTTCTGCTGGGAAATTGCAAGGTAGTCATAATGCTGATGAGAAGGCTTCTCCAGAGTTTCCAACAGAGGAACTAGCGGAAGACCTCGATAAACAAATTGAATATCTCCAACAGCATCAACAGGAGTATAACGACCGAATTAAGCAACAGAGTGATGAGAGGCCAGCGGACATGTTTTGCGATGGTATGTTCGAAGAATCACCTGCAAGCATCATGAAGGGCAAGGGAGATGACCTGCCTATTGAGCGCAGTTACCTTTATGATAATTGGAATGATCCGGTAGGGTATAATAACTTTCGCTTCGGAGAAATTCTTGATGGTCGTTATGAGATTGTTGCTGCTCATAGGAAAGGCGTCTTTTCTACTGTTGTTCGGGCTAAAGATTTTAAGGCTAGACCTGGCGACCCGAAGGAAGTAGCAATAAAGATCATTCGTAATAACGAAACGATGAATAAATCGGGTGAGGAAGAGTTGGACATATTGGAGAAGCTAGTTGGTGCAGATCCTGAAGACAAGCGCCACTATGTTCGTTTAATTTCTAACTTCGAGTACCGGAATCATCGCTGTCTAGTTTTTGAGTCTCTTCATATGAATCTCCGTGAGCTCCAGAAAAAATTCGGGCTTAACATTGGACTCAGCATAGATGTTGTGAGGCTTTATGCAAAGCAACTTTTCAGTGCTTTGAAGCATCTAAGGAATTTAGGCGTGCTTCATTGTGATATTAAACCTGACAACATCTTGGTAGATGAAGCAAAACAAAAGCTGAAGCTTTGTGACTTTGGTAGTGCTATGTTTGCTGACAAAGACGAAATAATTACTCCATACCTCGTGAGTCGTTTTTATCACTCCCCGGCGATCATACTTGGCTTGCCATATGATCATCCAATAGATATTTGGTCAGTAGGTTGCTGTTTATTTGAGCTTTATGCTGGGAAAGTCTTATTTCTAGGTCATTCTAATAATGAAATGCTCCGTCTTTATATGGAACTGAAAGGTCCATTTCCAAAGAAGATACTTAGAAAGGGTAAATTTACATATCAACATTTTGACCAAGATCTCAATTTCCTTGCCACTGAAGAGGATCCTGCTACACACCAGGCTAGAATAACAAAGCTGATTGTCAACAACATCATGGCGAAAGATTTCAGTTCAATAATTTCAGGTTATCCGAATGAGGAAATAAAGACGTTGGCTTACTTTAAAGATCTAATGGAGAGAATTTTTGTGTTAGATCCCGTAAAGAGAGGCATTAAAACACCCATTCATCCCAACAAGTGAACGACGATAATGATCATGTGTGGGAGCAAGATAAGGTTTATAGCATCCAGAGGGATCAGCTTGCTGGCAGGGAGTCAACTTTGCGGCCTTAGGGTCGCAAGTTCGATTCTCCCCTCCGGATATCGTCCTCCGGGGCACATACATGTGGTAAAGCCTGGGCGCTAAAAAGCCGCGCGGGTATGTTGCAGTGTGGGTTCGGTCTCCGCCAAGCCTTGTGGATGGGGCCTATGGGGGGGTCAACCTTGTAGCATTGATCCGTTGGACGCAAGCAGACACTGACCATGTGTGCACATCCCGCGATTTACCCGGTCCCATCATCTCCAGGACGTCTGGGTAATACCAGTGAAGTAGTCAGGCGCAAGCCTGGAAACCTAGATTATCAAAAAAAAAAGATAAGGTTTATAGCCTTGTTACAAAGTTATGATAATGGTTATAAGTACAGTGATGCATCTTGTATAGTATTAGTGGTTATGTGTGTTCATGGTTAGTTTGAGCTTCTTTCTTTTTCTCTCAGAAAAATTTCCTCTCTGACGTGTCATTGTGTGTCTGTGTGTAATGGAACAGGAGAAAAAGCTGAGAATTGAGCTCAATTCTAGAAGCCGCCTTTGATTTTTATCCGAGCTTCTACTGGATTCTCTTCTTCTCTCTATATAGGTACCGTGTGATTTTCGATATGTATACTTCACATTCTGATTTTTCAGTTCGGTTGTTTTGAAAAATGAGTGAAATCAGTGAATTTTTATCTATGTATTTATGTTGGTTACAAAGATGCAGGAAACGTAAATTACAAGTAACTGCTAAGTATTGCAAGAACTGAAATTACAGTTGAACAATAAACTGAATTACAATGAATAATAAATAATAAACTGAAACAGTTTTTGGTATACTGAGTCGAGTGTTTGCACTATGTCTTTAAGACAATATTGCCCCGTATGTATCATTTCTACGTCCTGGACAATTGTCTTCCAAGATAAAACAGCAAATGAACAATTGAGCAAAGAAAACTCAAGTGCTACCGTGAAGAATTTTGAGTAATGAAATGATGCTAGAAGATTGTAGGAAGACTGAATTCGTTTTCTGTTTGTGTTTAAGTGTAGCTCAACAATGGTGACAAGGGGTCCTTTATATAGTTGAAGGAGAGGCTCATGAACTGCCTCCATAAGTGTCATTACTGGCCAAGTAATGGCAATTATGGAGGTAATAATTTCTCCAAAATAAATGGTGAAGATGTAAAATGGATTGGCCATTTAGGAAGAGTAATTCAGCCAAAATAAATGGTTGAATTGAGTGCTGGTTGACGTTTCTATTCTCTACCCAATTCTGACTTTCTTGAAACTTCAGGGACCAAACTGTACATATGAAACTTCAGAGACCAAACTGTACATATGGCAAAGTTCTCTGGTCCAAAAAGATAATATCAGAAGAAGCACAACCCACAGCCCGAGAACTCGGACCGGACCGGACGGGCGGCGGCGGCGCGCGTGTGGGCTTTCCTCGAACCGAAGCACATCTAGGTCCTCCCTCTTTTAAACACATGGGATACCCCTTGGGGTCCCAAACCCCAAGCCAACCTTGAGACTTATAAACAAAACAATTCTTTCTTCCTCCACCGATAAGGGAGAATTGATCTCAATACCACACTTTTCATGCTTCAAACACCTCACTTCGTGAACCAATATCTCTTTTATTTCTCAATGAAATTTGACGATCCTTGGCCCTACGGTTATCTACGTACTTAGTAGATTATGCACGTGTGAAGAACCAGATTCTCCAACATGAGGAACACTAGTGTTTAAGCCGTTAAAGTTGGTCGGACGCAACTCCCGCCAAAGGCAAATTTCCAATAATCCCCTCTTGAAAGAGATTTTGGCACACTCACATGGTGTCTTTTCATTTCCAACAATATTTCAGCGGACCGATGTTGCATAAGGAGAGGTATCTTCAGCTTTGAACCTTCCATAGTTAAATATCATCGGACTTACTTACTGCGCGGTGAACGTGATGTTTGAACCGTCAGTGTTTAGTGTAAGTCAAGTCAATAGTACCAACACAACAAATTCCCTTACTCTCTTCTTCGTAATGTTTTGTCCGTTGTGGCCATGGACAACTTCTTGGATTTTTAAGTGCGTTCATTTGAGGCTGCCCATCCTCGCACTTAAATAGGTGGTCTCCTACAAGGTATCCTGTTATACCCCACTTCACAAGTGTTAGGAACCATTAAAAGTTTCTCCAAACCTAACCTCAACTGTTGAGGATCATTAAAGGTTTTGAAAACTTAACCTTTACCCATACTGCAGATAGCACTTAACGTCTATCGTGGGAATGGCTTTGGATTTGGCGTTTCTTTACAGAAATCACTATCCGAAGTGCTCATGCTTCCTCTGAAGCGATCAACTGAACCTTTACAACTTAGTTTTCCCATTGAACCAAATTACTGGGATCTCCAGTTAGTAAGGTTGGGTTACCACCGTATTGGTCCTTATACTTTAGGTTTTAAGCCCATTCCCATAGACATGCAAATCATCTGATCCTTGGGTAAGCCCTTTGTCAGCGGGTCTGCTATATTATCCTTTGACTTAATGTAATCAATGGATTATTATACCCGTTGTGATCAGTTGCCTAACGGTTTTATGCCTCCGTCGAATATGACGAGACTTGTCGTTGTACATAACATTTTGTTCCCTTTCTAAAGTCGACTGGCTGTCGCAATGGATCATTACCAAAGGTACGGGTTTGTTCCAACACGAAACATCCTCTAAGAAGTCATGAAGCCACTCAACTTCTTCTCCTGCTTTGTCTAAAGCGATAAACTCCGATTCTATTGTGGATCGGGCGATGCAAGTTTGCTTAGAGGATTTCCAAGACACAGCCCCACTACCAATTGTAAATACATACCCACTGGTGGACTTGGTGTTCTCTATATCAGATATCCAGTTTGCATCATTGTACCCCTCTAGTACAGCTGCATATCTCGAATAATGTAACCCAAAAGTTAACGTATATTTCAGGTATTGTAATACCCAATTCAACGCCTTCCAGTGATCATCACTCGGATTACGAGTAAACCTATCTAACTTATTGACTGCATAAGCAATATCAGGTCGGGTGCAGTTTGTTATATACATCAAACTACCGATCACTTGTGCATATCGCTCCTGGTATACGGGTGCACCAAGATTTTTATCAAGCTTTTGATTTGTATCCATTGGTGACTTTATCGGTAAACTGTCTAACATCTCAAACTTTCTCAAAACATCCTCGATGTAGTGAGACTGAGATAAGACCAGTCGGTCAGACGTCTTAGAGACTTTTATCCCTAAGATGACATCTGTGATACCCATATCCTTTATGTCGAAGTATTGTTTCAACATGTTCTTAGTCTCTAGGATTACCCCAGGACTGCTTTCTGTGATCAGCATGTCATCTACGTATAGACATATCATAACGAATGAGTCAGAGTTACCTTTCGTGTAGACACATTTATTACACTCATTAATGGCGAAACCCTTCGATAGTAGAGTACTATCAAATTTTTCGTGCCATTTCTTCGGGGCTTATTTCAGCCCGTACAGAGATTTGACAAGCCGACAGACTTTCTTCTCTTGCCCTTGAACCACATACCCCTCGGGTTGGTCCATATAAATTTCTTCTTCCAAATAACCGTTTAGGAAGGCTGTCTTGACATCCATTTGATATATCTCAAGGTCACGCAAGGCTGCGATCGCAATGAATACCCGTATGGATGTCATCCGAGATACCGGGGAGTATGTGTCAAAGTAGTCAAGACCTTCTGTCTACCGATAGCCCTTGACTACCAACCTGGCCTTGTACTTGTCTATAGACCCATCTGCTTTATATTTCCATTTGAGTATCCATTTACAACCCAACGGTTTATTTCCCGGAGGAAGATCAACCAACTCCCAAGTATGGTTATGCAGAATGGAGCATATTTCACTCTCAATGGCTTCTTTCCAGAGCGGTGCTTCTGGAGTTGACAACGCCTTAGCAATTGTCATTGGTTCATCATTAACCATATAAGCTACGAAGTCAGGACCAAATGATTTATCTTTCCTGGCCCTTTTACTTCGCCTTAGATCCATCTCTGGAGTCTCCAAGTTCTGAGAATCTGGAACACTAGATTCCGGATGTTCAGCCACCTCGAGACCCACTAGATCTGAACCATCTAGATCCGGGCCATCAACGACTCCCGGTTCTTGAGAGCTTTGTGCATAACTTCATTTGCGAGAGGTTATGTCTTTTTCCTTTCTAGGAAAGGTACCTTCAAATAATTGAGCATTCCTTGATTCCATGATTGTACCCTGGTGGATATCTGGAATATCTGACTTATGCACTAAGAAGCAATAAGCACTACTATTTTTTGCATATCCGATGAATATGCAATCTACAGTCTTAGGCCCAATCTTGACCTATTTTGGCTTGGGTACTTCAACATTTGCCACACAACCCCACACCTTAAAATTTTTGTAGGTGGATTTCTTTCCCTTCCATGATTCATATGGAGTTTTGTCCTTACCCTTATGTGAGACTCTGTTAAGAATCGTATTAGCGGTAAGGACGGTTTCTCCCCACATGTTTTGGGAAAGACCGGAATTGATGAGCAAGGCATTCATCATTTCCTTCAACGTGCGGTTCTTACGTTCCGCCACACCGTTTGATTGAGGTGAGTATGGAGTCGTCGTTTGATGAATAATTCCTTCTTGGGCACAGTATTCCTCAAATGGCGCTACGTATTCTCCCCCTCTATCGCTACGAATGGATTTTATCCGTAGGCTTAGTTGGTTCTCAACTTCTGCTTTGTAACGTCGGAACGCTTCAAAGGCTTCATCCTTACTTTTCAACAAGTAAAGGTAACAATACCTTGTGATATCATCAATGAATGTCACAAAGTACTTGTTCCCCCTCTCTAGTTTGTGCGAACTTCAAATCACATATATCTGTGTGAATAAGTTCTAGAGGAGCGGTATTCCTTTCGACGGATCGAAAAGGAAGCTTGGTGAGTTTTGCCTCTACGCACACCTCACACTTATATTGAGGGTTTACGTTGACAGACGGCAACAACTCCATCTTTACCAGCCTTTGGATAGACTTGTAGTTAACGTGTCCTAATATATGATGCCATAAATTAGAAGACTCAAGCAAATAAGAATAAGGTTCAACATTATTACTTGGACGCATTACAGACATGACATTCACTTTGAAGAGGCTTTCACAGACGAAGCCTCTCCCCACAAATGTGCCATTCTTAGTGAGTACAAACTTATTGGATTCAAACACTAGCCTAAAACCAGCATTAACCAATAAAGGTCCAGAAATTAAATTTCTTCTAATCTCTGGGACATGCATCACTTCCTTCAGAGTGAGCTCCTTTCCGGAAGTCATCTTCAGGACCACCTTTCCTACCCCCAGCACGTCAGAGGAAACGTTGTTTCCCATGAACAGCTTCTTGTCGGTGACCGGTGTGTACATGGAGAAGGCATCTCAATTGGAACAGATGTGTTTGGCAGCACATGTGTCCATCCACCACTGCATCAGATTCTCAACCAGGTTGGCTTCTAGCACCACTGCCGAGAATTCCTCAATTATGTCATCTAGGAGCGTGTCCTTGACGACGGTAGCATGCGCCTTGCCTTTAGGCTTGGCTTTCTGTTGTTGCTCAGTCTTGAGCTTGCGGCATTCCTTGATCCTATGACCAAGTTTTCCACAATGGTGACAGTTACCTCTGAACATCTTCACTGCGTGGGCCTTGTCGTCTTTGTGGAACTTCCGCTTCTTGCTTGGGTTCCCTTTGGCCTCAGCTAGATTTGCCTTTGCCTCTGCAGGTTGTTTACCCCTAGGCAAGGTCTTCTTATTATCTTCCTAGATTTGAAGTTTGATAATAAGCTCTTCAAATGTCATTTCCTTTGTCTTGAGTTTTAAGTAACTCATTCCACGAAGGAGGTAACTTTTCAATCAACGATGCAACCAAAAACTGTTCATTTGGTTTCATTCCTTCCAAATCCAGGTGATGTAAAATTATTTGGAATTCCTGAACTTGGGACATCACTGTCTTACTATCCACCATTTGGAATTTTAGATATTTTCCAACGATGAACTTCTTAGTACCCGCATCTTGTGCGTTGTACTTCTTTTGCAGTTTTTCTCACATCTCTTTGGCAGTGCCAACGGTGCAATAGACCGTGTAGAGAGGGTCTGCCAAGCAGTTCAGTATGTAATTCTTACACATGAAATCGTTATGATTCCATGCATCAAGAACCATCTTCATGCCGTTAAGGACATGGATACCAAGTCCCCCTTCATCCGTTTCAGTAGGCGAAGAGTCCATTTCATCTCCAGCTCGTGGAGGATCTTCCATTAGGAACCGGTCCATGCCCATAACAGTTAAGTAGAACAACATCTTTTGCTGCCATCTCTTAAATTCTGATCCCATGAATTTTTCAGGGCGATCATGGTGTGAGGCAGAAGGTGGAAGCGGCGGCGATCGGGAAAGCGTGAGTTCTTTGCCTTGAACAAGCGGCGGCGATAGTGAAGTTCTTTGCCTTGGACAGCAGCAGCAGTAGTCGGGAAGGCAGAATTATTGCCTTGAGAGGCAGCAGCAGCATTAGAATCAGTCATGTTTCCAGCCATGTTGCAGCAGTTACAGTAAGCAAAATATTGTCTTAAACTTGTTGGTTACAAAGATGCAGGAAATGGAAATTACAAGTAACTGCTAAGTATTGCAATAACTGAAATTATAGTTGAACAATAAACTGAATTACAATGAACAATAAACAATAAACTGGAATAGTTTTTGGTATGCTGAGTCGAGTGTTTGCACTCTGTCTTTAACACAGTATTGCCCCGTATATATCATTTCTACGTCCTGGACAATTGTCTCCCAAGATAAAACAGCAAATGAACAATTGAGCAAAGGAAACTCAAGTGCTACCGTGAAGAATTTTGACTAATGAAATGATGCTAGAAGGTTGTAGGAAGACTGAATTCATTTTCTGTTTGTGTTTAAGTGTAGCTCAACAATGATGACAAGGGGTCCTTTATATAGTTGAAGGAGAGGCTCATGAACTGCCTCTATAAGTGCCATTATTGTACATGTTGAAACTTCAGGGACCAAACTTCAGAGCCTAGAGCCTAGAACTCAGAGCCCACGACCCGTGACCCGTGAACCCGAGAACCCGGACGGGCGGCGGCGGCGCGCGTGTGGTCTTTTCTCTAACCGAAGCACATCTAGGTCCTCCCTCCTTTAAATACATGGGATACCCCTTGGGGTCCCAAACCCCAAGCCAACCTTGAGACTTATAAACAAAACAATTCTTTCTTCCTCCACCGATGAGGGAGAATTGATCTCAATACCATACTTTTCCATGCTTCAAACACCTCACTTCGTGAACCAATATCTCTTTTATTTCTCAATGAAATTTGACGATCCTTGGCCTTACGATTATCTACGTACTTAGTAGATTATGCACGTGTGAAGAACCAGATTCTCCAACATGCGGAACACTAGTGTTTAAACTGTTAAAGTTGGTCGGACGCAACTCCCGCCAAAGGCAAATTTCTAATAATTTATCCAACTGATGCATGTGTTTCTTACTTTCTGTGTTACTGTTGTGGTTGTTCATCACAAATTGGTGTTGTATTGAATTTGATTAATTCATTGTTAAGTATAATGATCTAGACTTTTGGATCTTTCTTATGTTGGTGTTGTAGTGCGAAAGAATATCTTAGCAAAGTATTTTGGCCTGCCACTAATTCTAATGTGTCTGTTTCAGAGCCAAGTGGAGATTGAATTATAGAAAAGGGAACGGCTAATACTTGAGGTGTGTTGTAATAAATAGTTGGTGATAGTTCAAGTAGGAAACTAGCACACCAGATAGTTTGGGTAGGAAAAGTGATAGTTCAGGTGTGTTTTTGATCATTAACTCAAAAAAAAAATTAAATCTTGATTCATATAATCATTTGTTGTTTTAAAGCGCATGTTTTTTGTGTTAATAATCTCTTTTTTTAATTTAATTAAGTGCGACGGGAGAAGATGAGTGCAGAAAAATTATATGTGGGGACTAATTAAATCCGACGGATCATTGATATGATTGATGTGTGTGTGTGGATATGGATCTGTCTCTTGTCACCAACTTGGTACCTTTGTTGCGGTGTGCATGATGGTAGTGAAAGAGTTGGCCAAATGAGTTGAAAAGTTATTCTGATGATAAAGATTCAAAATTTCCTGCATTCGTTAACTATACTTGCTTTTGTAAGTGAAACTTGTTGAAGTGTATTTTTCGGGCTAATATGGCAACTCAACACACATCACATGAAACTCTTCTTTTGATTATTCTTCAATTCATAATCTATTTGATGTTTTATGAGCTTAGTGTTAAGCAAGGTATATGCCCGTGATATACACTTGTTATACATGGTGTATATCACGGGTCCTTTAGGTTGAAGCCCAACACGGTATAAGGCAGACCAGCCTATCCGGGGTTGGTCCATCATGGGCTGTATATTGTTTGTGTATATTGTTGTAATATTGTAGTGTAAAGATTACCTTAATTAGTCTTGTACACTTACCATGGTAATAAGAGTCTTGTACTACTAGAATAGGGATTTGGAGTTAGAATAGGAATATGATTCTCCTATTATGGAAATATGTAACTTGTATATATTCTCTTTCAATTAATGAAAATAATCAAGGGGATTATTTCTTTCATAGAATCAAGAGACTAGGTCTAACTTGCTTCCGCCTCTGTTCTCCCAATATTGCTCTCGGTTTTTGTGCCATTTCTCGACCACAACTGCCTCGATTTCCGTCCCCCTTCACCAGAATTTGTGATATTTTTTACCTCCACTCTTCCCAAATTTTCCCTCATCTCCCTTTGTTCTTTCGTTATGTCTAAGAACATTTTTCATCCCGCCCTCACGATTTCTAACATCAAGAACAACATCCATATTGTTCTTGAGATGGAAAACGTCAAATATGCGACGTGGGCAAAATTATTTAAAATTCACGCTATCTCCCATCAAGTCATCCATCACATAATTCCTTCCGCTGCACCTATTCCCGCGGAGGATCCTCAGTTATGGATTACTCTTGATGCTACCGTTCTCCATTGGATTTATTCCACTATTTCGGTTGACCTCATACAGACGATCATTGAGCCGGACACTACGGCTATGGTTATATGTAATAGATTGTGTGGCATATTCCAATATAACCAACATTCACGTGTTGTCACACTCGAGGAGGAATTCTCTCAAGTTCGTATGGAAGAATTTCCGAACGTGTCTGCATATTGCAAGAAACTCAAGGAGTTGGAAGACCAACTCCGTAACGTTGGCGCACCTGTGACAAATAATCGTCTGGTTCTATAATTGGTTGTCGGCCTTTCTAAAGCCTATAATGGCGTTGAGACTCTCCTTCGTCAAAGCAATCCACTTCCCACTTTTTATCAAGTCAGCTCCATGCTTACATTGGAAGAAGCCGGTTTGGCTAAGAAGGCGACTACCGGTGCAAGCCCTGTAGTCATGATGATGTCCTCCATAAATTCTTCGGGTTTTGTTCATAATTCAGGCCAAACCCGTGCTCATGGTGGCGGCAAAAATAATCGTAAGAAAAATGGCAAAAACTGCGGGGGAAAATGTGGAGGTTCCGATGGACAACTCTCCGGCAGTGGGCCCCGTCCAGTCAACAGTGGGCTACATCCCTACTTGTCCCAGTCGTGGGGCCTATGACAGTGGGGCTGGGGCAGTGGGTCATGGCCCAACAGCCCCTATTTTCCAGGTTCTTCCAACGGGCAGTGGGTTGGACAACCCCAATTCAGGCCCAACTGTCAGGCCTCTTCTTCTCGTTTCAACACTGGGCGGGGTAGCAGGGTGGACTGCTTGGGCCTCGGCCCACACAAGCATTCTCAGCAGTGGGCCTCACACCTACTCACACCGACATTGAGGCCGCAATGCACACGCTTGGGTTGACACAATCGAATCCGAATTGGTACATGGACATCGGCATGACTACACATATGACATCCGATCAAGGTACTCTCTCGTCTTATTCCAATTTGAGCAACCCTCGTGTAAAATTATTGGTAATGGTAACTCTATTCCAATTCAGGGTTATGGTCATAAAACTTTATCTCCCCCTTATCTTGAAATATACCTTACATGCCCCCAAATTAATTAAAAACTTAGTGTATGTCCATAAATTCACCACTGACAATTCTGTTTCTGTTGAATTTGATCATTTTGGTTTTTCTGTGAAGGATTTCAAGACGGGGAGTCCTCTCATGAGGTGTGATAGTAGGAGAGATTTTTATCCTATCACACCCGGTTCCGATCCATCGAGTCAAGCCTTGCCGTCAGCGTTTGCAGTCCTTGCTCCTTCCTTGTGGCATGCTCGTCTTGGTCATCCGGGGTCTTCTATTTTGTCATCATTTGATAAAAATAATTTTATTTCATGTAAGGGCACGCGTAGTACTCCAAATTGTCAGTCTTGTTCTTTAGGAAAAAATGTTAGGTTGTCATTTGTAGACTCAAATTCTCATACTTTAATGCCATTTGATATTATTTATAGCGACTTATTGATGTCTCATGTTCTTAGTTCATTGGGTCATCGGTATGATGTTCTCTTTTTGGATGATTATTCTAAGTTTTTATGGACTTTTCCGATAGCGAAGAAATCTCAAGTTTTTTTCATATTCTTAAAATTTAGAGAATTCATTAGAACTCAATTCGAACGGAAAATAAAAAATGTTCAATGTGATAATGGCAAAAAATATGAAAATGGGGTGTTTCGGGAATTCTGTGCTAATAATAGGATCAATTTTTGTTTTTCTTGTCCTCATACGTCTTCACAAAATGGGAAAGCCGAACGCAAAATTCGTACCATTAATAACATTGTCCGTACTTTATTGATTCATGCTTTCGTTCCCCCGTCTTTTTGGCATCATGCTCTACAAATGGCTACATATCTCCTAAACATACTTCCTTCCAAAGGTTTGACATATTCTTCCCTCCTACAAATTCTATATAATAAGACCCTTTCGTATTCACATCTTAGGGTCTTTGGGTGTTTTTGTTATCCACTATTTCTGTCCACCACAATTAACAAACTTCAGGCTCGGACGGCCGGTCTACTCTGTGTGTATTTTTAGATTTTCCGTCTAATCATCGTAGTTACAAATGCTTTGATTTATCCGCTAATAAAATCATCATTAGTCATCATATCATTTTTTATGAATCTCAATTTCCGTTTGCTAAGCTGAGTAATCTCGTGCCTAGTTCGTATAATTTTTTGGATGATGGTATATCCCCGTATGTTATTCACCATTTTTCGGATATATCCCGTACCCAAAATTCTCCAGCGGGCCCACTGCCCGCTAGTCCAACTGGTCCAGTTCCTGCTTCTGATTACTGTGTTGGGCCAGCAGGCCCATTGCCTGATGGCCTGTCCGTTCCGAGTCCGAAAAATTCCCGACAATAACCCAATTCTTCACCGAGTCATAGCCCAGTCACTCGTAGTCAACGGGGTATTTTTAAACCAAAAAGACATTTTAATTTAAATTCTAATGTTCTTAAATCTCCTCTGCCCCGTAACCTAGTGTCTGCTTTAAATGACCCGAATTGGAAAATTGTTATGACCGACGAATATAAGGCTCTTATTGATAATAAGACGTGGGAGTAGGTGCCCCGTCCATCTGGTGTTAATATTATTCGGTCTATGTGGATTTTTGCTCATAAGGATAATTCTGACGGTTCGTTTGCGAGACATAAGGTTCGTCTTGTATGTGATGGTAAGACTCAGCAAGTTGGTGTGGATTGTGGTGAGACATTTAGTCCGGCGGTCAAACTGGCTACCATTCGCACTGTGCTCAGCTTGGCTCTTTCAAAAGCATGGCCCATTCATCAGTTAGATGTGAATAATGCTTTCTTACATGGTGATCTCAAGAAAACAGTGTATATGCATCAGCCCTTGGGATTTAGGGATCCCAAATTTCCTCATCATATCTGTTTGTTGAAGAAGTCCTTAAATGGGCTTAAGCAGTCTCCACGGGCCTGGTATAAGAGGTTTGCAGACTATGTGTCGACTATTGGGTTACTCACAGCAGGTCGGATAATTCCTTGTTCATATATCATCGTGGTTCATCCTTGGCTTATATACTATTGTATGTGGATGATATTATCTTGACTGCCTCTTCCGATGCCTTACGCCAGTCTATCATGACAATGTTCAGTTCTGAGTTTGCTATGAAAGACTTGGGATCCTTGAGTTATTTTTTTGGGATTGTTGTCACTCGTCATGCAGGTGGATTATTCTTATCACAGAGGAAGTATGCAGTCGAGATCATTGAGAGGGCTGAGATGTCATCCTGTAAGTCCACATCCACTCCGGTTGATACTAAGCCCAACTTGGGTGCTACCGCCGGCGCACCATACGAGGACCCGACCCCGTTATCACAGTCTTGCAGGGGCCCTTCAGTATCTGATATTCACGAGACCAGATATTATGTATGTCGTACAACAGATGTGTTTGTTTATGCATGATCCCAGGAATGAGCACATGAATGCGCTCAAACGCATCATTCGGTATATTCAAGGTATAATTGACTATGGCTTGCATTTATATCCTTCATCGACATCCACACTTGTCTCGTATACAAATGTTGATTAGGGTGGCTGTCCAGACACCAGACGGTCTACGTTTGGCTATTGTATGTTTCTTGGGAATAACCTGGTCTCATGGTCGGCAAAACGTCAGTCGACATTGTCCCGATCCAGTGCCGAGGCCGAGTATCGAGGGGTAGCTAATATGGTCTCGGAATCATGTTGGTTACGTAATTTGCTTTTGGAGCTTCATTGTCCCATTCAGAAAGCAACCTTGGTTTATTGCGATAATATTAGTGGCATCTACCTTTCTGGTAATCCGGTTCAGCACCAACGCACTAAGCATATCGAGATGGACATTCACTTTGTCCCCGAAGAGGTTGCCCGTGGTCAGGTACGCGTCTGTCATGTCCCGTCAAGATATCAAATTGCTGACATCTTTACAAAGGGTCTTCCCTCGGTCCTTTTTGAAGATTTTAGGGGCAGTCTCAACGTTCGAAGACCGCTCACTATGATTGCGGGGGTGTGTTAAGCAAGGTATATACCCGTGATGTACACTTGTTATACATGGTGTATATCACGGGTCCTTTAGGTTGAAGCCCAACACGGTATAAGGCAGACCAGCCCATCTCGGGCTGTATATTATTTGTGTATATTGTTGTAATATTGTAGTGTAAGGTTACCTTAATTAGTCTTGTACACTTACCATAGTGATAGGAGTTTTGTACTACTAAAATAGGGATTTGGAGTTAGAATAGAAATAAGATTCTCCTATTATGAAAATATGTAACTTGTATATATTCTCTTTCAATTAATGAAAATAATCAAGGAGATTATTTCTTTCACTTACGTTAATAAATACCATCTCATAGCTGAAAGAAGATTCACATATCTAAAGCTCATTGTTGTTGGAACCTATACCGGCTCAACAAATGTGGTACCCCTGAACTGGTAGGGCCTGAAACATCTACATTTGAATCATAGGGGTCCTGAGTTGGAACATTGGCCGGTGCAGCCTGACCACCAACTAGAGGGCTAGCAACAAAGAGAAGTCCAAAATTTTGTCAATTATGTCATCCCTCTAAAAATTGTCTTCCTTCTCTTACTGATTCCATTTTCAACTGCATCAAATCCTCTTGGTAAATCTCATAACATCCCTTAACATTTTTAATTTTTTTTTTTACTTTTGTGTGTTATTAATTTAAATCTATTTTTTTGGTATAATAGGTGCCGCAAATGATGCAGAAAAGCCATTTTGCTTCAAGCAATGTACACCTAGCTTTCCATTGGATGCATGCAACTTTGAATGTATACGACAATGATTTGCAAATGGAAAATGTGATATTCCTATAAAAATTCCTATTTGTTGTTGTCACCGAAGCCTCTAATGTATGAAATATATACATATTTAGAATAACAATAATAATAAAATACATGAGCTTGTAATGGATGGACTTTATTTTCTTTGTCTTTAATTGAAAAATAATCTTTATTCATTCTCCTTCCTTTACTTTCTTTCTGCCCAATTTTGGAGATTACTATAAAGTTAAGAGATTCAAAATATTTTTTTTTTGTGATTAACTACAAAATAAAAACAAAGAGAGAAAAATTAGACATCTCAAAATTAGAAAACAATTGACCAAAATGGAAAGCACGAAAGTATAAAATGAAATATTTTTGTAATTTTTAATTAAAGTCATATCTTCTCAAACGTCCAAAAAATAGGGGGAAAAGCACATATAGCCAAGGCTTAAGTTCGGCTAAACAAAATTATTGAAGTGTTTAGAAAAGTTAAATGAAATAGTTTTAGAAAAGTAGTGTTATTTTTAGTTTATTATTAATATGAGCCGCTAATATTTCAAAAAAGAAAAATGTCAATGCTAACCATAGAGAGGACTACAAATATGTTTAGGCTTTGAAAAATTATATAACATTTTTATATATATCTAACAAAATACGTATATTTGTATGTTGATTTGGTTCAGTTCAATTTTTCTTGTTCAATATCAAATCAAACTAAACCAAATACATATTCAATTTTAAGTAGATTGTTTTGATTATTTCAATTTGGTTGGACTTTTTTGTATTTTTCTTGAATAGCTCTAATCCAACACTAGTCAACTTGTAGGGTGTCATGTAGCGGGTTATCATTATCTTTGAAAAAATTCTATTACGGGTTTAAAACAAAATTGTTGAATTTATGTAGCAAAACGTTACACTCGGCCAGAATTAAGTTTGGTTTAAATTTATATTTTATTTGGCCGTCCGAAGATATAAATTTGTATCTTTAACTAAACAAATTATAAATTTATACCCACCTTAATTATGAAATATCCCACCTTATTCCATCAAACTTGAATTATTTTATCCCATCTCCAAATAAAATACTCTTTCTATTTTAAAATATTTATCTAGTTTTGACTTGACAGCAAGATTTAAGAAAATAATTTTTTTTTAAAATCTTATAATTGTTAACTAAAGATATATAAACAATCTTAAAAATAGCATATGAATAATTGAAATTAAAGAGTTGTAAAAAAAGGGGATAAAACAGACCAAAAAAAATAAAACATAATTTTTTTACAAGAAGGAAATTAATCCAAAAATTATAATTTATACCCCAAAACTATAATCCCAAACAATCCCTTAAATTATATGAGGTAAAAAGTGCTACTCTGTACCAATTTATAACACATACTTTACTTTTTAATTTATTTCAAAAAAATGAAATATTCTTTTATTTAATATTAATTTAACTTTAAACTTATATTTTAAGCTTAACCATATAATTTATAACAATAAATATATTTGACTTATGTTTATCTTATTTACTACCTAAGATTAAAAACAATCCTTTATATTTAGGTTCAAAGCATTTGCACTAACATCCAGCCAATCGCCGGCTAAGTTCTCCAAATTTCCGACCTCCTCCACCGCATTTTCCGGCAGAACATCGCCGGAGATATTGATTACACTTATTTTGAAGAAATAATAAAAAAATTGAAAGCGAAGAAGGAAGAACATTATTATTACAGAGCAAATAATGGATCGGATAGTAGTAGCAAATGAACTATCATTTCGATTAGGGTTTACAGGACATAGTGGACACCTTACGATCGAGCCTCTACCTCCTGTTGAACGCGATACTCCTCTTAATTCCATACCTGACTTCATATTGGTAAGCTTTTCTCACACTCCTTATATTTCCTTTTTTATTAAGTTGTCGTTTTGGTAGAGTGTATAAGAAAAAAATGCCTTCTGGGTCGAGTTCGTTGCACAAGGCTTGCCTAGTGTGTTGCGAGCTATTGCACAGGAGCTGAGTTTACCCCGTGCGCACCCAAAAGGTAGCAGCTTCGGGTTCCCATGTCATAAAAAAAAAGAGTATAAGCCTTCGTACCAAAATAAGTGTCACTTTAGCAAAAATCATGCCTATTAAGAAACCAATAAATACAATATATATAGAGTTCACTAAATTATTTCCCTGTTTATTAGATATTTTGAGAATTGAGCAATGTTAAAGAGGACTACTTGTTTAATGCTAAGGGTGTAGTTGGAAACATGTGCCAATTTTGTCTTGAATTCCTAAGGTGACACTTTTGGGATAATTTTTTGCTAAGGTGACACTTACTTTGGGACAGAGCGAGTATAAGAATAGTACTTCCTCCGTCCCCAATTTATGTTGTACTATTTTACTTGACATAAAATTTTAAAAAGAAACGAAGACTTCTGAAATTTGTGGTTTAAAACAAACCTTAGATATTTGTGTGGCAATAAGCTATTTTATCAAGGGTAAAAGGAGAATTTTAAAGTTAAGTTGTTTCTAATTATAGAAAGATGACATTTTTTTGGTACATAGTAAAAAAGGAAAGGACGCCACATAAATTGGGACAGAGGGAGTACATGAAATAGCTTTGAAATTATTAATCCCTTATTTGGTAGTGTTTTTCAACGTATGTATACACTCTATTCAGTACTATTCTTATGCATAGCAAACCACGGTCTTAGCAACACAAGGGTTATTAATACACGGGTAAACATTCTGTTCTAGCCTTGGTGGACAGAGTTACGTGGTACCTGTTGCTTGTGGGAGGCGGCAGGTATCCCGTGGAATTAATCGAGACCCTTAATACACCTAACCAAACAATGGATAGGAAATAATCCCAGCATTACTAAATACATCCTATTCAGTACTATTCTTATATACTCTATGAAACGACCTCTAAAGATGGTATCCTTATACACTCTATAAAACGTACTACTCTTATTCCATAAGGTAGCAGTAGTGAATCTTCGGAAATAAATTATAGTCTATGGAAGTGGGTGAAGGAAATATGAGGGAGAGGAGGTAAGGGGAAAAATGGGATTCTATAACGATTGTACAAAGAGATTGAAAAATGAAGACCAAAGTTGGGAGGGTCAGTGTTCAATCAAATAGATGAGGATAAGAGAGATGGGTTGGAGAGGGAAATTGGGGAAGACGAGGCGAGTGAGGTGGTAGAATGATGTGTAAGTGATAATGCCTCGGGTCCGAATGGATTCACCATGGCTTTCCTCCAACCGTGTTGAAATATGGTCATAAAGAGATTACGGAGATCATTGCATGCTATTCAGGAGACCAAAGAATTTGAAAACAGTCTTAGTGCATCCTTAGTATCATCATATACAACAACAACATACCCAGTGAAATCCCACAACGTGGGGTCTGGGGAGGGTAGTGTACGCAGACCTTACCTCTACCTTGGTAGGTAGAGCGATTGGTTCCGACCTTAGTAGCATCATATCTCCACCAAAAAAGGAGGGAGCAACAAACATCTTGGGTTTGTCAATTTCATGTCTAAAATAGTCCTGGTAAGTAAGAAGTTGTGAATATTACTTTGGCATTTAGTGGCCTTGTGTAAGGTGATAAGTAATAATTCTGGTCTCCTCTAGCATGAACAAGTTGATGGTGCAGTTACTACCACATTATCCGAAGAGCCTAGGAAATTCATCTCTTTAGTCTATGTCTTTCCTCCTGCATCTTGTAAAGTGGTTATGTTTCACTATTTACTTTTCTTTTTTTTCATAAGCAGAGATACGATTCACTAATTTGTTTATTCATGGTTCCTTTGCAGTTGCATTTCCACTTCTAGATTACCTTTGGTCCACATTTACCCTTATCTACCTTACTGCGGGATATATTTGATAATACCGAAAAACAAGTTCTGTTTGATAGGATATAATTGTTTGAATTTGGATTTATAGTGCCGGAATGATTTAATCTTCTCGGCAGATTTTTTTTTTGGAGGGCACATTCGAAGGGGAGCCTTGGAGTAACTGGTAAAGTTGCTGCCATGTGACGTGGAGGTCACGTGTTCAAGCCGTGGAAACAGCCTCTTGCAAAAATGCAAAGTAAGACGGCGTACAATAGACCCTTGTGGTTTGGCCCTTCCCGACCCCGCGCATAGCGGGAGCTTAGTGCACCTGGCTGCCCTTTTTTTTGGAGGGCACATTAACTCTTGTTGTTGTTGAAGTCAGTCAATCACTCTGGAGTGTGCTATGCTGGCACCTGTTTGAGGGGGAATTTGCACCAATCAAATGCTAGCTTTTACTTGCGGTGCTATTGTCATGGTTTCGCTTGCTCTGCACTTATGTGGTTTTAATTAATGAATTTACTTTTCTTGTCTACAAAAATATTGGGGGGTTTAAAATTTGTTATCGATTTCTGATGTATGCTTGGATGTCTTTTCTTAATAAATTTTGCTCATTTGTTCCAAAGAAGTACTAGATAACTCTTGAGGTTGGAATGTGAATCTGTCAATGCGCGTGTATCTTCAGCCAGGGATCCAACTTTTTGTTTATTATGGCCGTCTTGATTGGTTAGCAGAAACTATGCTTTCTTGATTTGGATAATCAAGTCCATATTTAATCAGATCAAGCAAGGACCCACCAAATTCTTGATATGTACTTAATAGCACGTGATATATTGTTTGCAGTAAATTCTGAGAGATTAAGCTTGAACGCAGGACCTAGTTTGATTGTCTTTTTCCCTCATTTGCTTTTGCTGTAATAATTAACATCCTGCAAACAGCTGGCTGTCTTTTCTGGAACCCCTTAATTGAAGCCTGTATATTATTTTGGTTCTAATATCTTAATATAGCTTTTGGCTCACTATAGGAGTCTTTATAAGTGGGAGAGGCATATTATTTTGCATTTAAATAGAACTTACCTGGATTGAGTTTAATGAATACAGAGGATTCCAGTACCCGGCCCATCTGATCTGGGACTGAAGCATAGTTGATTGGTTGATATCTCTTTGAATTGCTACCTATAAGGCCAAGGACTTTCAAGTCTTTGTTTAAATTTTATATACTAGCAGCATATCCATGCTTAATATTTCCAGGTATATGAATAACTTTAATCATTACCTTTCATTAACCTCCCTAATAATGTCATCTCTACTTGTTTAACATTTGAAATTTATAACTCCAATACTTGATCCATATTGGTTCTCATACCCATTCCTCTTAAAAATAAAATAGTAAACACTGTTTACAATCACTTTTACGTCATTTCAGCCACCTGCATTTCCAAAGGAAACACCTGAAACAATAAAGGAATATATTAGGCAGAATTATCTACTGCCTCAGCTGGATGCAGACGAGTTTTCTCCCGAAAAAGTCGGAAGGCAGTGGGAGTTTGATTGGTTTGAGAGAGCTAAAATCCTTCCAGATCCATCTTTGCCTCGATCTGTTGTTGTTCCAACATGGGAAGTGCCTTTTAGACGTCAGAGGGACAGATTAGATAACGGAAGATGGGAGCCAAAGTCAGAGGAGGTATACAGAATTTTCATTTTCATTTTGTCAACTTTTTAAGTGGTAATGTTTTTACAAGTTCCTTTCGCTACTGATTTCCATTCCTCTCCATACTAGGACCACTGGAGAATTTCAGGATCTGACAATTTCCTTTTTTTTGGGTTGCTAATCCTGACAATTTTTGGCTCATTTCTGACTCTCAGAGAGATGTATCAGAACTTACAGTTGGAGCTGAGGATTCTGGGGCTCTTCTACCGCGCATTGTTGGTCCACCGAAGGATTTTGTTAGAGGAAGCATCAACAGTCGTCCGTTTCGACCTGGTGGCTTGGATGATTCCCCGTCATTGGGCAGAGTTGTTCCTGATGGTGCTACAAATGGTGAATGGGCAATGGAGGTGCTTAATGGCGGTTTTGCCCAAACTGCTCCTCCTAGCTTTAAGCAAGGACCTGATCTTGGTGATCTTAAGGTAAGGTGTTTGAGTTTTTTTAACCATTAAAGAGCTTTTGAGTTTTGATTAAGTTATTATTATCTGTATACAAGACATTCTGAGACATCTTATTTGTATGTTCATGGAGACACATTCATTCTCTTGGAATATATATGAGGATCAGAGTGCTGTCACGAACACAGAGGAGGTGAAACTGGTCAGTACACAATAAACTTTTCTTATATAATACAGACATCTTATTTTATATTTCCATCCTATCAAGTAAAAACTTGATGGTTTATATGCCTTAGGTGTGCTTGTCAGATTTGCTTTGGAATGGGTCAAGTAATTTGTCCTCATTTTCTGTTTTTTTGATAAGCATCTCTGTCTGGCTATCTGCAGAGTGAGTTATCCGTGCAGTTTGATGACTTGTTTAAGAAAGCTTGGCAAGAGGACGTCACAGAGTTTGTTGGAGACGGTCTGTATTATCTAGACACTTCTTTTAATTGTTTTATGTTTCTTGTGTTTGAATAGTTATTTCATAGTCAAAGATCTCTAGATTAGCCTAGCCAATTTAGCTAGGACAGGGTTAGTTTGCTTTATCTGATATATATAGCAAACATGTAATATTTTAGGATAGCGTGGCTTATATGCCATGCATTCCTCCTTGAAGCCACCTTTTCCTGTTTTTCCCCTTTGTTGGAAAAGCAGTTTCCATAGCAGAGGAGTGAAATGTTTATTTAACACCATCATGTGCTAATGTTGTGGAGGTGCCTGTAGAAGTATGAGAGTGTGTGCTGTCTGAATAGCGACTGCTTGTTGAAATGTGGTGTTGTCTCATGATGTTTCACGACTTCATTAAATTCCTTAATTATGTGACCACTTCATTAAAAAGTTTTAAGCTGTTAGAGAGGAGTCACTTTCATTTATTTATTTAACTGAAGCTGCGATACTTCCTTTCATGTAATTGTTCTTTTCTTTTTGGTGTCAACCTGTTAAATTATTTTTCCCTTGGTGGTTGTAACACTCGAATCTAGGATCTTTGCCTACTTTGATATCATATAAATTGTGTGCCACTTAATCTAAAACTTTGATCAAGAACACTTTTATTTATTTATTTGGTGTGCAACAACTGCGAAGCACTAAGTTAGAATTACTGAACTGTTGGAACTGGTTATTTAGTTCTAATGCAAAGTGATATTTTGTGTTGATATTAAATTAAGTAAATAAAAGTGCTCTCTCTAACAGCGTAAACCTTCTTATATGAGATAGTCACACACTTCAACATGGTACAAGAGTAGGCAGAGGTCTTGGGTTCAAGTCTCACCGCCACCCATTGTCGACAAGAATTTACACGTGCTTGACCCATGAAAAAGAATTAGGCTCGCCCTTGAGGGGATGTATTGATATATAATTAAGTAAATAAAAGTATGCTGCATTTCTTGCCCTTATTCCAAAAGAGAAATGGGCAATGAATGTGAAAGATTTCAGGCCCATCAAACTATTAGGCAGTATCTATAAGATCATTGCCAAGATACTTACTGAAAGGCTAAAAGGTGTCATGAATAAACTTGTTTCGGGGAATCAAAATGCTTTTATTAAGGGGAGACAAATAATTGTTGTTGCTCTGGTGGCGAATTTTGGATCAATACATGAAGAAGAAAAAATAAAAGTTGATATTCAAATGGATCTAGAAAAAGGCTTATAAAAATCGTGGGAGTTGGTCCTTCCTGTTAGATATTCTAAAAGGGATGAAATTTGATGATAAATGGATTCAATAGATTAAAATGTGTTTTCTACGGTAAGATTCTCTGTTCAAATCAATGGTAGTTTGAAAGGATTTTTCAAATTTCAAATGGGATTGAGACAAGGCGACCCATTATCACCCTATTTGTTTGTTTTGGCAATGGAAGTCTTAAGTGAAATGTTGAAAAGGCTGCTGGCTTGGGTTGGATAAGGGTATTTTATGTTGATGACAATGACGGAAACGGGGATGAGATTTCACATGTGTTTTATGCAGATAATATCCTATTGCTATGTGAAGCAGACAAGGTGCAAGCTTTGTATTTGAGGGTCATTTTTTTGGCATTCGAAGCTGTGTCAGGCTGAAAGTTAAAAGTACTGTTTCCTCTGTTAATGCAGAGGATTCTATTGCTGAGTTCGCTAAGATCTTGTGATGTAAAATAAAAGTTTTCCCCACTGCATATTTGGGACTCCCATTGGGTGCTAGAAAGAAAGATGTGGGGTTGGGGGAAGGATAGTCTGGTAATTAGGATCGTGGACTCCCTTCTGTTCTCATGTCAATTGTCCCTTTACCTCCTAATTTGAAAAAATGGTTGGATTCACTTAGAAGGAACTTCATATGGCAAGGAAATAAAGAGAATAGTTGTTTTCACCTTGTGCGATGGAAATCTTTGATCTCTAGTAAAAAAGCTGGTGGACTGGGCAGTAGAAATTTAAGACTTTATAACAAAAGCCTTTTATGGAAGTGGCTTTGGAGATATGACACTGAAGATAAAGCTTTATGCAGAGAAAGTGATCAAGCAAAAATATGGTCAGCAGGGACACTAGTACTAAATCAGTAAGTTCTATTGGTGTTGGCATTTGGAAAGCAATCAGTAAATACTGGGAGGAGTTTGCTGTGAATACTGGGTTCAGAATTGGCAAGATGATAATTGGTCAAGACATGACCCTATTAAAGATTTATGTTCAAACTTGTTGAGTTTGGCCTCTTCACCTAAAGCTACAATTGAAGAGGTTAGGAGCTGTAGGGATGGAATCTCTCTTTTAGAAGATTGTTGAATGGCTGGAAGATTGAGAGGGTGGCTGATATTCTGAGGACACTAGAGTTTTTTCATGGTGTAAGCAATCTTGATAACACATTGGTGTAGAATGAAACCAGCAACAAAAAGTTTACAGTCAGTTATTATATTATCTTTTGTCTGATACTAACTACAGGGGTTTTGTTTGACCTTGGAAATCTATCTGGAAAATCAAAGCTCCATTCAAAGTGAATTGTTTCACCTGGTTGGTGGCTAGAAAAAACATGTTTGACACACGAAAACCTACAAAAAGGGGGATTCAGTTGACCTCCAGGTGTTTTTTGTGTTAGTAGGCGGCAGAAAATAACAGTCATCTATTTTTTCATTGTTACTAATATCAAATGGGTTATGCCTAGAGACACAAAAGATCTTCTGTGGAGTTGGAACAATGCAACAGGTGGTATCAGACATAACAACTGGTTGAGGTTTATTTTAGCTTGCACATGATGGACTGTATGTAAAGAAAGGAATATTAGGTGCTTTGAAGATAATTTATGCTCTATACAGAAAATCAAGACGAAGTAGTTTTTGACTTTTATTTTCTGGTGTAAAGAAAAGTTTACGTAGAGAATGCAAATGCTTTCTTTGAATTTTTTAAATCCTTGTAAGATGAACAAGAGCTTTTATAATTGTAAATATGGATACCAGTATCAATTTGGTGCTGATGAACTAGGTTTCTCGGGCTTTCCAAAAATGCTACTGCACCCGTGTCGGATCCTCCAAAAATGCACTACTTTTGGAGGATCCAACACGCACCCGACAACGTTTTTAAGAGTCCGAGCAACATAGCTATTGAATATATATGTTACCTTTCTCAAAACAAAAAAAGAAGAGAAAGATGTGGGGGGTTTGGCAGGGAGTAGTTGAAAAGTTTGAGAAAAAACTCGCCCCTTGAAAGAAGCGATGTTTCTCATGGGGTTAGATTAACCTTAATTAATAGTGTATTGGATGGTAACCTTACATACTTCATGTCCTTGTTCCCTATGCTGAATAAGGTGGTAAGTCAAATAAATAAGTGGAGAAGAAATTTTCTTTGGGGAGGAAATGCCGAGAGCAGAAAGTTTCATCTGGTGAATTGGGACTTGGGAGTCTGTGACTAGGAGTAAAAAGGGTGGAGGGCTTGGAGTGAGGAATCTCAAATTACGTTACAAAGTCTTCTATGTAAATGGTTGTGGAGGTTGAATGATGGGAAGGATGCTTTGTGGAAGAGGGCTTGTTACTAAATATGGCAAAGATGGATATTGTGATCCCAAAATAGTTGGTCCTCCCTTCGGGGTCGCAGCTTGGAAGCACATCATGACTTTATGGGGTGATTTAATAGAATTAAGTTGCAATTTGGCAATGGGAGGAAAACTAGAATGTGGACAGATTTATGGGACAATGATGGACTTCTTAAAGGTCAGTTCCCAGCAATTTTTAGTCTAGTTATGGACGAGGAATGCTTAATTGCTGACTGCTTTACTAATTCAGGGTGGAATCTTAGATTAAGGAGAGGACAGAAGAAACTGTGGATGATAATTCCCATATGTATTGCATGGACAGTATTCTCAAAAGGAATAAGAGATGTTTTGAAGGCAGAAAGGATTCAACTTCTTGGGTTAAACATAGATGTATTCAGAATTTAGTCTTTTGTGTTGAAAGAGAATTATGTAACTAGGATGCTAAAAACAATGGACCTGTTTGATTCTCTTGTGACGTAGGACTGGACATGTTTTTTTTGCTTGTACTGAATATTAGTACCATCTTGATACCTTTATTAAAAATATTTCCTTACCTTAAAAAGAAGTGTGCTCTCTTTGACAGGTTAAGCTTTTAGATGAGATGGACCACATACTTCAACAATAAGTAGTAACCACGGAAATTAAAGGAGATGTTGAATTGTGGAGTAACATATGCATAGTTTGAGACTTTCTCTAAATCTTATTTTACAAAAAGAAGTGATGCTTCTATGAGAAACAGGAAGATTATAGAAAAGTTATCAAACAATTATATATATTTGAATCATGGGTTATTGTGAAATAAATTAATTATGAGAGAAAGCATTACTTTCTCTATGTGTTCTCTGAGCAGACAAAGATCAAAGTGAAAAAATGAGGACAAGAACAGTTTTTCATGTTCTCTCAATTTGTGTTCCATCTCATTTGAGTCATGTTCTTGCTTATCCATTTGGAAGAACTCTAGTAAACTGGCATTGGAGTTGCAGCTGTTAGTCTCTCTCGTGTCCCGTCGGATTTATAACTCTTCATAGCTGTGCTGTTCTCCATTGAGCTTCTGCAAAGTATACATGTTCGAAAAAAAATTCTTATCGTGAACAGAAAGCAACTCTGGATGATTTTCATCATAATGCTCCATCTAGATGTATTCTTAGTTTTAGGTTATAAAGAAATGGAAATCCAGTAACAATTTGCCTCCTTTTAGGAACTAATATTATTCCTCTCGTATAGATCATACGTCTGAATTGCAATCTGAAGCAGAACAATTGGCCTCTGTCAAGCCAGAGCCACTTCAGGTTGAAGCTGAAGTAAACAAGTCCGAAGTAGCTGATGAGGGTTTAGACACTGAGATATCTCTCTTGGATGAGATTTTGTCTGTTGAAGCAGAAGGATCAATATCAATATTGGATGGGGATATTGATGGTGCACGTCAAGAGAATGAGGTAATGCTTCGCATGTTTCTTGCTTAACAGAGGTCTCCATTTCTTTTATTTGATAAGTAAAAGAGGAGTTCCCCATTTTTTAATAACGCATCAAGTATAGTAATCTTTCTTTATGCTTTTGCTCAACACATATGATGCAGGGATGGGCTGTTACTGGTGGCAGTGAAGTAATTGTAGAACGATTTCATGATCTCATTCCGGATATGGCTCTTACTTTCCCATTTGAACTCGACCCCTTTCAAAAGGAGGTATAAATCTATGGTGTATGTAGTGTTTTTCAATTCTCGTTTGGAACTTGGCACATCTTTGGTTTATTTAATCTCATGTCCTTTGAAATTGATGGAAAATACATGCTTTCAATCATCGGGGCCATGTTTATTTAAGTCAAATGATGCTTAATTGGCATGAATGGCAAAGAGTTATTTTTTAGCATAATAGGTTGGGTTCTTTTTGTTTCTTAATTAACTTGAAGCTGTTTGTTGTGTTTTTTTTTCCTTTTCATTTCAGGCATATATATGCCTATCAAGCTGTCAAAAAACTGTGTTCCTTCTCATTGCGTTAATTGCAGGCCATCTATCATCTTGAAAAGGGAAACTCTGTTTTTGTTGCTGCTCATACATCTGCTGGGAAGACTGTTGTGGCAGAATATGCATTTGCTTTGGCAGCTAAAGTATGAATTCTCTTGATATCAAGAATTTTATACTATTTGACTCTTTTTTTGGTTATAAAAAAAGAATGTCTCAAGAATTTTATACTGATATCTAATGTATAATATTCTTCTTTGATTATAGCTAAAATGTCTTCTATTTTACATCTATTTATAAGTTCATTTACAACTTTTTTGGGTCAAGTCTGTCCAAATTTTCGTGTCTTTATTTGTCAGTAGGTGTTCCACCAAATTTATGTTTTTTTATTGTGTGCTGCAGCACTGTACCAGGGCTGTATATACAGCTCCAATCAAAACAATCAGCAATCAGAAATACAGGGATTTTTGTGGGAAATATGATGTTGGCCTTCTCACAGGTGATATAAGCTTGAGACCTGAGGCCTCTTGTCTTATAATGACCACTGAGATATTAAGGTCAATGCTTTATAGAGGGGCTGATATGATTCGGGATATAGAATGGGTAAAATTGTTATTAAATGTTTTGTTCTGCTCATTTCATTTCTACAACCTTTCCGGTACTTGAGATAATTTGGTTGGTTACTAGCATTTTTGTTGTGAGTGTAGGTTATATTTGATGAAGTGCATTATGTCAATGATGTTGAAAGAGGTGTTGTTTGGGAAGAAGTTATCATTATGCTCCCAAGACATATCAATTTTGTCCTCCTTTCAGCTACGGTAGGTCTTGATATTGTAGTCACTTTATTTGTGCTTTGGATTCAGTACTCTTAATGAAGGTAAGAGAATTAAAGACTCAATAGAAAGATGTGTGAGGATGCGTGAGACAAATGGCTTACGCCTGCACTTTTCTTTATACACACTTTACTATGTATAACTTCACATTCGATCAACCCGGGACACTGATATGTATAGTAGTACAACTTCTAACTATTTACACTTAGCAAATCTAACATTCTACCTGAAGTCGGTGCCACTTGTCTAATGTCTCGAGCTAGTTCATGTAACTAATTCTATGATGGACATGGTAAATATGTTTGTATGATCATTTGACATTAAGAATCTAGTGACAATGTCTCTTGAGAGTTGAGAGTATCTTTTCTGAGATAGTCAGTTTGTATGTGCTCTCTCTTGAAACTCTTTGATGCAATATGAGGTGCAGCTTGATCATCACATGCAAGCTCCATCTGAGTGGTTTCTTTGAGCTTAAATTCCTTCCATATTTGTTTGATCCACATGAATTCACAAGTTGCTGTTGCGATGGCTCAATACTTTGGCCCTGGATCTTGTAACCACACTTTGTTTTTTGCTCTTCAGTATACTAAATTGTCTCCAATTAGAACACAATAGCTAAAAGTAAAACATCTATTAGAAGAGAACCCTGTCCAATCAGCATCAACATATGAGAAATAAAGACACGGGAGAAAGATTTATGGGATGTGTGAGACCAATGCCTTATGCCTGCATCTTTTTATATGCACACTTTACAAAGTATAATTATACACTTGGTCAATGTGGGGCACTCATATGTACAGTAACTGCCCCTTCGAACCATTTACACTCTGCCTATCCAAGAGGCAGTAGCATTTGGAATTTGCTTGATCTGAGCTTTATTACTATTGTCTAAAATAACATAATGTTTTCGGAGGGTCAACAGATAGCAGTAAACCAGTTCATATGGATGCATCTGTGATTATACTTTATGTGAATGACTATTGTAGGGTGTCATGGATTAGAGGCCTCCCATAGTTACTATTTCAAAAACTTTTTTGGTCATCAAAGTCATTTGCACTTTAAAGAGTTGATTAGCTATCATTTTGTGGCATGGAACATCTTTCTCGTGACATTCCTTGATCAGTTTCGGGTACATTGGATAGTTGAAGATAATAAGTGTTTGGTTGTTGGTCAGAAAGCAGTTGCTTGATACAATGCACTGCTGAGAGGAAACATAGGAAATCAGATTGGAACTTTTGAAAAATCTGAAATTTGGTGCCACAAAAAAGAAAAAAAAACATCTTTAAATTTGTAATGGACCATGGCTTGTAAACAATGGGTATGTTGGCCAAAAATTTTAAGGTTCATCTAGTTGAGCCCTCTCTCCTCTTAGAAAGGGACCAAAAAAATAGAAGCAAAAGTAGTCAGCTAATGTCAGATGCCAGATGTTCTTCCAGAAACTCTTTTTTTGATGCGTCATTGATGGAAAGATTTTTGCTGCACCCAAGGGTGTGACTTAGTGGTCAATGAAGTGGGTGGAGAACCATGAGGTCTTAGGTTCAAATCTTAACGGTGACAAAACAAACTAGGCGATTTCTTCCCATCCGCATAATGGGCCCAGTACCTATACTGGTGGGAGGTAGTAGGTACGCAGTGGAATAGTCGAGGTGCGCGCAAGCTAGCCCGGAAAACACCATCATAATATTTTTTCTTGCTGAATTTGATATGTTGTCTGTGTATATCACATGTGGCCCTCTTTTCGGCTTTTGGTGGTTTTTGGTAACCCTTCCCCATATCAATTTAAGCACAAAGGGGACTACATGTTGTCTAGACTACACTGTTAAATTTTGGACCATTTCGATCAAAAAGACATCTATGTCAAAGATATCTTACTTTCCGTTGGAGTGGGAACCTAATCCTTCCTTTAAAAAAGGGCTTCATGAACCTATTGCATGGTTGTAGTAGGTTGGCATTGCGCCTATCTTTTGTTTATAGAAAAGTATTCAATTACCTCATTTGGTTGATTGTTTTACATTAATCTAATGAAAACTAGAATAAAAGGAAATGAAAAAAGAGAAATGAGAGAACTGAACATAAGGAATCATATTAGGGCTTTTGGCATACAACTTGAAATAAATGGAAACCGGATTTCTTGGATTGGTAGTGGGTCCCGACTCACCAATCGTCATTAACCATTGTCCATAGGATTATCGCCTATAGATAACCAAGCTGGTAAGGATAGATGTGTGGGACAGGGTTTCTCTAACTTGACAGCGTGCAAATTGTGCATATTGCTGGCAGCAAAGAGTTAATTGCTACCATTGAAAGGTCGGGACCTTTTATGACATAGCATGGGTGTCTGGAGGAAACTAAAATTGGAAAAAATGCAAATCTACTGCAGGTGCCATGTAATATGTTAGTAAAACCAGTCAAAAGGAGCTCTCAAGTTGGGAAGACATAATATAAGTAGGTGCTTCAGTGGGAAGAAACGTTAGCCCCACTATTGGTCTCTAATTATGAACTATCAAAGCAAATGCTTGAGTTTGCTTGTGCTAGGAGGGCATCTAAGAGATGTTTCATTTTTTCATTGCAGGTACCAAACACAATTGAATTTGCAGACTGGATTGGTCGAACAAAACAAAAGCAAATTCATGTGACTGGGTTAGTCGTGCTTTCTTTGAGTTGTAATTCAAAATTTGAAGTTATATGACTTTGTTTCTTGAAATTCCTTGGTGTGTATTATGATTCAGGAAACAAGTAGGAGCTTATATCGTTATAATATATCTATAGAGCGTTTGCTTGATATGGTTTGCTTTTTCTTTTATGACCTTTTCTATCAGGACGACCAAAAGACCGGTCCCTTTGGAACATTGTCTCTTCTATTCTGGGGAGCTTTATAAAGTGTGCGAGAACGAAGAGTTTATGCCTCATGGATTTAAAGCAGCCAAAGATGTACATAAGAAGAAAATCACAAGTTCTGTCTCTGGTGGCACCAGCTTGCGTCCTGGGTCTTCAACAGCTGCTGATAAGGGTCGAGGGCAGAGGCATGATAGCTCTTCTCAGGCGAAGCAGCACAAGCATTCTGGTTCCCAAAAATTCGGGAATTTTGGTGCTGGTTGGGGAACGCAAAGCAATGGCCTTGGACAGAACATTATGGGGTTAAGGAGATCAGAGGCGTCTTTGTGGTTGACACTGATTAATAAACTCTTGAAGAAATCACTCTTACCCGTATGTAAAAAACTCCTTTTTTCTAACATTATATCTTCCCTCCACCGCCTGTTTACAATATAATTAGCACTGCTATTAGCATGTTCCGAAGAAAGCACCGTGTAGCAGAGTTTTGCTGTTGGTATTTAGTCTCTTGATAACTTGTCAGCTGTTTTCATTTGGGTGTAATTGTTTGAACTCCCGGATGAAGGCTTTCAAAACAGCCAGACAACTGGCAGATAAGCTGGGCATCTAAAGAACATAAGATCCGAGTTGTCGCCAGGCATAAAAGTTTTGTATCTTTTCTTTTAAACAGTTTAACAGTACCATTTTCGTTTCCAGGTTGACACTAGACTTATCATGTATTTAAACTCCTAATATTTGTCATGAAATTACAATTTCAGGTGGTTATATTTTGTTTTTCGAAGAATCGATGTGACAAATCAGCTGATAACATCCCTGGTACCGATCTAACAAGTAGCTCTGAGAAAAGTGAAATTAGGATATTCTGTGATAAAGCATTTTCGCGGCTTAAGGGATCTGACAGAAACTTACCGCAGGTGTCCTATCTAATTTGCTGCATTTGTTAATCTAGTTGACCATCTGGTTCTTGGTATCCTACTTAATTCCAGAACAGTGTCTTATTGATGGTCATGTAATCTACAGATTGTCAGAATTCAAAGGCTTCTCCACAGGGGCATTGCTGTGCATCATGCAGGGCTCCTCCCAATTGTCAAGGAAGTTGTAGAAATGCTTTTTTGTCGAGGTTTGGTTAAGGTATGAAATGTCAGCTTTTTAAGGAAAAGAGTGTAAGGTTGAAATTTATGCACCAAATAGGCACATTGTTCCACAGAAATGCTCATATCGTTAGGACGTTACCATATTTAATTACTTATTTCATTTCAAATATTGTTCTACATTAAGCATGTAAGGCGGCATATTTTTTTATGCCAGAGCACTTGTGGGTGTACATAAAGACATGCTCATATCCTTCATTACATAATGGATACTCATACATACAGAATAAAGTTAGAGCCTCGATGAAAATTACTGGAAGTTAATTTCAGATCCTTGAAAATTAGGTTACCACTAACTATTACATTGTCAAGTAGCTACGCCCCTGTGGTGGGAGGTCCGGAACTGGGTCGGAGTACGTTGGGTTATGCTGAGATCTGTAAAGGAAGCAATGTATAGCTGGGCTTTCAGAAGTTGGAGGAGAAAACCCAGATGTAGCTCCACTAGTAAGTAGTAATTATGTGGGTAGTTGGAGGGAGAGGAATAGGAGGGTCGAGAATAATTTTGTACATGTGAGGAGTAACCTCCGGTCACTAGTTTCTTTTTGGTTTACCCATGAGGCCCTTGTTTGTATAGATGATTGGGTGGCCTTTGTGGAGAACCATATTTTTGGTTTAGGTTTCTCCGCTTTTTGGTATACTACTTGTATGCAGTGATTTCCCTTCCATTAATAAAATTATTTAACCTTATAAAAAAAATAGCATAAAGCAATTAGCATTTGTTCATGCTAGTATATACTAGTACTGATACTATATCCTAGTAGGAAATTATACTAAAATAACTTTTTAAGATCTGGGAAGAGTAATAATTTTGGATCCAATTTAAAACATTTGTAGGACCCCATGATTATTGGTTTTGAAAGTATTGACTCGTGATCTAGTGATCTAATGTTATGTTCTTTTCAAGTAAAAATAAACTAAATAAATAAAGGGAAATAGTTGTGATGAAATGAATTATCAGTTAAGTGGTGAAATCCTGGAACGAATTTGGGCTAGTCATTTTCATGTTATCTACTTTTACCACTACTGCTGAAGTTTCTTCACCTACTTTAGCCATTCTGTGACCCAGTTGTTAACATTCCTGTCTTTTGGTGAGTTTTACTTTTGAAGGCCTAATATGTTCATTTAATTCTTTGGTTCTTCCTTAGGTTCTATTCTCGACAGAGACATTTGCAATGGGAGTTAATGCTCCAGCCCGGACGGTAAGTCATCATCTGTAGTGATCTTTCTTTAGTGCAGTTATTTTCATAGTACATACTCCATCCCATTTTACGTGGCTATGTTTTACTGCGTACGAAGTTTACGAAAGAAAGGAAGACTTGTGGTCTAAAACAAGTCATAGACATTTGCCTGGCTATAAATCATTTCTTTAAGGGTAAAATGGGAAGTGTAGAGTTGAACTATTTCTAAATACATGAAGATGTTATTCTTTTTTGGACAGACTAAAAAGGAAAGTCTGCTACATAAATTGGGATAGCAGGAATAAAAAGTTTACCTTTTGCTATATATTCATTGCTAAGAGTTGAAGGCTGAGAACTTCAAGAACTGGGGCGGGATCTTAATCGTCAGCATCAGAACACATTGAGAAACAGTGATTAATTCTGGAAATATCCTCTTTCAGGGAAAAACCTAAAGCACATACAAGAGAGAGGTAAACTGAGCTAATATGGATCTGAAATGCCAGGGAAATAGTAGTATATTAGCTCTATTCAGGGGCTGGATAGAATGCAGCAACATTTAAGAATGAGCTAGGAGTTAAAGCACTGAGAAAGTGACTATACCGGAGGAAAGCAGAGAAGGTACAAGAAATCACAAATTTCTGAAATGCGTTTCAATCAAGTATGCCAATAGCACAGAGTATGCACATGTTTTATGAAGAAAAGACCACATCTGAAATCAGATGTTGTTGACAATCTTAGGGGTTATAGTCTAAGATTTTGTTGGTATTTTTAAGGATTGTTTGCTGTGGAATTGACTATTCATAGATTCCCAATGAATGACTTGACTCATCTTGAAGGGGTGAATTTCTTGATGTTCAATTTGAGTTAGCTCCAAGGTCCATTTGTTTGCAGAGGTATCGGAGCTTGACCTATCCATATTCTTGAACTATCCAATGTTGTTCATGCTCTAGATGTCCAATCCTGGGAATACAGAGCGCGGGGGTGGGGGTGGGGAGTTAAGTGTCCCACATTGGTGGAGGGAATGAGCTATTGACTCCTTATTTTGAAGAAAATCATTCTTGAAATGAAATCTTGAATTTTCAGTACCAAACATGGAAATATATGGGAATCTTAGTAGCTCAGTTGGTTGGCTACCTAAACTTTCACCTTGTTGGTGAGGGGTCGATTCCCCACCTTGTAATCCTCTCCCCCATTTCCCCTTCCCCTGTCCCCTATGTAATAAAAAAATGGCAATTTCTTCATATAGCTTTTTTAGACTTGTAACTGTTAATCTATATATCCTCAGGTATACTACATCAAAATATGTAGCCCCCCTCCAAAAGGTTACATTTTACAGCATTAATCTCTACTAATTTTATTCTTACAAAAGATCTAGCACATCAAAAATTTCTGCCTGACCTAGAATTTCCTGTTTACACCAAAAATAATAAAGACCTAGACAATTCATCTTGATCTTCTGTAAATTGTTCTGCTTGTTCTCAAAACACCTCTGATTCCTCTCTTTCCAAACAGTCCACCAAATACATGATGGGACAATCTTCCATCTTTCTCCTTTCTTGTTGCATTCCCATCCCTATTCCAGTACTTTAACACTCCTATATTCCCAGGCTTCACCCATGTAATCTTCTTCAGGCTAATAAACATCTTTCACAGCTGGTCTGTCCAACTACAATGCAAAAAAAGATGGTTGATTATCTCATTCTGATTACCACACAAAAACATCTAGAACACAGATGAAAGCCTCTTTTGTTTAGATTTTCACGAGTCAACACAGCTTCTTTTGCCAGCAGTCAGTTGAAACAATTCACTTTATAAGGTATTTTAGTCTTCCATATCATCTTCCATGGCCATCCCTCTTCCTGAAAACTAGAGACATTAAGGTCCTTGTAATGCTGAGTTCACAGTGAAAATCCTTTTGCTATCCTTCTTCCATTCCAAAGTATCCCTCTCTCCTTTTAAGTTGTTGAACACTGCCATTGTATTGTGAAATTCTGCTATCATCTCCATTTCCCAATCATTCAAGTGTCTTCTAAGATCCAAATCCCACCCTTGTCCTGTCCACATTTCAGCCACAGTAGCTTGTTTCTTTTGACTGAGAATGAACAAGTCAGGGAACATCAGTTTCAAAGCTGTATCACCCAGCCACTTGTCACACCAGAAAAATACTTTTACCCCATTACCAACTTTGCAGCTGATTCTTGCAAGCATTACTGGCCAGAGATTCCTGATAGCCCTCTAGCCCTCCAGACAGTACATCCATATGGAATATTTGCCGTGTTTGTTGTCCAGTTATCCTCCAAACCATATTTAGCAGCAATGACTTCCTTCCATAACATGTCTTCTTCTGTAGCGAATTTCCACAACCACTTCATCATAAAACTTTGGTTCTGCACTTTCAGGTCTCTGATACCCATTCCCCCTGTTTATATAGCTTTAGGTGGGTTTGCTTTCTGTATTCTGGTCATTCTTGGTTTGTAATTGTTTACCTGCGTATTTTCCTTGATGTTCAAACTTCCTATGCTCTCTAATTCCTGGACGGCATGTTGCATATTATTGCAGAGTACCATCTCAGATTGCAGAATTTCTTATCAGTTTAATATTTGATGTGTGGGCTATCGACCCACACGATATTAACTCAATTTTTTAAGGGGGAGCATCTATTAAGGTAGCTTGCTACCTGGGCTCTTGCGCGTCGCACATCAGCTAGACAACTTCAATAGTGGAATTGTCAAGATGACGATTCTTTCCTGTAAAATATTGATTTCTCTTATAGTACCTCCCAAACCTCTAGGATTACTATTTGTGTCAAAGATGATATTGGTTAGTTCTATGCCTTGCTCCCTTTATCCAATTCAGTTGTCTCATTTCCATAGGCGGCAAATGATCAGATTGAAATATTAGTTGTTAGTACAGAAAAAACAAGAGAAAAATCTAATTTCAAGCAGAGTTCGAGTAAAGGTTCAAATGATCCCCGGAGAAAGTGTTAAGTACCCCGATATTAAGGATCCATAGGATACGGTTGACCTATAGTTGGGAAGGTGTTAGGCATTCCTTCTCACCCTCATCTCCACAATCCTTTCTCAAACTTTCATAATGTGGCTTAGCAGCTTGATAACCCTATAGTTGTTGCAACTCTGGATATCACATTTGTTCTTGTACAAAGGGATCATTGTACTCCACCTCCATTCTTCGGGAATTCTTACATGGTAATTGGGTCTATAGTATGATTAATCACTTTAAATTGAATTTGTATAAGTATAATGAACCCAACTTACTTTCTATATTCTTACTAATATATTACAAAATGGGAGCATGAGAAGAGAAGGTCGAGAACAGTTTGAGCTGTTCACTTCTTATGGTGGGATCAATTGATCCCACTGAAATTACTATAGGTAAGAGGTCTCCTGATTTCAGTATCTGATAATGTATTGAAGAAAATCGTTCATGATGAAAATTTTGAATTGTCAGTACCAAACATGGCAATATCTTTATATAGCATTTGGCGGGTTTGCTTTCTGTATTCTGGTCATTCTTGGCTTGTAATTTTTACCTGTGTATTTTCGATGATGTTCAAACTTTCTATGCTCTCTAATTCCTAGACGACACGTGGCATATTATTGCAGAGTGCCATCTTAGATTGCAGAATTTCTTTGGTTTTCCAGTCGATATTTGCAATTACTTATTTTAGGATCTGTTAAGCATCTCTCTCTATTCAAATATCCTATTGCTAAAAAGCTAAACTGCATCAATTTTGGGGCAGGTTGTTTTTGATTCTGTAAGAAAGTTTGATGGGAAGGAATTTAGGCAGCTACTTCCCGGAGAGTACACTCAGATGGCTGGGCGTGCTGGAAGGAGAGGACTTGATAAAAATGGTACAGTTGTGGTGATGTGCCGAGATGAGATCCCTTACGAAAATGATTTGAAGCATGTAATAGTTGGTACTGCAACTAGGCTTGAATCGCAGTTTCGACTGACCTACATCATGATTTTGCATCTACTTCGGGTTGAAGAACTGAAGGTACGTAGTTTGACTAATTAGGAAAGAAGACAAAACAGCTTGATCTCAAAATAGTCCATACACACCATCTACTTCAAAATTCAGTTTCTGACTGTTCATTCTCCTTGCAATTTAGGTTTATATGATTATAGAACTAGTCGGTTCTTGTACTGCATCATTACCATTCTCATTTGTATCTCTCCTGGAGCTTGTATGTAGTAGCGAGTTGGAGTATTTACAAGTCTCTTTATTCACCTGTAGAACATTGTTTAAGTTCAACGCTTTAGTAGATAAAGTTCATGGTTATTGAAGACAATAAGCCTAAAAGTCTCAAGCATCATTGGGAAATTCAATGTTTCTTTTTCTTTTTCTGTTTCCATTTGCTTTAAATAAGCAATAAAAAAGGATTAACACATAAGACATTTCACAGAGATAAACAACTCTAAAAGTACTGCATGTACCTCTGACATAACCTTTTTTTTTCTTTTTGCAACAGACAGCTGATTTGCTCAACGACATTTTTGAGCAGTGGCGTAATGCCATTAGATCTCATAACTCATAATTTTAGTGTAATGGTGCATGTTAGTAACATGATTCGTGTTAATGATGTGTTCCATTCTACGGATTGATGTTAATTCTCACTCCATAGTCTTAACACATCCCTGCAGTTCTCCTGATGAAGTACATTTCACAATTTGCAGGTTGAGGACATGCTGAAAAGAAGTTTTGCTGAATTTCATGCTCAGAAGAAACTACCTGAGCAACAGCAACTCTTGATGCGAAAGCTTGCTCAGCCAACAAAATCTGTTGAGTAAGCATTGCTAAAACAGTTACAGTATCTGAGTTTGCTACCATAATTGTCTTTCTAGATTAATTTTCCGACATGCATTTTTCACGCCTTAAAACACTTACATGTGCTTCCTTGTTTGTGTGCATGCGCTTCAGTGCAATGATGTTGTTTAGATTTTTTCAAGCTTATTCTTTTGTACTTCCTGGTATTGTTTAACAAGTCCTCTCTCTCACGCACACACACACACAGACGTATGTGTGTGCGCACACACACATGGACGTATGTGCGTGCGCAGACACACACGGACGTATGTGCGTGCGCGCACACACACGGACGTATGTGCGTGCGCACACACACATGGACGTATGTGTGTGCGCACACACAAGAGAAGAACAGACAGCAATGGTCTTGAGAACTGTGCTTTTAAGTAGTGTTTTGAATTGCTAAATTTTATAAAGCCTGCCTGTCTATGAAATGCTTGCTTCCATGAAGCCTATTATAGCTTCTAATTGCTACCCTCTCTGGATGACTCTTACATCATTTCTGATATTTATTTGCATTTCTACTATATAAGAAATGTGAGTAAAGAAGTGGGATCGACATGTGTGTTTATTCACTTATTGTCAATAAAATTTGTTTTAAGGCCATGTTGATCATTTAATGAGTCCTATCCATAATTATCTTATAATGAAATAATCCTATTGGTTGCAAAAGCAATTTATTGTGGCTCCAATATACACTTTGAATCCCCGGACCAATTTGCCCCTTTCCTTGCATCATTAGTCATCAACATTTGTCTTACAAATAGTTTCCCATGTGGGCCTCTTTCCCTAGCTACATACAAATGGCTCACCCCTCTCCTCTAATTTGTATTCTCCAGCAAATTGAAGCGTCTCTTAATAATTTTCGTAAACTTCTATTTCAAGCTTTTAGCTTTCTTTAATTGTTTTCAGATTAGTATAGTTATTAACAAACACATCTGAATTATTTGAATATTATTTTTGGACAGTGTAAAAACTGATTTGATTGTGTTTGTATAGTTAAATGTTCACAAAATACCTACAAATGGCATTTTCGGAAAAATAAAATAAAATACAATAGCATTAGTTTCTACAATAGTTAGTTTGGTAATTTTTCCGCCGAGCTTTTTATCCATCATAATTATTTAGTAATATGAAAAATTAAAATAATAAGTAGCATAGTTTTAATATTCTAAGATCAAGTATTACTAAGTTATGTGAATAACTTGCGCTAATCACAATCAAATTTATTATTATAATAATAGGTTATTATATCAGCTGTATTGGGATAAACTTTCAATTTATGATAAATGAATTCCCTGTATAGAAAATAAGAGACAATTTCAAATAGTTTAGAACATTAAATTAAGATAATAAGTTCGTAAAATGGTAAAGCTAAACTTGGAAAAAATCAACAGAAGAAATTAAGAGAAAAAGGACGATTTAGATTGAACACAAAAAACATTAAGATATGTCTACATTAATTACATATCATTCTTTAAAACATAGATATAGTTAGTTTGTGTCTTTTCACCCGGAGAGAGGGGGAGGTAAGGAAAGGAATGCTACGCTACTATTGGGCTTTAAACTCTTCACTTCAATCACGGAAGGTAGGGAGTGGGGGATTTAGGGGGGGGGATAAGGGAAAGGAATTGCTACGCTACTAATGGGGTTTGAACTCTTCAATTCGATTGTGGACAGTAGGGAGCTCACTAATTAAGCTAGCGTTCAATCTGTTACTCTGTACTTATAAATATAGGACTATAACAAATGCTACCTGGATTAATTTCAATAATTTTATTATTAAACTGACTCATTTTTTT
Source organism: Anisodus acutangulus (assembly GCA_029783415.1). NCBI lineage: Eukaryota > Viridiplantae > Streptophyta > Magnoliopsida > Solanales > Solanaceae > Anisodus > Anisodus acutangulus. The sequence continues at coordinate 52,167,227 of CM056497.1, forward strand.
GTGTTGGACCCGTGCTTGCAATTTGATGGTTGTTGAGTGAAAGTAGCTAATTGATGTTGATGTGTATAAATTATAATTGAAGGAGATAGACTTATTTTATGTGATCAACTTATCTAAGTAATGGGCGCTTGAGGACACGCGCAGATTCCAAAATTTGAACCAGAAGTGTCTAATAGAAACACTCAGGTGCTCAAATGGAACATGTCAGAATCTAAGAAGTGATCAAATTCTAAAATCATTTCTATTTTGATTCTATAAAAAAAGCTTTTACTGTGTCACTTAAGTTATATAGGAATTCCTGAACCAAGAGTTATGAATAACAAGTTTTTGATTACCCAAAATTGAATACCAGCATAGATAAATAAAACAGCTGATATTTGTCGAGAAGTACTCTTTTGTTTTGACACAAGAAAAAAGGATTCTTTTACACCCCTTTCTTGTGTCGAAGACGTCATAGTTCGAGTGTCTAAATAATATTTATTGGCAAGTTTATGGTGTTGTCAATGTTTTCAGCCATTTATAAACTAGTTTACTTTTATACTCCTATTTAGGCTCCTTTTAATACAAAACAAATTATCTGGTATAGTGCACTTTTGATATTTCATTCATATTCATATCTATTCTGTGTCAAAAAGTCTCTCGTAGTAAAATAAGTACTATCTGTCTGATATAGATGCATAAAGGGTGAACCAGCAATTGAGGACTACTATGACATGTACTCGGAGGCAGAAACATATAGCCACCAAATAGCGGAGGCAGTAATGCAGTCGCCCGCTTCTCAGCAGTACCTTACTCCTGGGAGAGCAGTGGTTGTAAAATCACAATCAGTAAGTTCTACGACATTCTTTTCACTAAAAGGCATTATGCCAGTAAAATATGATGTTTAAGGCTCCCTGGTAATCTGATCTTTTCCTTTGTGCTAGTACTCTAGTAGCCTCTTTTTTTTCTTCTGAAGTTTACTCTAGTAGCCTCTTTTCATCTTCAAGGTCAAAAAATTGTCAGCTATCTGGCATACAATAATGACTATGCATGGATCCCAAAGTAGTTACCTCTATATATGAATTGATTGCTCTATTTTCACTTGTTTCATTCTAATACTCGATAATCTTTCTTTTGAGACAATAGAGTTGAGCTATCTGGTATGATTTGGAAATTTACAAAGCTAAGGTTCTTTAGTTCCATGATATTGTCCTCTGCAACGGAGAGTCGCAGCTTAATCTTCAGTATGCAGAAACACATGAACATTATCAATGATATTAGCAAGTGAATATTAAATGTAACCAAATATGGTATTAATAAACCAGCAAAAGAACATATGGCTCAAAGTGTTTCATGAAGTAGGTCAATGTTTTTAAGGAACTTTCACTTTGAAAAAAATGGCTGAAGGTTGATAAGGATGATGTGACTGGGCCTCCTAGCATAGAAACTTCTGCAGTTTGAGATCACTTGTTTTGGAAACTGAAAATGTTTCAGTTCCTTTTGCAGTTTGTTCTGATCCATTGTTCATCTTAGAAGTATCATAATCCTGTCTTCTTTTGCACATCACATGAGGTTACTTGGATATTGCAAATATATGATTATTGACTTACAGCTCATATTTCCATTAAAGAGATTCACATGACAACTCCAAAACATGTGCTAATGTTTTTCTTTCCCTTAACTACTTGCAGGGTCAAGATCACTTACTAGGTGTTGTGGTGAAGGCACCTTCCTCTAACAACAGACAATATATAGTTCTAGTTCTGACTCCTGAATTGCCTTCAACCCTGGAAACTTCGTCAGATGCAAGTAACAGGAAAGACCAGAAAAATTCTGAATTTCAGATATTAGTTCCTAAATCAAGACGAGGTTATGAGGATGAGTACTGTTCGTCAGTCACCTCCCGGAAGGGAACTGGCGTCGTCAACATCAAATTGCCTCACCGCGGTAATGCTGCCGGGATGAATTATGAGGTTCGAGGAGTTGATAACAAGGATTTCTTGTATATATGTGTGAAAAAGATTAAGATCGACCAAGTTCGACTTCTTGAAGATATTAGTGCGGGGGCCTACTCTAATGCAATACAACAGCTACTGGGTCTGAGATCTGAAGGAAATAAGTATCCTCCAGCCTTAGATCCAGTTAAAGGTATGTCAGCATTATTTGAATGGTGATATGTACTTGCCATATGTATATTTTTTGTTTGTTGTTTTATCCTAGCATGTGAATATTATTATCATGCTGCTGCACTTGTTTTTGCCTTTTCTTTACCATCAATAATTATATTCTCATATCAGTGGTGTATCCATGGAAGTCCAATGACTAGCTATCGCGCAATTTTATATAAGGCTATTAAATGCATCAGTTTCCTAACATTAGCTTTTCAAAAATCGCCATCTGACTCCATAAATTGCGGATGAAGCATGGAAAACTCTTTAATCGTCACCTATTGATAATGATGTTGTTGAAGCATGTCAGTGCTTCATTTACTCAGAAGAAATAAATGCATGTTGTAGTGTGATAGGATAAGGATTGGAGTCTCAGCAATTGGTCTTTCTGATGAATATTAGGGCAGACCAGTCAAATGGCATGTGTTCTAATTCTAATAGGGAGTGTCCAAGTGTGTCCTCAGAGTCAACCTATTATTTCCTGCTACTGCACTTATTTGTACTTTGTAGTGTAAAATGCATTTTTTGTGCCATGATCATTCACACATAGACCAAGCAAAAGATGACCAAAATTGATTCAATATTCTATCTCACAACAGAGGATGTACCAGCAATCTGGTTAGCTCTGCTAGAATTTCAATTTAGGTCATGGTGCAAATGCTGGTCCTGTAGCACCCTATTGCATTGACTCCAAAGAAAAAGTTGTAGCTGAAGTAAAGGATTATAGATCCATAAGCATTCTGGGAGTATTTACAAAATCAAAGCTGAATTACACACTACGGCTCAACAGTGTTATGGACATCTGAATTTCTGGCAATCAAAATGCTCTCATCTAGGGAAGACAAGTCATGGATGCAACTTTAGTTGTAAATGAGGTCTTAGATTTTAATTGTGAGAAGGAAAGAGAAATTGAGAGAGAACAAAATTTGATTGTTCCCTCAAGCCATTCGGGTTTAGATAGCTAAATGTTCATATTCCAAGAGAGGAAAGAGAACAAAAAAATACATTATTACAGGAGTAAATCAAGCCATGCTATATTTACAAGATCCTAGATTATTCTAGAATATCTACGATATTCTAACACTACCCTCAAGCTGGTGCATATAAATCTTATGTACCAAGCTTGTTACAAATGTAGCTGATACGAGAATTAGTGAGAGACTTGGTGAAGAAATCTGCAAGCTGATCATTTGACTTCACGAATTTTGCAACAATGTCTCCGGATGAAATGTCAGTTGATCTCAATGTGTTTAGTTCTCTCATGAAACACCGGATTGATGCTTTAAAGAATGGATCTTTGCCTAACTCAACCCCAAAAGCTAGCTTACGAGGAGAGGATTGTCCAAGTTCATATAAGGAGTCCATGTTCCCTTTAATCCACCGATGTGGGGCTTTTAACACTCCGCCTTACTCTCAAGGCCGGACATCTGGTGCATGGATAATTTTAGTATAGGAGCCCACCATCAAAAATTATGAATTGGGCGGGCTTGGCTTTGATACTATGTAAAGAATGGATCTTGGGCCTAACTTCACCCCAAACGCTAGTTTATGAGGGGAGGATTATCCAAGTTCATATAAGGAGTCCTTGTTTCCTTTAACCCACCGATGTGGGACACTTAACCTATGCAATATGAAAGCAGCTTGGTTAACGTACACAAACTCCATCTGACCGATTTCTCCAGACTTCAATTCTCTGAGCAATTGTTTAATCCAAATTAGTTAGCAAGTTGCCGCATCCATTACTCGGTATTTAACTTCCGCACTAGATCGAGCAACCGTGTTTTGTTTTTTGCTTTTCCAAGATGCGAAAATTACCTCTTACTAGAACACAATATTCAGACGTAAAACGCCTATCAAAAGGTGACCCTGCCCAATCAACGTCCCAACAATCTGCTCATGACCTCGATCCTCAAAAAGCTATCCTTTGCCTGGGGTTGGTTTTATGTATGAAGGATACAAACAACTGCATCTCAGTGACTATCACACGGAGAGTCCATAAACTGACTAACAACACTCACAGGAAAGGCAATGTTAAGTCAAGTCACCGGGAGATAGTCTTACCAACCAATTGCCTATACCTTTCAGGGCCACTAAGGGGCCTCCCTTGTCATGGTAAAAGTTTAATATTCGGGTCCATAGGAGTGTCAGTTGGTCTACGACCTGTCATACATGTCTCATCAAGAATGTCTAGGGCTCGTGAGATGACAATTCCTGATTTGGACTACGCAACCTCAATGTCTAGGAAATACTTCAATCTGCGTAGGTCCTTCATCTGGAAATGTTGAATGAGATGTTGCTTTAATTTAATTTTACCATCTTTATCATTGCTCGTGGGTGACTATATCATCAACATAAACGACCAAATATAGGCACAATTGATGAGCAGTATGTAGATAGAATACAGAATAATCAGCGGGCTTAGTTTTTTTTTTTTTTGGCAATAAACTGTAAAGTATTATTACCATCAACCAACAAAATTCCAGTACAAACTAAGCAAAACCAAATAGCAAAGATCTAACGAGCACCCAACTCCCTTACCACCTTCTAGGAAGGGTGCAGCGGAAGTTAAGCCTCAGCCTAAGAACATAGATGCGCAATTAAATATGTACACTTTCTAGCCTGTCTTGATTCCCAATACATTGATATTCTTTCTCTTATAGTAGACTGTATTTGTTGTATTATATCCTGTTGCTGTACACTGCACTCTCTGAAAATCCTCCAATTTCTAGCTTGCCAAATAGCATATATCACAGGTCCAACTATTGCAGCCACCAGTTCTTTCTTAAACCTGCTCCATTGCCTTTGCTTTATCCACTTTAAGCTCTCATGTACTGCAGCTAATGGCATTTGTATTCCTAGCCATAACATCAATTCCCTCCATATTGCAACTGCCCATTCACATGTCACAAATAGGTGGTTTGCATCTTCAATATGTTGTTGCGCACATAAGACACACCCTGTATCGTCGCAATGTATCCCCATAGTCAACATCCTCCCTTTAGTGAACAATCTGTTTTGGTTTGACAGCCATAAAATGAACCTATGTTTTGGTTGCAAAATCTTTGACCAAATGAGTTCAGAAGTGACAAGAGTATTCCCATTCCCCAGCATAGTAAGAACTCTTTGTGATAGAGTATTTACCAGAAGGAGTAAGCACATATCTATCATTCCTGTACCATCCATTCATGCCCAGCTTCAACTTGTTCAATTTTTTCCAATACCAACTACTATCATTTGGAGGTATGTGACCCCAGAAGTCATCACCATTTTTCATATATATACCATGAATCCACTTTACCCAGAGTGACTCCTTTTGGTTAATTAGCATCCAGATCAACTTTCCCACTGCTGCTTTATTCCATAATCCGGAGCTTCTGATGTTAAGACCGCCCTATTTCTTTGGTTTACAAACAGCCTCCCAAGCTACAAGAGTTACCTTCCTCTTATTATCAGTATTACCCCATAGGAACTCTCTACATTGCCTATCAACATCCTTCAATGTACTCTTGAGGCAATATAAATACAGACCCCCAAAAGTTGTGCAAAGAGAGAAGGATAGAATTTATAACCTGTAATTTGCCTGCATATGATAGATGCCTGGTTGATGTTGATCATATCTTTTCAGTGATCTTTAGGCTCAGGTGATGGCAATCTAATTTGCTCCACTTCTTTGGAGAAAGTGGTAACCCCAAATACTTCATAGGAAAAGTACCCAAATTAAACCCTGTAATCTCCGATAGTCTCTACTGTATTGTATCATCAACTCCTGCAATATATATGCTGGATTTGTCTGAATTTGCCATCAGGCCAGTTGTTCCTGAAAAGTGCCCAATGGCCTCCATAATCCTCTTAACAGGACCCTCCTTACCTTTACAAATAATCATCAGATCAGCCGCAAAAATAAGATGAGTAAGTTTTTGTTCCTTACACATTGGATGGAGTCTGAAATCCGGCAATTGACTCATTAGACTCAACACTCTTGTCAGATACTCCATCACCATAACAAAAATGAGTGGTGATATTGGATCACCTTGTCGCAACCCCATCTTCCCTTCAAAATAATCATGTCCCTCACCATTGACTTCACAGAGAAACTAGTAGTTGTGATACATGTCATAATCAATTGGATGAGCTTTGTTGGAAACCCATAGCCCTCCAACATCTCCTGTATAAACTCCCACTGTACCATATCATAGGCCTTCCTTAAATCTATCTTCATCAAATACCTAGGGGTAGTCTTTCTTTTGTAGTGTATCAAAAGATCATGACACATCAAAACATTATGAATCAATGACCTATCTTGAACAAAGGCAGCCTGGTTTGCACTAACAATATGGGGCAGTACTTTTGCTAGTCTTGTACACAGCAGTTTGGAGATGCACTTATATATCACATTACAGCATGATATGGGTCTATATTGATTAGCACTCACAGGGGAAGATACCTTGGGTAAAATTGAAATAATGGTAGCATTCAATTGCTTAAGTAATTTCCCATTTTTGAAAAAATCCTTGATGGCACTACATATATCTGTTCCCACTATACTCCATGCATCTTTGAAAAAACCACTACCAAACCCATCCGGACCTGGACTCTTTATTTTCATTAATGCTGAACATAGCCATTTGAATTTCCTTATCAGTGAAAGGTCTCAACACTTCCCATTGCTGAGCAACTGTCAGTTTCTGCCCTTATTCAAATATTATCTTCTGAGCTTTCCTCATTGGTCTGTGTCACCTAACATATTTTTGAAATAATCAACAAACACTTCTGCAACTTTCTCATTGTCATTCTGTACTTGCCCTAGAACATCTTGAATCTGAGTCACAGATTGGATCAGCTTCCTCTGTTTAATGACAGAGAAGAAATATTTTGTGCAATCATCTCCTTTTTTAATCCACATAGCTTTACTTCTCTGTAATAAAAATGAACTTTCCAGACTTGGAAGATCTTTTAAATTTTATACTGAGCCTCTTTTCCTCTACTTGCAAGATAGTATTTCTGGGATCTTGATGGAGTTGGGTTTGTATCTGTAAAAGTTCCTGCCTATCCTTATCTGCCTCAGCAACAATATTACTGAAGTGTTGTTTATGGAGTTTCTTCATCTCATGTTGTAAAAACTTCAGCCTTCTCACCACTTTATACATGTTATAACCAGAAGTCTGAGTAGTCCACACATCTTGAACTATCTTGTTAAACTCTGGTTGCTTACTCCACATGCTACAATATTTGAAAGCTTTATTTCTCACAATTCTATCCTGAATCATATTGATCACAATCGGGCAATGATCACTTATGCCTTCAGGAAGGAACTGTGCTTCACAAGCAGGTACATTATCCAGCCACTCTCCATTTACTATTGCCCAATCTATTTTAGAGAAAATTCTCACATCTTGCTTATCACTCCAAGTATACCTACAGCCAACACTCTTTAGTTCAGTCAATCCACAACTATCAAGAAAATTCTGAAAGTCACACAACTCAGCTAATGTGACTGGTGACCCTCCAATCATGTCCTCATCATGCAACACTGTATTAAAATCTCCAAGGATAATCCAAGGGCTTTGACACCCAACAGACTTCCCTATAAGATATTCCCACAAACTTCTCCTATCCTCTTTAATATTCAATGCATAAACAAATGTAGCAAGGAACTTAAGTTGCATAGGAATGTAGTTTACCACACAACTAGCCACAAAGTTCTGTACATGGGGGGTCAAAATGGGTCTCTTTTCTCTCTCTTGGGAAACACAAAACCTTCCAAACTCCTGAATCAGAATCTAATCTGCGGCAACTCCTCCAAATTATCTTAATCGATTCCTCTCTTCTCTTTCAATAATCCTGTTTGATCCCCAAAGCTTTCTATCTTTTTTTTTTTTAAATTATCTCTGTTTCCTCATCATCTGGCTTGATCAGTAACCTGTTTCTTAATCTCTCCTATGTTTCTTGCTTGGGTCTTGTTTTTCTATCATTTTCCACTAAGTATCTTAAAGCCTAGTCTACGGCGACAAGAAAGGTGAAGGTGGGTAGTAAGCAAGATATCATGGGGAGGTCCTGTGTCTTCTATGCCGAAAGCAAGACTTTTGAAGTGATAGAGTTAAGTGAAAGGCGGTATGGAGTGGTGGAAAGATGCAAAAACTTTATTGGCAGAATATCCATAAACAGAAAAAATCTCCTGGCACTTTGTAATTATATGGAACAATCATCAGAGAAGGATGAGAAACAATGCAGAAGCTGGAAGAACCGGAGTCAGCTATACTCGTATTTCTTCTAGAAAAATTTCAATAACATGGGCAGGTACATCAGGGTGGTAGCAGTGAAAGGTATCAGCAAAGGCTATAATTATTCCAGAAATTAGCCAAAATGCAGGATGGTGCGACTTTGCAAAGAAGATTAGAATATTTATCGAAACAGGGGCAAAGCAGGCTACTCAACAGCCCAGAAAGTCTAATGAAAGGAGTTACATGCAGATGGCTCAGAAGAATGAGTGGCCAAAAGATGAGGTCAGGATTACTTCGGATGACACCTTGAACAAAAATCAGTTTAGGATTGATAAAGTACCATTCATAGCAGAGTTGAGTACCATCGAAGGTGTTTGCTGGGATATTTCAAAGAGGAAGGGATGAAACTTTATTCTTGTCTGGAATTACAGGAATGGGACAATAAAAGTTGGAAAGTGCCAACAGGTGTTAAGGTGAAGGAATTAGACGGAGAATATATGTTGTTCGAATTCTCATCTCGGAGTGAAGCAGAAAGAATTAAAATGGGGAAATGGAAATTTGACCAAAAGGAGGTAAAGCTGGAATGGTGGTCCTCTGTTTCGACGTGTCATCGGAAGAACTGCAAACCTAAGCAAATTTGAATTAAATTAATGGAATTTCCGTCATATTTGTGGTCTGAAAATATCTTCAAGACAATTGGAGATAGACTTTGGAGGTTTCAGGGGTATTGATGAAGACACCAAACATAGGAATCATCTAAAATGGGCCAGAATATGTGTTAGTACATCTGACGAGATCCCTCCGGCAAATTTGGAGCTTTTTGTTGATGATTTAGTATTCACAATACCCATTTCGGTGGAATCTTCATCGTGAGTAGAAGAAGCTGATCGGAATCTGGTGAACATCCATCGGAATATTTCAGAGAAGAGGCAGAGTCGCCAGACAGAATTTAATGACTACGAGCCTTTCCAAGGAAGATGATGATTCGGGGCCGGTTGCGCGTGCCAATCACATGCTGGGAAAAGGTGTAGAATTTAATTCTAATACAAATTCAAAAGAGGGACAGGTGGCAAAAAAAGGAAAGAAGTGATGAGGGATGGTGGAGTATCTGGGCCGTCAGGGGTTAAGGATCCTACTAATAATATTAATGGGCTAGGGTTTTTTAATTTTGCTACAGGGAAATTAGGCCAAAGAGGTCAAATGCTGAATATACAAATGGGCCAATTAAAGGAGGAAAGAAAGGAAATTTTATTTACAGGCCTAAATGGACTGACCCGTGTATTAATGTTCAGAATGTTTTTAATCCTTTGGGATCTGAAGAGGCTGCACAGTTCGACCCTCTCAATATTGAGGTGGAGTCAAACCAAAAAGAACCTCTTTCTACAGGGATGCCAACGATGGTCATGAATCAATTTCAAGGAGCAGATGCCGATTCTAACATTATGGAAATTGCATGTGATGAGGATAATTCAGCCCATGTATCAGTGAATTTAGAGCAAGATGAAGATACACATATGAATATTGAAGAAAGTGAAAGATGGAACATAGATTTCTTCCCCAATTGTGAGGATGATAATGAAATTCCAATCTCAATTAAACCAATCACAATTGTTGAAGCACAAGACTATGAGATTGCAATGGCACAAAGACAGGATGATAAGCATGCAAGAAAAACTAAATCAAATGGAAGCTTCGTACTGGTTAAAGAGAAATATGATCAAAAGCAGCAAGCTATTGGGGATAAAATCTTATGATATCGAAGATAAATTGCTGGATCTTTTGAAACGCATTGAGAGTGAAAGACTAAAAAACAGTCATCTTCTTCTCCTTCTGTGTGTAATGCTTCCCTTGGTAAGCGAGGTGAAAGGGAACTGAAAGCTCTACTAAAGTCGGGGGTTGGTTTTATAGGGGAATCTAGCAATGGAGGAAGGAACAAGGGTAGGAGGGATATAGATAAGGCCAAATGCATTTGAAAGTAATCTGTTGGAATGTGAGGGGGTTAAATGATAAAGATAAAAGGGTTATGGTGAATGTACTATTGAAAAAGTGGAATGCAGATATAGTGTCTAACAAAGACAAAAATGAAGAAGATGGATCATTCATGTATAGAACAAGTCGGATGTTCTAGATGGACTCAATGGACAGAACTTGAAACACAGGGGAGTAGCTGTGGTATTCTCATCTTTTGGGATAAAAGGAGATGGAAATGCTTGGAAGATCACCGGGGCAACAATCTATTACTGTGGTGCCGGAGGAAATTAATTCTGGCTAACAAATTGCTTTCACAGGGGTCTACGACCCTTGTGATAGGAAGCTAAGGAAAGCTTTGTGGAGGGAGCTTGCTGCAGTCAATGGTATCATTGCACAACCATGGGCTGGGGAGGGGACTTTAACGTGATCAGATTTGCAGAGGAAAAAATGGGTGAGGCCAGAAATACCAGAGCAATTTGAGAATTCTCTAAAACTATAGATGAACTGTCCCTAATAGATCTTCCTCTTCATTGTGGAAAGTTTACATGGTTTAGAAGCAGAGATAGTTCATGCGCATCCAGATTAGACAGGTTTCTCCTTTCAGAAAGATGAGATGAATGTTTTAAATGCATTAAACAGAGAGTTCTCCGAAGAACTACTTCAGACCATTGCCCAATACTCTTAGAATGTGGTGGTTGGAATAAAAGGAAAGGATATTTTAAATTTGAGAACATGTGGTTTGAACATAAAGACTTCACAGACTTAATCAAGAATTGATGGGATTTTTATGAAGTTTCAGGGGAACCTGATGTCGTACTTGCTAAGAAATTTATTTTGTTGAAAGAGGATTTGAAAAAATGGAACAGGGAGGTGTATGGTAAATTGGAGGACAGGAAAATCAAAGCAATGTCAAAACTGGAGGAACTAGATCACAACAGGAGAATTAACTCCCCTGAAGATGAAGCAGAACGGGAGGCCGAAACAATGTCCATGAAGAAGGAATTGGAAGAGATAGCAAAGGCAAAAGAAATCTCCTGGAGACAAAAGTTTAGGTGCCTGTGGATAAAACAAGGAGTCAAAAACACAAAATTCTTTCACAAGCAGGCAAATGCTCACAAGAGATATAATAGCATAGACAAACTAGTTATTGATGGAGAGCTTGTAGAGGATGATCAATCAATCAAAGTCCATATTTTGGACTTCTATAAAAATCTGTTCAGTGAATCTGAACAATGGAGGTCGGATTGGGAAGATGACAGTGTTAAGAGACTGTCCACGGAAGATAAAGAATGGATGGAAAGGCCTTTTACCATGGAGGAATTGGAAGAGGTTATTAAATCTTTCAGAGGAGATAAAGCCCCTGGCCCTGATGGTTTTAACTTATATTTCTTCCAGAAATGTTGGGGTACTGTTAAATTGGATGTCTAGAGAGCAGTGGACGCATTCTATAAAAAAGGTTCATTTGTCAGAAGTTTTAACTCCACTTTCATCACTGTAATCCCAAAAAAGATAGGAGCAGAAGAGGTTAAAGACTTTAGATCCATCAACCTGTTGGGAAGTGTGTACAAAATCTTTTCTAAATTACTTGCAGAAAGGCTCAAAAGGGTCGTAAGTAATCTGATTTCTCCTAACCAAAATGCTTTAATTAAGGGAAGACAAATCACTGATGCCGCTTTGGTGGCAAATGAAAGTCTTGATAATTTGTTGAGGAGGAAGCAAAGAGGGGTGGCATGTAAGCTTGATTTAGAAAAGGCTTATTGAAGTTGATGAACTTTGGAGAAAAATGGATAGAATGGATCAGATTTTGTGTTTCAACCGTGAAATTTTCCATACTTATTAATGGTGACCCACAAGGTTTCTTTAGTTCTCAAAGTGGTCTCAGGCTGGGGGATCCCCTTTCATCTTATCTGTTTGTTCTGGTAATGGAAATCCTCAGCATAATGTTGAGAAAAGCTGAAAGTTTGGGGTGGGTAAGAGGTCTTAAAATAGGCAGGTTAGATCAAGAAGGCATGATGCTTAATCACATCCTGTATGCAGATGATTCTCTCCTATTTTGTGAAGCTGATAAAGAGTAGATGCTATATTTCAGAGGATGTCTTTTATGCTATGAAGTTGTTACGGGTATGAGAGTCAACCTGGCAAAGAGCAGTATTTTTAGCATTAATGCTGATGACTGTGTTGAGGAACTAGCAGATATTATGGGATGCAGGGTGGAAAAGTTTCCCACCACCTATTTGGGGCTTCCATTAGGGGCGAAGAGTAGGGATAAGAACATTTGGCAAGGGGTAACAAAAAGCTAACTCCTTGGAAAAAGCAATATCTATCTCTCGGGGACAGGCTTACTTTGATCAATAATGTCTTAGATGGAATTTCAACTTACACTATGTATCTGTTTTGTATGCCTGATAAGGTTCGTAGTAAGTTGGATTCCATTAGAAGACAATTTTTATGGGATGAAAATGCAACCAAGTGAAAGTTTCGCCTGGTTAAATGGGAGTTGGTCACTGAAGATAAGGAGGGGGTAATGGGAGTGAGGAATTTAAAGTTACACAATAAAAGTTTGCTTTTTAAATGGTTATGGAGATATAATAGGGGAGGTGAAGTGGTTTGGAAAAATATGTTAGATGGTATTTATGAAAAAAAAGGGTTGGAGGCAAAATCCAGCTCAATTGAAGCAGTAAGTGAAAGTTGGGATGAATTCTCACAGTATACAAAGTTGGAGGTTGGTAATGGTGCTCGAATCAAGTTTTGGATAGATATTTGGAACGGGAATGAGAGCTTGAAGAATAGATTCCCAGGTTTATTTAGATGTGCATTAAATAAAGAGGGTCATGTTGCAGATTTTGATTCAAATTCAGGATGGCATGTCACTTTCAGGAGGAATTTGAATGATTGGGAGGTTAGTAGTTTTTGTCAATTGTTGCAACAACTGAGCACATACCAAATTGATCTGAATAGGGAAGACAAATTAATTTGGATTAACAGCAGGGACAATAATTTTTCAGTGAACAATTGCTATAAAATGCTTCTACATCAGAATAGCCAGGAAGTTTCAAATTGGCATTGGAGGATGATATGGAAAATCAAGGCACCCACGAAAGCAACCTGTTTTGATTGGTTAGCAGCTAAAGACGCTTGTCTTGGAACAAATTGCAAACAAGATGCTTTCCTTTGTGTAGCAGATGCTACTTTTGCAAAAATAAGGAGGAAACTATTGAATATTTATTCCTAAATTGTAGTTTTTTGAGGCAATGCTGGGAATTTTTTCTTTCTATCATGAGAGTATCTCTGGTTATACCACAGAAAATTAGCAGTCTGTTCGAAATTTGGCAGGCTCAGGGAATAAAAGAGAATTAAAGAAGATATGGAGGACAATTCCCATCTGTATATTGTGGACTGTTTGGCCTGAAAGAAATAAGGCATGCTTTGAAGGAAAGATGGTGTGGATTCCTAGAGTCAAGAACAAATGCCTCAAAAATCTCTTCCTATGGTGTTCCAATAGCAATCTAGATAGGATGGATCATTATTTGAGTTTCTTAGGGGGTAATATTTAGTGTGACTGATGATAGTTATGCAGCTCTGCTTATGTACCAGCTTGGTACCAGTTGAATAAAAAACTTATCAAAAAAAGTTTACCACACAAGTTGAGGCTTGAGATGTCTCGCTGTCAACAACAACCTCAAACCAATCAGGTCTCCACACCAGCAATATCCTTCCATTATATTGAGAGGCATGATTGCTAGTGTAACTCCAACCCCCAAACATGTTATTCATAGTTTGTGCCACCCTATTCACCTTAATCTTTGTTTCTAAAAAAACCATTAATCCTACATCCAACTTATTGCAGTGGAGATTAACCTCCTGCTTATTGAGGCCATTAAGACCTCTGACATTCTAACTTAGCAGCTTAACCATCCCCCGAAGGGACTACAGTGCTTCCAACCTCTTTCTTGACTTCAGCAGGTTGCTTGCTGGTACCCACCCTCGCTGTATTCAACACTTGATAAAAAAAAAGGGCAGTCCGGTGCACTAAGCTCCCGCTATGCGCGGGGTCCGGGGAAGGGCTAGACCACAAGGGTCTATTGTACGCAACCTTACCTTGCATTTTTGCAAGAGGCTGTTTCCACGGCTTGAATCCGTGACCTCCAGGTCACATGACAGCAACTTTACCAGTTACTCCAAGTGCAGCAACTACAACATTATTCCTTGCAGTTGTTTTTGCAGGTTTAGTATAGTGTTGCCCTCCATTAGTCTGAGCTTGCTTCCCCCTTTCACCTTTATTCCCCACATTAGGTTTATTGGTCCCTATTGTATTACTCTTTGCCTGCCCAGTATGTGCTTCCACCATTTGTGTACTCTCACTAGCATTGATATCATCTCCCTGATTAGCAACCTGCTCCACCACTTCAACAGGACACTGCTCAACAGGTTCACTTTGTACATTAATCTTATTTTTCCTACAAACTTCCTCCTTATGACCATACTTTTGGCACACCTTACATGAGTAGGTTGCCAATCATAAGTCACCTTCTGTTCAATCACAATTCCTCTTTCATTCCTGAAATAAATGCAATCAGGTAATGCTTCACCTACTTGCACCTCCACCAAAAGCCGTGCGAAGTTCAATCCTACTTTCTTCTCTGTGTGCTTATCAGCCATCAATGGCTTTCCTACCAAGCTCCCAATCTTACTAAGCCCCTTAGCACTCCAATATTTAAAATCTAGCCCCGGGAGCTTTATCCATATTGGAACAGAATAGAGTTCATCCCGGGAAAACTCCATCTCTGGACTCCATGCTTTTACAATGAATGACTTGTTATCGAAGTGGTATATCCCTCCTTGAATCACCTCCAGTTGTCTTGAGCCGAATCAAATCTCACCAAGACAATGCCATTTTTCATCATGGCAATTTTATTGATCCCATGTTTCCCCCATTGTCTCTGTATGAAACCATTTAGCACTGAAAATGGTGGGTGTGCCCCCAAAACATAACACACTACTGAGTATTTCCAAAACGCAATTTCAGAGCTAATATCCTCCTGCTCTATTTCACATATCAATTGTTCCCCCTGATTTCCAGGTGCGACATACTCTAATTTAAAACCCGCATTCGATAACTTTGATATATCAAAATTATCTCACACAGATCCATGTTTCTCACTAGCAACAGTATCAGAACTCTGACCTGGTTTCAGCGCAATCCCTTCTACTTCATCTACCCAAGACAAACCACTTCCCCTTTCTGGAGTTTGAATTAGGGTTGCCCACTCTTCTGCCTTCTCCCTACCTGATACTACTTTGCTTTTAGCTGGTAACTGCGTCTCCATCTTGTCAGTACCCTTGTTCCCATTCAATTCAACTCCTGTGCTTGCATCCGTCGTTTTTGTACCTTCTACTATTGCCGTCGATGAGTTTGCCTTAGCTGGGCTCATCGTTGACAATTGTGTATATGAAACCCCCTTCGTAATTACTGTTCCATTTGAGTTGTTCAATTTCGCTACAGGTATTTGCTTCGCACCTGTAGCTGGTGTACTATCCTTCTTCTCCGCTTCGTCCTGATCAGTATACCGCACCGGCTTCGCAGCTTTAGGTCTCCTTCCCATGGAGTACGCACGTTATGCTAACGTCCGCCGAGAGAACCCAAAGCTTTCCCACCTATTTTTGTACGTTTTACATCACTCACGTGATGCTGATGTAGTAGTGAAATCCTAAGTTTCTCGGACTCAGGTGCGGGTATCCGATACGGGTACGTATCCGAGCGTTGGATTCGGCAAAATCTAAATTTTAAGGTTCGGGGGTGCGTATCCCGGTATTGATACGGGTGCGGGGATTCGTCTAAGATAATTTAAAATTATAAAAATTAGAGCTATAAATATATATCGTTGCTACTGTCTACCATCCAAACTCGGAACACGACCTTGAATTCTTGGTTTCTTTGAAACACGAAGCAGCAAAAATGGGACAAAAATGCTATAATATTGAAGGTATGCCATTTCCCTTATCTTAAATCCATTTTATTTTTAATTTTGAGAAATCAAATCTCAATTTCCCCCCCAAATTTCCGATGTACTCCGGTCAAAGTATCCGAAGTTGGTAGACTGTATCCGGGACATATCCCACACCCGTATCCCCGTATCCGGACGGGGACGGCACCCAAAACGGAGAGTGTGTGCAACTTTGGTGAAATCATCTTACCTTTTATTAGAAGTGGTGAGGAAAATCCAAAGCTTTGCTTCAATAAAATAATCTAAACTTTTGTATGAGAGAATAAAGGGGTGATGGTTTGAGGTAGAAGTACTGAAGTAGTGTTGAATTCTGGAAACTAGAATTTTGTACATATGAATTAGAGATTTGGAAGTTACATTATTAGGAGCTATGCCTTAGGTGGTATTCAATGTCAATGCTTATGCAAGATAGAATTCTTTATAAAGTTATGACAAGGTATCGAGTATTTTCATCATGCATCTATTAGAACTGAATGTATTCAGTGAACAATTTAGCAGTTATTATTGTCTTTTCTTCTCTATCTTCTGTTCTTTGGCTGAAACAGGAGTCTGTGGCATGTAAAAATCGCATTCATATGCTATTATTGGACCATCAGTACTGCATGCTCGCTGATGCTGGGATATTTGGGTTGAACATGACCTGACATAGGTAGTTTTGTAGTTGTACAATAGTTGATAACCAGGAAAAGAAGTCTTTCCAGTGAATGACGTTTCCATCAACAAAAATGTTTATACAGTAATACTATTAAGTTTTACTTAACAAGTGTACTCCATTTGACCTGGTATAGTTCCAGTCTTGGATATATAGTGGGAGTTGCTACCATGTTTACAATGACTTTTTTTGGTTATGTAAGGTTCTCCATAATTCATTCTCTAATGAAGATTCTATGCCAGATCTGAAGTTGAAAGACATGAATCTTGTGGAAGCATACTACAAATGGAATAATCTCTTGCAAAAAATGGCACAGAATAAGTGTCATGGTTGTATTAAATTGGACGAGCACATGAAATTAGCTAGAGAATTAAAGCGGCACCGAGAGGAAGTGAATGCTTTGAAGTTTGAAATGTCAGATGAGGCACTTCAGCAGATGCCAGATTTTCAGGGTCGGGTATGGAACCACAGTATCATAAGAATTTATTTGGTTTCCTTTTTCGTGCCAATCAATTCTTGCAAAGGAAGGGATCATAAACATCCCCTTTTACTCTATTTGCAGATAGATGTGTTAAAAGAAATTGGCTGTATAGATGCTGACCTTGTAGTTCAAATCAAAGGCCGTGTTGCTTGCGAAATGAATTCTGGAGAGGAGTTGATATGCACAGAATGTTTATTTGAGAATCAACTAGATGATCTGGGACCAGAAGAGGCAGTGGCGATCATGTCTTCCTTTGTGTTTCAGCAGAAGGAGACTTCTGAATCTTTTCTCACGCCAAAGCTTTCTCAGGCTAAAGAGAGGTAAATTTTTTTTTTGAAAGTATTTGGTTTGATATGCTCATGTCTACCTGTCGATCATTTTTCCTTGTCATCCATGACATATGTATTTAATTGTTGTTGATAGTTTTGAATAAGTTTCTTTTTTTTATGAAGAGTTCTGATAAGATGTTGTGCTTGTGGTGTCTGAATTACTGAGGGATACAACAACAACATACCCAGTGAATTACTGAGGGATCAAACCTATATATCAGCCATGTCGATTTTTCTTAATGTTTCTTTAATGGATGAGCTTAAAAGACAGTATAAGACTTCTCCTTGTTATACATTAGGTTTAATGATAGAAAACTCGTCAAAATTAATTGATGAGATAGTTTTCAGGGAATATGAAATCTGATAAGGTGTATTTTTCCTGTTTTCACTGCTATATTGGACAATTTAGGGTACTAACTTGGTTTTATGTCTAGGATTGAAGAAAACATATTATTCTTGTTTTTCTACAACAACAATAACATACTGGAATGATCCTACAAGTGCGGGGGGGGGGGGGGATCATTCTTGCTTTTTTATGAGGGATAAAACATATCATGTTAAATATGTTCTCATATCAAGATGTTTTGATGTGACTTTAACTCGTAACTGCTCTCTTAGGTCCAAGTGTTTGATGAGCAATCTTTCTCCTGTAAATGATGTCATTCCTCTTTTAGATTTTGCTTCTGGTTCTTAACTCCCAGCTCATACTTGTTTTCTCCAGTATTTGGAGTTATAACCATATGATTTGTAATCATTCATGCATCTTCTTGATGCTTTTTTAATGCAACAACTTACTTCATATATATATATATATATATATATATATATGCAAGTTGACAGGACAATTTACTATGTACTAACTTGGTTTTATCTCTTTATTGGAATAAATTATATCAAGTTAAATATGTCACATGTTTCACTGAATTGCACATCCAAAGACACATCACAAGGTCACAGATCAAAGAGCTACAACACCTCTTTCTTGATATAACAAAGTCAGTGCCGTGAAGTTAGGGTTGGAGAGAGAGTTGTGGTAAGCATTTAGTGTCGTGTGTCCCACATTGATGCTGGAAATTGGCTGTTGTCTTCTTATATGGTTTTGGGGAATCCTCACCTCATCAACTAGCTTTTTGGATTGAGTTAGGTCGAAGGTCTATTTCTTATCACAGTATTAGAGCCAGACCTGTTCCTATTTTGGTTTGACTCACTGTTGGGCCCCAATGTTTGTTGTTCGCACTCCAGATGTCCGTTTTTGAGCATGCGGGGAATATTTAGTGTTCCACATTGGTGGTGGGAATGGGTTGATGTCTCCTTATATGGTCTTATGCAATTCCCACCTCATGAGTTAGCTTTTGGAGTGAAGTTAGGCCCAAGACTCATTTCTTATCAAGTGGGTTCTTCTTTGTTTGAATACAATTTTAGGACGGAAATTTTTTTCTAGCAGGCTGCCAATTGTCTTATATCGTCAGTATATGCCCTGCTTTTCCTTTATTGGAAGAATTTTGAAGAAGATGGGATTCGGTCAGATTTACAAATCAAGCATGTAGTGGTCTAAAGACCTCATTGCTGCTTGTAGGTCTTTCTCTGTAATGTACAGCTGCGTGTGGAATATCTTTTGACTAAAAAATATCCAATTTTTCCTTGGTAAAAGAGTTGCTGGACAACATAGGATAAACTTTTACACAGCTTCAGATTGTCCACAGAACATATGTCTGTCATGATTTGTGCTTACAAAGGCTGTTCCTATTTAAACGATGTGTGGCCATTTGGTTCTTTTTTACTTCTGAAGTCATGCTGTCTTTCCTTCTTGCGCTTCGTTAATGTTGTCTTTATTTGACTTGTAATTCTAGTTATTGATTATGGTGGTTTCATTCCGATTAGCTTCATTCTTGTCTTTTCTAACTGTTTTAAGTCATTCTGATGTATTCTGCAGGTATTTTCTCAATTAATTACCATAAGCTGAAACATTTTCCTTATTCTTTGGGCCTATAGGCTATTTTTTCTTTGTTTCCTTTCTCAATGACAATGTCGTTATCGTGGCATTTCAGATTATACAAAACTGCACTCGGACTTGGGGAGCTTCAAGCTCAGTTTAAGCTACCAATTGATCCACAGGAGTATGCCCAAGAGAATCTTAAGTTTGGTTTGGTTGAAGTAGTATACGAATGGGCAAAGGTTCTCTCTCTCAAACCCACAAATCTAGGATTTGCATGTATGGTTGTTGTACGACTTATATATCATAATATCCTAACGGGTATCTCTAATTCTGTTTCCCTTTTGCAGGGCACTCCATTTGCTGAGATTTGTGATCTCACCGATGTCCCTGAAGGTGTAATAGTGAGGACTATTGTCAGATTAGACGAGACATGTCGTGAATTTAGAAATGCTGCAGCAATTATGGGTAATTCTGCACTGTACAAGAAAATGGAAACTGCGTCTAATGTGATCAAGCGAGATATTGTGTTTGCAGCTAGCTTGTATATTACTGGGGTTTGATTAGGTTAGGAACCCTTGATTTCAACTGCAAATGTGTTTGCAGCTAGCTTGTATATTACTGGGGTTTGATTAGGTTAGGAACCCTTGATTTCAACTGCAAATCCAAGGGACCTGTCGAGCGTTTGTTGTACACTAAAATATGTTCGCAAGGTGTGGACTTGAGCACGGTTACCCTGCACATTGGCAAATTTGGACAGAAATTCGAGTATTTCATTTGTACATTTACCAATCTGCAATAAATTACGCCCTGATTGGCTCCGAGAAATACATGAACTTTAAGATTTACTGTAACTGTATCACATTCTTTTAAAAATTAGGCATGATTCACTATGAAGGTTAACTAGCTCTTGATTGTGATTAATGCTAAGTGAGCTGTTGATCTGGTCATCCTTTCTCTTTTTTTTTCCTGGGGGTGGGGGTGGGGAGGGGGAGGAAGCGGTTGTTTAACCATCTGGTACTCGAATCCTATTGGTTCAACTAATTCGAATTCATGTCAATTAGTCTGACTAAGAGGGTAGAAAAGCGCTCCCCTTCAAAAAAAAAATTCATTCTCAAGGTTCAAACTCAGAGACTTTTGGTTAAGGTTTAGGTTATTTCAAACAATTCCACTATACTCCTTTGGTGGTGATTTATCCAGCTTTTATGATCAATATTATTTATGTCCGTCGTTTTATAACTAGCATGTAGTAGACTGCTGGAAATAACAAGAAAAGGGAAATAAGAGCAGAGATTTAGAAAAAGCGTTTGAAAGAATTTATATAGCATTTTATTGTAATACAACCAAAAACAAGAGAGAGAAATTGAAGCAAAGCTTCACAGATATACAAAATATGCATGGGTCTGCAATATCCAGATGCTGCATTTATCAGGACTCAACTTCAGTTATCACTTCTGTTTGGTAGATAAAATTAACCTGATCCACCAAAAATGAAAAGCAATTAGATATGAAAATTGAGAAGTTCAACATCCGAAGAGAAAAACAAAACAGATTTGCCTATCATTCAATCATGTATCAAACCCAAACTAGTCATTATTGTCTATGTGAATCTTCAACTTCCCAACCAGTAGGAATATGGTCCAACTGAGATCCAGTTCCAATATTGGAAAGTAATATTCCTATAGGAAGAGTTATTAATAGTGTACTATTTGAGTTAGTTCGCTCAGATGTGTAGAGACATGCTCTTGCTCTTTCTTTATCGAGTTATAAATTAGAGTGGATAAGTTAAGAAACCCCTAATTAATATCATTTTACGAGTTTCATATCTAAACTATTGAGTGTTCACAGAACCGTCTAAGCTACCATGAACTCTTATTAATATACCTCTGAAGGAATATGACATGCTACGTGAACATCATACTCCAAAAGTTGATTCAAAGAGTTCCAATTGACACGTGGAAACAAATTGAGTGAATAGGTTAACAAACCCCCCCCCCCCACCCCCCACCCCCACCCCCACCCCCACCCCCAAACCTATCAAACTATTGGTGTCCACATAACCCCTGAACTATCATGAACTCATTGTGCCATGTGAGCTCATTTCTATGACTTTTTTCATCTCCCACATGCAAGTTATCCCAAACATTCTGTAGCATATTTAACCAGTTTATTTTTTAACCTAAAGAACGTTAAAGTCTAGGGGTAACAAATACACCAATACATTAGGTATGAGTTTAGGGCTTTTTGTAAAATTGTGCATTTATGACAGTTTTTTCTTCAAGCCATATAAAGACTTCTTCAAATGACAGACATTTCAATACTTTCCCTGAACAACAAAATCAAGTGGCTGCTCCATATATACTTCCTCTTGAAGATCACCATAGAGGAACATATTCTTGATATCCAATTGATGCAAAGGCCAATTTTCAGATGCAACTAGAGAAATGAATAAGCACGCATAAGTGAGTTTGGCAACCGGAGAAAAAGTATCTGAATAATCCACCCCATAAGTCTGAGCATATCCTTTAGCCATAAGTCTGACTTTAAGTCTAGCCACAGAGCCATCTGAATTAACTTTAATTGTGAACACCTACTTACACTCCACGAATTTCTTCCGATCGATAAGTTCACCAAATCCCACATGATATTTTCCTCTAAGACATGTATTTCTTCAAGCATTACAACAGATCATCCAGGGTGACTCAAAACCTCCTTCACTGTTTTGGGTACAAAGATGGAGTCTAGAGAAGCGATCAAAGATCTAGATGCAGAGGATAAGCAATCATAGAAAACAAAATTAGCAATGGTATATGTGGATTTGCAAGACCGTGTACCTTTGCGAAGAGCAATAGGGAGGTCACAGTTTTCTGGAGGATCAGGTGACAGAAATGGTGCATGACAAGTATTATCAATCTCTCGCCTCCTTGAGTAAACTTGAACAATTGGCGGTCTTGCTACTGCAGATGGAGCAGAAACTGAAGGTACACTAGTCGGGTAATGATCAACAGAAGAACTGGGAGATGAAGGAACAACATCTGATTGTTCTATCGAAACACGGGTGACTGGATAGACTAACCACTCATCTTCCTCCTCCTGAGTTGTAGAAATGGGAGGTATATAAAAAATGGTGTAGTCTCTGAAAATACCACATCATTTGACACAAGATATTTTCCAAAATCTGTAGAATAACATCGATACCCTTTCTGAAGGTGAGAATCGTCCAAAAAACACACTTCAAAGCCTTATGATCTAACTTGATAACAGATGGTCGAATATCGAACGTAACATGTGCTTCCAAATATCTTAGGTTCCAGGGGAAATAGTCACTTGTTTGGAAAAAGAACATTGTAAGGTGTATTACCAACAAGCACAGTAGATGGCATGTGATTAACGAGAAAACAAGCCGTAGAGACCGTATCTGCCCAAAAATGTTTAGGAACCTTCATTTGGAACAAAAGTGTCCAAGCTGTCTCAAGTAGATGCCTATTCTTCCTCTCAGCAACTCCATTTTACGAAGGTGTCAACACATAAAGACTGGTGGAGAATACCATGTTGTCTCATATATGACTGAAACGATTCTGACATATATTTTTTAGCGTTGTCACTTCATAGAGTGCGTATCGAAATATTAAATTGAGTTTTAACTTCAACACAGAAGACACAAAAATGAGTAAACACTTTAGAACAACTCTTCATAAAATAAATCCAAGTCATCCGAGAGAAATCATCCACAAAAGTGACAAAATACTTATGCTCAATTTTGAAAATGACAGAACATGATCCCTAAACATCAAAATGAACTAACTCAAAAGCAGACTCATCGCTCTTATTAACCCTTGGACCTATTGAACTGCGATGATGTTTTGCAAATCAACATGACTCACATTCCAATGAAGAAATATTCTTTAACTGAGGACAAAATTTCTTCAACAGAGATAGAGAAAGATGTCCTAGTCGATAATGTGCTTCAAATGGAGATACGACACTAGAGCAGGCAACCGACTATGCCTCCCACTCATCAAGGATGTAAAGATCAGCTACATGTCCTTTACCAATAACCTGATTTATTGTAAGATCACGAAATATGCAATAATCGAAAAAGAATGATATATAACAATTGAGGTCTATGGTAACTTTGCTAACATAAATCAAATTAAAGGCCAACTTTGATAGACTTAATACAAATGACAGGATAATAGAGGAGGTTGGTTTATCAGTCCTATATCCAACACTAATACAAGTTGATCTATCAGCTACAATAACACGAGAGAGTACTTTGTGTAATCGGAAGCTAGAAAAAACATTAGGATTACCTGTCATGTGATTTATGGCACCTGAATCAATCACTCATTTATTTAAAAAGGTGATAAGACATGTTTTATCTGACTCCCTAAAAGCATTAATTGAAGTGAATTCCTTCAATGATTTCTGATATTGAAGAAATTTGACAAATTCCTCAGCCAAAACCAAAACATTTTATCAGATAATGGACTAGAAGCAACCATTTCCCCAAACTCACAGTATCAAAGAAAATTTTCTAATCTAATATATAGAAGTATGGGTGTCAATGGTACAGTTCGGTTGGTTATTTTCTAAAAATTATAACATACCTATTTTTCGGTTAGTCTATTGATTATAACCATAATTAGAATTTTTAAAACCGTCCCAATCATGTCGGTTCTGCATCTTCATGAGTCACCTTCATGTAATTGAGTTTTTTGTTAAATATTACTAAAGCCAGGTCAATAATGTATAATTCTTCTATTTTATAATGGTAGGGTAGGTTTTGATAGTACATGTACTCTTCAAGGCCCGAGGTAATGTTTTTCACTTTTAAATTTAACATATAAAATATATTTATTTGATTCGATTCGATCTTTTTTTATATTCTTTTATAAAAATAAAAAATCTACTTAATTATTCGATTCGGTTTTTAAAATAGTTTTGACACACCAATATAAAATAGAAGAACCCTAAAGCTCCTCTCGGTCTCAGGGGGCCTTTTAGTCTTTTTGGTTACATTTAATAATGTTTAATTACAGTGGGCTTTGTACAGCTACACCGACGTGCCCTAAATATCGGATAAGAACTTATATTAACGGTGACCTGCAACACTTGTCATTGTTAAATAATACTTCATTCCTGTATTCCTGTAATTCATTGGAACGAGTTTGGAGTAAGTGGTAAAATTGGTGCCGTGATCATGAGGTGTGCCATGTGATTAGAAGGTGTTCTAAGTCTTGCAAATCAAAATGCAACATACTTGCGTAACACCTTGTCGTCCGGCCCTTTCTCGATCTGCCTATAGCGGGAGCTTAGTGTTTGCGTAACACCTTGTGGTCCGTCCTTCCCGACCTGCTCATAGCGGGAGCTTAGTGTACCGGACTACCTTTTACTCCCTTTATTCCTCGAATTCTCCTTCTATCAATTTCAATAGTTTCCTATTTTTTCAGTTTTCTTTGAGATGTCGGTTTATCTGAAGAAATTCACCTCCTAATGACTAGACGTATGAATTGAGTTTGGGATTTTTGCTTCTTTTAAGGGTGAGGGTATTCAGTTTATCAGCAACTGAAAGAAAAAAATTACAGACTTGCTATTCGAACAGGTAGCTTCAAGAAAGGAACAACATAACAAAAACTGTGACATGGGAAAAAAATTCCAATATGTGGGATAATTTGACTGACAACTTAAGGTTGAACTAAAGCAACAACAACAACATATAGGTAGAACGTTGTTTCTGAGAGACCTCGGCGGCTCAAAGCATAAGCACAAACAAAGCCAAAGTAAAAGCAACTCGGTCAAAAAAAAATTAAAACAATATAAAAATGCTGATATAAAAAACGAATAAGTCATGATAGCTCATTCTGAAAGAGTAAGTATAAACTAGCACGGGTAAAAAAACTAAACAAAGTATACTAAAGAATATGTTGTTCCTTCAATGTGAAATAAAAATTTGAACAGATTCGCACAACAGATACTGTATTGAATCAACTAAAAAATATGTTGTTCCTTCAATGTAGATAAGCAACTTGATGGGTTGCTCATTGGTGTGTTGTTGCTGGTTAAAAAACCTACTCCAGCTTTTCCCTCTTCCGGTGTTGCATTATCTGCTTCTGCGTTTTTTAATTAACTTGTAAACTTAGTTGAGGGAAATGATGGAGGAATTTGAAGAGCTGCACAAAAGTTGTATGTTAATGGCATAGCCATTAGTCCAGAACAACATATTACGTTTTGACTTGTACATATATTTCTGCGTGTATAAGCCATTGTTAGAAATCTGATGCTGCAAATGTATACGCTGTTAACAATACAGATGCTGGTGGATAGAAAACCAACGCTGCCAACTTCTTGCTTCCAAAAAAGGAAGCGACATTACTCAGCAGAAAGAGCTTCTAAAATCAAGCTTAGGAGACATGATCTGTATACACAATTGTCAGTTGACTAAAAAGAGACGCTCTTATCGGCGCTACAAGAAAAAAATCTTGAATCAGTTAGCCAAAGTCTCTTGGTTGATCGCGCTGACGAAGCATTTTGTTGTGAAGTTGGTGCTGCGCTACCTAGACAAAGAACTCTAACGATAGGAGAGTCATCTTCCGTTACAAAAAAAGGTTAGATACCAAAAAAAAAAAAACCTTACGTATATACAACTATGTATGTTGTTGATGATTTTACTTGGATAAGCATGGCTGACGGTAAACATGTTTTCCCTCCTACAGTAGCCGATACATCTAGCGCCTACGCCCCACCAACGGGTTCTGGCAAAGGAAAGAATATCACTGGCCACTTTCTGTATTCGAACTTGGTTAGGTATAATTAAATGTTGTTTCAACTTTCATTTATCAAAAACATTTCATATATTAATTAGACTGATTACTTATTAGGTTCAACATCAAATGCCCCCACTGAACCGCATGATCCAGCGGTGTCAGCTGTTGCAAAAAGAGGTTTGTCTTAGTCTAATATAGCAACAATGCTTTCGGATATGTTGTCTAAAGTGATGTGATATATTATTGCAACTGATATATACAGGTAATAGACCAAAAACAGTAGGCTGTTGGAATTTTAAACAGCTTCCCAGTAATGCAAGCATTTTAAAAACAGTAGCAGATTGTAAATATTGTAGAGCGAAAAGATTTGAATATGAATCAGCAGGGTTTTGTTGTAGCAATGGTTCAGTTAAGTTAACATCGCATGAAATGCCTAATGAATTGTTGAATCTCTATTTAGGTAATACTGAAGAATCTGAACACTTTCGTACTTACCTTAGAGTCTACAATAACATGTTTGCATTCACCTCACTTGGAGTGACCTATGACAAAGTGCTAGCAAAAAGAAACCATGGTATTTATACATTCAAGGTACAAGGGCAAATGTATCACTTCATAAATGATTTAGTTCCGTCAAATCAACAACCAAGAAACTTACAATTATATTCTTATGATGATAACACAGAAATGTTGAATCGAATGGCTTCCTCAAGTATACTTCGACAGTCAGTTGTTGAGAAGTTAATGGATATTCTCAAGATAAATCCTTACTGTATTTTCTTGAAGTCTCTGGTACATATCCCTGAGTTGCCAAACTTTTATATTGCGTTGAGGTGTGATTC
Organism: Anisodus acutangulus; assembly: GCA_029783415.1. Lineage (NCBI taxonomy): Eukaryota > Viridiplantae > Streptophyta > Magnoliopsida > Solanales > Solanaceae > Anisodus > Anisodus acutangulus. Next base: position 52,194,575 of record CM056497.1, read on the forward strand.
CCGTTTAGATCAACGGATATATAACCTACCAAGTGTATCCGAAGTGGCAGGGATATGGCTAGACCAAGAAACAAACAATAATAATTCTGCACCCCATATTCGAATTTATAAGTAACAAAAGTCAATCAGTAAATTACTATTATGGTTGCTATGATCCTTTGCAATATCCACTCTTATTTCCATATTGTCAAAATGGATGGCATTGTGGTATTCAAAAGGTTGTACTGCCAGAGAATAATTCGAGAAAGAGAAAGAGAGCTTACTACGAAAATGAAGAACTTCCAATTTAATCTAATATGTGTTCAATTGATGGACTACTTGATATGGAAGGTGAGGTTCTGCAAAAAGGAAAAGGAAAAAGGGATACTGTTTCTTGTCTTGAATACTACTGTTACAAACTTCAGATGAGAGACAATGAGGAAAACGGGATTTTGCACTCTGGTAGGTTATTTCAGCAATACTCAGTTGATGAATTCATAAAAGTGGAAACTCAAAGGCTAGATTTTGCATCCTTTAACCAGGATTTATTTCGGGTTGATGTACTACAAGGAATTCTTGATATACTAAGACTTGGTGAAAGAGAAGCTTCTAAGATGGGAAAAAAAATTCCTTCCAGCCAGTTTTACAGGTGGTCCAAGAGATATGCGTCGGCGTTATATGGATGCTATTGCATTAGTCCAACATTTTGGAATGCCTGATATATTTCCTACCATGACATGTAATCCCTCTTGGCCAGAAATAAAAGAACATTTGCTCCCAACAGATGAAGCTCAAAATAGGCCTGATTTGGTTAGTCGTGTATTCAAAGCGAAGGTAGAAGAGATGAAAACAGATATACTAAAAAGAAACATATTTGGAAAAGTTGCTGCTTTTATGTACACTACAGAATTTCAAAAGTGCGGTCTTCCCCATGCTCATTTCCTTGTTATACTTACTGATGACTATAAATTATTGACACCTGAGACCTATGACAAATTTGTTTCCGCTGAGCTACCTGATCCTGATGCAAACCCTTACTTATATAAGCTTGTTATTAAACATATGATGCATGGCCCTTGTGGTCACTTGAATCCTACAAATTCATGTATGAAGAAATTTGCCGGACAACAATTTGCCTCTTTTAAGAAAAATGACAGCATAAATAACATCGTGAAGAATCCTATGATTAACAAGACCATGTTGACAGAATTTTTCCTGATGAACGAAACAAACAAACATGCAAAAGAGCTTAATTGTACAAAAAATTATTATACAAAGATTTATTGTACAAAGATTAACCACTTACTATTACATTGTCAAGTAGTTACGCCAGACTATTCCTGGAGATAGTAGTCCTGCTTCCTCAACACTACTATCAGTAGATCGCGGGATGTGCCTGAATGACCAGAGTTTGAAAGTTTTTTTTTTTTTTTTGTGAATGAACAAGGGAGTTTGGTAGACACTTGAACTTTTGAATTACATTATTAAACCATCCAAAGCTTTTGAAAACTTCAATCTTCTTTTCAAACGTAAGTTTTTTTTTTTTGAGACACTGAAGTGTGAAATTCATACGGGAAAACCGGAGAGTCAACCGGAATTCCAAAATCTTCTTTCACCATAAGCAACACCTTCACAACTCACTTAGCACCTTCACAAAATTTACCCCTAGATAAATGAGTTTTTATGTAATCAAGAAACTATAATGATTAGGTAGTATTTAATTAAGGTTAGTTTAGTCAAAATACTTATTTTTTTCTAGAAATTAATATTTTCTTAAAGGCTAAGTGAACACTTATTTTAAACCGGGGGAACTACTTTTTAATTTCAGAAAAAAGGTCCCTTGTCCTTCCTATAAATTCTTTGATGCTAATCACTCTTTCTCCTCCTTTTTTAAGTTGCTCGGACTCGGGTGGGGTATCCGATACGGGTACGTATTCAAGTGTTGGATTTGACAAAATCTAAATTTTAAGATTCGAGGGTGCATATCCAGGGATGGATACGGGTGCGGGAATTTGGCTACAAATAAATTAATTTCTTTGAAACACGAAGCACCTAATGTCTATCATCCAAACTCAGAATACGACCTTGAATTCTTGATTTCTTTGAAACACGAAGCAGCAAAAATGAGACAAAAATAGTATAATATTGAAGGTATGTCATTTCCTTATCTTAAATCCATTTTATCTTTAATTTTGAAAAATCAAATCTCAATTTCCCCACAAATTTCTGATGTACTCCTATTAAAGTATCCCGTATCCGTAACGTATTCCGCTCCCGCAGCCCGCAGCGTATCCCCGTATCCGGACGGGACGACACCCAAAACGAAGAGTCCGTGCAACTTAGCTTCTTTCTATAGAGCTTCTACTACATAAATTCTTTGATGCTCATCACTCTTTCTCGTCTTCTACAGAGCTTCTACTACATCATAAATTTCTCAGGCAATGTCGTTAATGATGATGATGATGTCGGATTTGGTGAGTGTAATTACTACGGAGACTTCATTCTTTAAACGAAGTCTGGATAAACATCTGATTCCAGCTATTCATTCTCTTAGGAGTATTCTGGGCAGTGGAAACTTTTTGTTAAAAAAAGTGAAATGTTTCTGGAGGGTGGTGCGGGTGAGGTGGTTGGTGTAATGTTACGACTTATTTTTCCTACTTTCATTAAGAAAGTCATTTTCTTCATTTTTTATTTTTATAAAGAAAATATTTTGACCAAATAAATATGAGAAAATTGGAAAACATTTCTCCCTCGTGTTTCTCAACGTAATATACATAATAACAAAATCTTACTATTTAGTGTCATGTGTGCAATCCCGCTCCTTGACGCTTTAATATTAATTGTGTTGACTATGTGTACGGACCTGTTCCTTGGTTAAACACATATAATAAATGAAAGACCTTGTGTGCATATATGTTCCTAGGTCTAAACAATTAAATCACGTTGTATCCAAGAATTAATTTTAGCCAAATAGGAGTTGATAAAAGCGACCATAAACTACGGGACTCGGAAAATGCCTAATACCTTCTCCCTGGTCAACAAATTTTTTTACCCGGTCTTTTGTTTTTGTAGACCAATAATAAATAGAGTCATTTTCTTTTGATCAGGGATTCGTAAGGTGACTAGAAACACCAAAACTCAATTTCAAGTGGCGACTCTGTAAATAAATAATCACTTTTCAAAATCGTCACTTCAAATGGAAAAACCCTTTTAATAATAGAACCTCTGCTTCGCGGGGGTGGAAAAGCAGTGTGACACCTAGTAATCCCACAAGTGGGGTCTGGGGAGGGTGGTGTGTACGCAACCTTTTCTCTTCCTTGTGAAGGTAGAGAGACTGTTTTGTGATAGACCCTCGGCTCAAGTAAAGCATAATAAATCAAGTATTGAAGGAAAATGCAGTAGTGAAGTAGCCATGTTCAATATTATGGATAGAGAACAGTAGCAACAACACATAATACATTACTGAAGCAGGGAAACAACGGGTAATAATAAAATCGAAGAACAAGATAGTATGTGAATAATAATAACTATACTGATAAGGGTAACAATAGAATGCTCGATTACCTACTAACCATCTACCCTAAACCTCAACCTTCATATCTTCCTATCTAGTGGAATGTACAACTTCTAGTGGAATATCTTTTGACTGAAAAATATCCAAATTTCCCTCGGTAAAAGAGTTACTGGCAACAGAGAACAGAATTTTTCACAGCTTCAGATCGTCCACAGAACATGTCTGTCATGATTTGTGCTTACCAAGGCTGTTACTATTTAAACGATGTGTGGTCACTTGGTTCTTTTTTACTTCTGAAGTCATGTTCTCTCCTTCTTGCACTTTCTCAATGTTGTCTTTATTTCACTAGTGTAATTCTAGTTGTTGATTATGGTGATTTCATTCTTATTAACTTCATCTTTTCTAATTGTTACAAGTCATTCTGTAGGTATTTTCTCATTAATTACCATGAGCTGAAACTTTATCCCTATTCTTTGGGCCTATTGACTATTTTTTTTTTTGTTTCCTTTTTCTCAATGACAATGTCATTATCGTTTCATTTCAGATTATATGAAACTGCAATAAGACTTGGGGAGCTTCAGGCTCAGTTTAAGCTGCCAATTGATCCACAGGAGTATGCCCAAGAGAATCTTAAGTTCAGTTTGGTTGTGTTAAACAGAGCAATATACATGTGATATACACTGAATATATATCACATGTATATTGCGGAATGAGGCAGGCCAGCAACACGCCCAGTTGGGTTGGGCCTCTCGGCAGCCCAGTAGGCAATAGAGGCAACAGCCCAGCAGTGGGCCTCTCGGTAGCCCAGCACATCCAGCGAAAACAGTGGGCAAATATTTGTATATTAAGGAAAGTATATTGTGTGTATATTGTAGTATATTCATTACCATAATTAGTGTTATACACCTACCATAATTGTAGAGTTATAATTATGGTAGAATAAGGTTTTAGGAATAGATTAGGAATAGGATTCTCCTATTTTAACTTGTACATATATATCTATTCAATCAAGGAAAATAATCAAGGGGATTATTTCTTTCATGGTATCAAGAGACTATGTCTAAACAAAAGTTTTTCTCTCAAACTTTTTCCTCCTCTTTGGCCGAGAACCCCCCCCCCTCGGGTTTTTCTCTCCAAATATCTCGTCTTCCGCTCTCAAAAACCTCTCTTAAATTTATCCTCCTTCTTTGTTCTTTCAAATATGTCTAAGAACAATTTTCACCCTGCCCTCACGGTTTCCAATATCAAGCTCAGTGTCCCAATTGTCCTTGAGATGGAAAACGTTCAATATGCAATGTGGGTGGAGTTGTTTAAAATTCACGCTATCTCTTATCAAGTTCTTCATCACATAATTCCTCCCGCTAGACCCCTTCCTGCGGAGGATCCTGAGGTGTGGATTACACTTGATGCTACCGTTCTTCGGTGGATATACGCCACTATTTCAGTGGACCTTCTACAGACGATTATGGAGCCCGATACCACGGCTATGGCTGCATGGAATATATTGCGTGACATATTCCAAGACAACCAACATTCCCGTATCGTCACACTCGAGCAGGAATTCTTTCTCGTTCGAATGGATGTATTTCCGAACGTTTCTGCATATTGCAAGAAACTAAAGGAATTGGTGGATCAACTCCGTAACGTTGGCGCACCAGTAACAAATAATCGTCTAGTTCTACAGTTGGTTGCCGGTCTTTCGGAGGCCTATAATGGTGTTGGCACTCTCCTTCGCCAAAGCAACCCTCTTCCCGACTTCCATCAAGCCCGCTCCATGCTTACGTTGAAAGAAGCCGGTTTGGCTAAAAAGGCGGCTACCGGAGCAAGTCCAGTTGTCATGATGGCATCCTTTCCTAATCCGTCAGTTTTTGTTAATAATTCGGGCCAAAACCATAATAATGGTGGCGGCAAGAATAATCGTAAGAATAATAACAAAAACCGCGGGGGCAAACGCGGTGGTAATGGTGGAGGTTCTGGTAGTCAGCAAAACCTCAGTGGGTCCCATCCAATGAACAGTGGCCCACCACCCCCATGGGCCCAGCAGTGGGGCCCATGGCGATGCAAAGCGATGGCGATGGACCGTGGGCGGCAGCCCATACCAGAGTAACAGAAATTCCAACGGCGGTGGTCGCCAACAATCCAGGCCCAATGCCCGGTGGCGCCCATCGCCAGCTGGGCCCAACAAATGCAGCGATGGTAGCGATTCGAGCCGGTCCAAAGACGGCCAGGAGTTCTTGGGCCCCGACCTCCGCAAGCCAATCATGCAGCAGGCCCTACTCAGACCGATATCGAGGCTGCGATGCACACGTTGGGATTAACTCAACCGGACCAAAATTGGTACATGGACACCGGGGCCACTACTCACATGACTTCCGACTCAGGTACTCTCTCATCTTATTCCAATTTGAGCACCCCTTGGGGGATAATCATTGGTAATGGCAGTTCTATTCCAATTCTAGGGTATGGTCAGAAAACGTTGTCTCCCCCCAATCCACCACTCCTCTTGAAAAATACTTTACATGCTCCTAAATTGATTAAAAATTTAGTGTATGTCCGAAAGTTCACAAATGACAATTCTGTTTCTGTTGAATTTGATCCTTTCGGTTTCTCTGTGAAGGATTTCAAGACGGGGAGTCATCTCATGAGGTGTGATAGTAGGGGAGATCTATATCCTATCATGCCCGATTTCAGTCCATCAAGTCCAGCCTTGCCATCAGCTTTTGCAGCCATCTCTCCTTCCATGTGGCATGCTCGTTTGGGTCATCCGGGATCTTCTATGTTATCAGTTTTAGATAAAAATAGCTTTATTTCTTGTAAGAATACGAGTCGTACTCCAATTTGTCAGTCTTGTTCATTAGGAAAAATTGTTAAGTTGCCATTTGTAGACTCCAATTCTCATACTTCTATGCCATTTGACATTATTCATAGCGACTTATGGACATCTCTTGTTCTTAGTTCAATGGGTCATCGATATTATGTTCTCTTCTTAGATGATTATTCTAGATTTTTGTGGACGTTTCCAATTGCGAATAAATCACAAGTGTTTTCCGTCTTCATAAAATTTAGAGCGTTCATTCGTACTCAATTCGAAAGAGAAATAAAAAATATTCAATGTGATAATGGGAAGGAGTATGACAATAGAGAGTTTCGAGAATTTTGTGCTACTCATGGGATAAATTTTCGGTTTTCATGTCCTCATACATCTTCACAAAATGGGAAAGCCGAACGCAAAATTCGTTCCATAAATAACATTGTCCGAACTCTCCTAATCCATGCCTCCATACCTCCGTATTTTTGGCATCATGCTCTACAAATGGCCACTTACCTTCTTAACATAATTTCGTCTAAAGGTCTGACATATTCTTCCCCTCTCAAAATCTTATATAATAAAAATCTGTCTTATTCTCATCTTCGGATTTTTGGGTGCTTGTGTTATCCGTTATTCCCATCCACCACAATTAACAAACTTCAGGCTCGTTCTACTCCGTGTGTATTTTTGGGTTATCCGTCGAATCATCGTGGTTATAAGTGTTTTGATTTATCCTCCAAGAAAATCATTATAAATCGTCATGTCATTTTTGATGAAACCCAATTCCCTTTCACGAAAGTTCATACTCCCGAGCCTAAGTCGTATAATTTTTTGGATGACCAAATATCCCCGTATATTATTCGGAATTTTCAGACATATCCCGCACCCAAAATCCTCCAATGCCCATCGCCCATCGACCCACTATACCGCATCGCCCATCGATTCTTGGATCACCCAAGCAATTGGGCGATCCGGCCCACAGGCTGAACCGGGTCCAGATGATGATTCGATTACCGATTTGGGCCAAGAGCCCATCGCCGGTCCGTCCCATCGCCTCGCCGATCGTCCCGAGCCTAGAAAATTCCCAAAATTCCCTCAATTCTTCCTCGAGTCATAGACCAGTCACTCGTAGTCAGCGGGGTATTTTTACACCTAAAAGACAGTTTAATTTACATTATGATGTCTCTAAATCCCCCTTGCCCCGCAATCCTGTGTCCGCATTAAATGACCCTAATTGGAAAATTGCTATGACTGATGAATATAATGCTCTTATTGATAATAAGACGTGGGAGTTGGTGCCCCATCCATATAGTATTAATGTTATCAGGTCTATGTGGATTTTTGCTCATAAGGAGAATTTAGATGGGTCATTTGCTCGACATAAGGCGCGACTTGTTGGTGATGGTAAGACTCAGCAGGTTGGGATAGATTGTGGTGAGACGTTTAGTCCGGTGGTCAAACCGGCTACCATTCGCACTGTGCTTAGCTTGGCTCTTTCCAAGACTTGGCCAATTCATCAGTTGAATGTCAAGAATGCTTTTCTACATGGTGATCTCAAGGAAACAGTCTATATGCATCAGTCGTTGGGTTTCAGGGATCCAAACCGTCCTCATCATGTATGTTTGTTGAATAAGTCCTTATATGGGCTTAAGCAGTCTCCAAGGGCCTGGTACACGAGGTTTGCTGACTTTGTTTCAACTATTGGGTTCACTCACAGCAGATCAGATAATTCCTTGTTCATTTACCGTCGTTGTTCGTTCTTGGCCTACATTCTGTTGTATGTGGATGATATCATCTTGACTGCCTCTTTCGATGCCTTGCGCTAGTCTATCATGACCATGCTCAGTTCTGAGTTTGCTATGAAAGACTTAGGGCCTTTGAGTTATTTTTTGGGGATTGCCGTCAAGCGTCATTCATGTGGCTTGTTTTTGTCTCAACGAAAGTATGCTGCTGAGATCATAGAGAGGGCTGTGATGTCATCCTGTAAGTCCACTTCCACGCCAGTTGATGCAAACCCCAAGCTGAGTGCCGCAGCAGGTGCACCATACGAGGACTCGACCCGCTATCGCAGTCTTGCTGGGGCCCTCCAGTATCTTACCTTTACCAGACCGGATATTACGTATGCGGTTCAGCAGGTGTGTTTATTCATGCATGATCCCAGAGTTGAGCACATGAATGCAATCAAACGCATCATTCGGTATATTCAGGGGACACTAGACTATGGGTTGCACTTGTATCCTTCATCTACATCCACACTTGTCTCTTACACGATCTTTGGTTGGGGTGGTTGTCCCGATACAGACGATCGACTTCGCTCTTTGTATGTTCCTTGGCAACAACTTGGTCTCCTGGTCGGCAAAGCGTCAGGCAACTCTATCACGCTCAAGTGCAGAGGCAGAATATCAAGGGGTAGCGAATGTGGTCTCCGAATCATGTTGGCTGCGTAATTTGCTTTTGGAGCTTCATTGTCCCATTCAGAAGGCAACCTTGGTAAATTGCGATAACATTAGTGCCATCTACCTTTCAGGTAACCCAGTTCAACACCAACGCACTACGCATATCGAAATGGACATTCGCTTTGTCCGTGAAAAGGTTGCAAAGGGTCATGTTCGCGTATGCCATGTCCCGTCTCGTTATCAAATTGAAGACATCTTTACAAAGGGTCTACCAGCGGTTCTCTTTGAAGATTTTAGGGACAGTCTCAGCGTTCGAAGACCGTCCGCTATGACTGCGGGGGTGTGTTAAACAAAGGTAATATACCCGTGATATACACTGAATATACAACAGTATATATCACAGGTATACAGAAAAGCGGTGGGCAGCCTAGCAAAGCAGTGGGCAGTGGCCCAAGACGCTGAGGCCCATCACGGGATTTTCCCAGCAAAGCAGTGGGCAGATTTGTATAATAAGAAAAGTATATTTTGTGTATATTGTAGTGTATTTGTTACCTAGATTAGGATATACACTTACCATAATTAGGATATACACTTACCATAATTGTATAGTTAGAATTATGGTAGAATAGGGTTTTAGGAATAGAATAGGAATAGGATTCTCCTATTTTATAACTTGTATATATAACTATTCAATCAATGAAAATAATCAAGGGGATTATTTCTTTCAGTTAAGAATCAATGTCAAGCCCAAGTCCATAAGTCCAAGCCCATAGATAATTTGATGATGTAATTGCTTACAATTGCAAAGAGGTTGTGTGGTAGTGATTAAATTTAGTTTAATTAATATATTTGTGTGGTAGTAATTAAATTTAGTTTAATTATGTGTGGTGTAGATTTCATTTAATTTTCTATAAATACACAAGTCCTTAAGCCTTGTAATTCATCCAAAAGAAAAACAAAGCTATTTGCTAAATAAGAAAAGCTTTGTTAATTAAGAATTTTGCGAGTTTTCTTTAGAGTGTGTTTTATTTTCTTCTTGAGATAATTAGAGTTTTGCACTCTATCTATTCTACACATGCTTTGCTGGAAATAACAAGAAAAGGGAAATAGGAGCAGAGATATAGAGAAGCGTTTGAAAGAATTTATATACTCGCATTTATTCAAATACAGCCAAACACAAGAGAAACACATTGAAGCAAAGTTTCACAGAAAGACAAAATAATCATGGGTCTGCAATATCCATATGCTGCTTTATCAGGACTCAATTTCAGTTATCACTTCTGTTTGGTTTCTCCGATATAAAATTAACCTGATCCACCAAAAAATGAAAAGCAATTAGATATGAAATTTGAGAATTTCAACATCCAAAGAGAATAAGAAACACCATTTTCCTATCATTCACTCAAGTATCAAACCCAAAATAGAATCTTCAGCTTCCAACCAGTAGCAATATGTTCCAACTGAATCAAATTCCAATATTGTAAAGTGATATTCTTATAGTGAGAGTAACTATAGTGTACTATTTGAGTTAGTTCGCTCAGATATACGGTCCTACCCTTACTCTTTCTTTATCGAGTTATTATTAGTGTGAATAGGTTAAAAAATCTCTAAACTATTACCATTTTACTAGTTTTATATCTAAATTATCGAGTGTTCATAAAATCTCCTGAATTACCATGAACTCTTATTGAAAATACCCCTTGGAGGAATATGACATGCTACGGGAGCATCGCACTCTAAAAGCTCCTTCAAAGAGTTCCAAGTGACGGTACACATTGAAAAGAAATTGGGTGACTAGGTTAACTCCCCCCCCCCCTCAAACCAAAAAAACTATCATTGTTTTGCGAGTTTCATACCTAGATTATTGAGTATACACATAATCCCTTAAACTATCATGAATTCATTGTACCATGCGAGCTCATTTCGAAGACTTTTTTCATGTCTCACGCGCCTCTCATCAACTTATCCCAAACTTTTTGCCACATATTAAACCAGTTTTTTTAGTCCAAAGGGAGTTATAGTCCAGAAGGTAACATAAACGCCAATAGTTTAGATATGACTCGCAAAATAGTATTAGTTTAAGGGTTTTTTAACCTATTCACCACCACCACCACCAACATACTCTGGTATAATATCACAAGTGAGGTCTGGGTAGAGTAGAGTGTACGCAGACTTTACCCCTACCTTGAGAGGTAGAGAAGTTATTTCCGATAGACCCTCGGCTCAGGATAACCTATTCACCCTTATAATTTACTGTGTGCTTTTTTAAACACACTCTCGTTTTATTACTGTTTATTTCAAATTGAATTTTTTGAGCAATAGAAAGTTCTTTTTTTCTTAAAAAATAATCCTACCCAAAGTTTCATTTGGACATACCTCATCAACAGCAGATGGAATCCAGTCATTAGTAGCTGGATTCCCCTTGTAAACATGGGATGAATCAGTAGCAAAATCGACTCCTATATTGTAAGTGTTCCCATTTTCATTCTCCACTTTGATAAATCCTGTTCCTGTCTGGTTTTTCAAGAAACAAATGTTCATTAACGTTATTTTTTAACCAAGAGTTATGTTGCTCTCAGATCCTCTAAAAATACCACCACGATCATGTCAGAGCCTCCAAAATTGCATTATCTTCGGAGAATTCCACATGGGTATGTCACATTTTTTAAGGACCCGAGCAACATATACTAAAAAGTTACAGTCAAACCTCTCTGTAACATTCATCCTCTATAACAACATTTCACTATAAAAACCAAGTTTTCTTTGGAACCGGTTTTTCATGTTATATTATAGCCATAATACATAGATAGACACCTTAACTTAACTTCAACTGGCAACTAACTCCAACTTTGAGAATTCACATCTTGACATCTCAACTCATCCCCATTGTGTCTCTTGGACACCCAACGCTGACGTGACACATATTTTGGAGGTGTCTAGATGATCATTCTGTAAGTTGGAGTGTTCAACTAACAGTATGAGGCCAAATTTAAGTGTCTATCTATGTATTCTACCAATATTATATTATATATTCTCTATATCAACACTCGCTATAGCAGCCAAAAAATATTCAGACAAACGATGCCGTTATAGAAAGGTTCGACTATAACTGGAAAAGTTGGTAATAGAAGTCTTAGAGTAGAGTAGAACCGTGTGGTGCTGCTTGTCAATGCCATTAAGATCTTTGTAATACTCTGTTTCCACAAATTCCTCTGGCACTTGGTTGCTTCCTTTGTAAACCAATTTCTGCAAACCAAAACCAAAAGGTATATGAATCCAAAATTGTGGATATCACATGAATGTACCCTAATCCATAATAACAGATAGAGTGAAAAAATAATTTTATCCAAAATTTGCCCCTTTAATCCTTGTTGTTAGTGGTCAAGAGGTCACAATCCGACTCACGTTAGCATGAGAGATTATAGACCCCAAAATCCTGTACGTAATGGTTCCTGTCTACCCATTGTTAGCATGTATCTCCCCTTATACGTCATAGAAACCCCCCCCCCCCCCCCGCGGTTATCTTCCTTGCGAGGGAACTGGAATATAGAATATAGTTCATAGATACTCTTCGATCCAGCGAGAGAAAAAAGGTTGAACGTGATTCAACACTCAAACGAAAGTGCTATTTGAGTTCGATTTCAGATTGAGCCTTTCCTAGTCTTCCTCAAATATAATATATATATCTACTAAAATTCCAAGCTAACTGAGATCAGCTATATGAATTCTCACTACTCATCATGTCGCTCCATTTAATCCCATCTCGCTTCATAATATATTTTGAAAAAATATTTTCTCTATCAGTAGAAGTTCTCAATCTACCTTGACAAGAATCTCAATCTTTGTTAACTACGTGGACCAAAATAAACCCAAAAGAAACAAATTAAGAAAAGGGGGAAAGAAAGAGCTAGACTGGAGGATCATTTTCAAGACGTTTTCTACTGACAGAAAGATCATCAACAACTATGTGGAAAGAAAGAAAAAGGAAGTCCAAAAGAAACCATATAAAATTATGTTGGATCTTTTCTGAAACATAATTTAGAATCAGATCTAAATGAACCCGGAACAGACCTTTAGGAAGAAAATGAGGAATAAAGAAAGAGATAAACCCGAGGATCATTTTCAAGACGTATTCTACTGACATATAGATCATCAACAACTACGTGGAAAGAAAAAAAAAAAGGAAACCCAAAAGAAACCATATAAAAACTATGTCGGATATTTCCTGAAACACAATTTAGAATCAGATCTAAACGAACCTGGAACAGACCGTTGGGAAGAAAAGGAGGAATAAAGAAAGAGATAGACCTGAGGATAATTTTTTTTCCAAGAACTAAAAATTCTTTACGTTTTCTACTGACATGTAAATCGCAGACAAGACACTCCAAAAGAAAGAAATCAAGAAAATGATGAAACATAGTGTCATGAGTTCCATTACACATCTAGACTTTCCTAGTTTTTTTCTTAACTACAACAAAAATTACGCCTCAATCTCAATCATGTTGAGGCCAATTATAGGAATCCTTATCGCTCCATTAAAGCAAATTCAATTCAATATTATAAAACAAATAATTAAATTAATTTCTCCAGAATTAGAAGTTCTTAATTACATTTTCTACTGACATATAGATCATCAACAACTACGTGGAAAGAAACAAAAAAGGAACCCCAAAAGAAACCTTATAAAACTATATCGGATATTTTCCTGAAACATAATTTAAATTCAGATTTAAATGAAAGAAAGAGGTAGACTTGACGATCATTTTCAAGACGTACTGACATATAAATCATCAACAACTACGTGGAAAGAAAACCAAGTAACCCAAAAAAATGTATAAAACTATGTCGCATATTTCCTGAAACATAATTTAGAATCAGATCTAAACGAACCCGGAGCAGACTGTTATAAAGAAAGAGATAGACCTGAGGATCATTATTCTCGAGTCGTTGGAATTCAAGATGTTCAGGAATTGTACCATCAGAAGAAGTAATAATGTTATCAGCATAAGTAGAAGAATATTCACTGCGTTGAGGTTTAGTGTGTCTCTGTGGTGCTATGCCATCAAAATACTCCCTTGTTGCTTCCTCTATCTTTGCTTCTTCCTCCTTTGACACATGCATATCACTTCTATTTGGCCTAATAATTCCACTCACCTCCATTTCTTTGTTCTTCTTGTTACAACCTTGAAAAGTATTGGTATTTCTTTGATGTTAGTTGTCCAAAAAGGGTTCAATATCAAGTGATGCAAATGTTGAAAACTATACTTGGGGGTACATATTTGCCTAAAGATATTTTGTCAAGTTGGTAGGCCGATTGATTTTGTAGTTCTTTACAAATTTTTACCTCTTTTTATATATATAAGAGATCTTCATTTTTATATATAACAGAAAAGATTATTTTTTTCTATTCAAATTATAAGTGGCCTTCTGTTTTGATTTATGTGATATGATACTTAGTGCGAGTCAAACTAACTATTTTTTGTATGATTTGGATAAAAAAAAAATTGAAATAAGTTTGCATATTCTAAAACTACATAAAAAATATTATAAGTCACAATATTAATTATTCAAAAATATTTAAAAAGTATTTCAAAATATCGTGGTAAAAAAAGCATCCTTTGGCTCTCCAATAATAACTAGGATTCCAAATATCTTTTTATCATTTTCAAGCAGTGTCAGCTTATTTTATATTGGGAAAAAGCTCAAATATGTTATCGAATTATAAAAAATTGCACATTTATACCATTGTTGTTACCAAAATGGCTCATTCATGTCATTTTTCATTAATGCCGATGTTAATGAAAAATTGTATTATAAAACTGACGTTAATGAAAAATGGCATGAATGAGCTAATTTGATAATGACGATGATATAAATAAGCCAAACTATTAACGAGCGGCATAAATAAGTCATTTTTGATAGTTTGATGACACATTTGAGTTTTTTAACTTTTATATATACAAAAATTATTATTTAAATAGACATATATAAGGAAGATGTTTTTTTCCGTGAAGAAGTGTAGCATAACACCTTTTTCTAAAGGATATCTCCTTCACATGTTCAAAGGTGTTTAGTAGATATGTTAATTTGCACATTTGTAGCCACGTAAAAAGTCGTTTAACTGAGAAAACATTACATGAATATTTACCATGTGAGTCAAAATGTCAACATCAGACATTTAAAATTTGAATAATTAAATAAACCTTGCAAATTTTGCATTTTATAATATTTATATTAAAATAATATAATATTGACGATTAGTGTCATATAAATTATTATAGAACTGATTATACATAGTAGATTTAAGCTATATAATCAACTATGATTGTGATGGGGTGATAAATAAATTCTTAACTAGAGGTCTCGGGTTCGAGTCTTATTGGGTACTGAATCGTCTTTGTTAGGGAGCATTTTATCCCCAATGTAAGACTTCTCTGCGTAAATTCAAATTTAGTCGGGCTTCAACTCGGATACCGAACACCGAACGGGAAACAAAACAAGGAAGTATCAGAAGTATTTTTTCTTAAAAAATTCTTTATCTTTTTTTTAAATTTTTTTTTTGAAGTATCAGTAGAACTAGATGCTTTATCTTTGAAAAATATCTGATGAGCCTTATCCACTCATGAAAGAAGCGTCTCTTTCAAGGGGGACAATCGATCGAGTGGTTTGTATGAACTGACTCAACATATACTGTGAAAGATGGGTGGATTTCATTAAAACTTGTACGGCCTATCTCTTTTTTTATTTATTTATAATTATTTGATGTTCGGTGTTGGTCTGATTAATTCGAATTTATACCATGTAAGACTTATTATAGGAGAATGCTTGCTTCTAGAAATTTCTCTTTTTTAGAGTTTGAACGTGAAATCTTATTAAGTGCGGGAATCCTGTTCATCTCACCACATTCGTCGATAATTGCTTATCACGATCTTACTCCATATTTAAAAAGGAAACTGTGTACAAGAATTTAAGGACTCGTTTGGCAATAAAAATATTCACTTTTCTCCGGAATAAATTTTTACTTTATTTGAAAATCAATGTTTGGACATGGAAATTTCTCAAGTGAACAAAATCAAATATTTCTAGATTCATGTAATATCAAGTGAAGTTTATCACTGGTGAATATTGAAAAATTTGATAAAAGTTTAGATTTCATTGATTCTCAATTTGCACAACACATGGAACATCTAAAGAAAACAGAAAATGCATAAGAAATAACAAAATACTTTGAATGGCGAGTTGATAGAAAAAGAAATTTGAATTTGGTCTTTTTGCTTGGTTGAAAGAAAATTAAATAACTCCAAATTCCCTTGTCATTCTCCAAATCTAAGTATTCCACCATCCTTAATTAGAGATTTCACATTCAAACCCTGAGAATAGAGTACAATCACCTTTGTTAGGAACGATTTATCCCCAAAGTGGAACTTCCCAATGAGAATCCAAATTAATCAGACCCAAAAAAAAAGACATTTTCCAACTTAACTGACAAAATTATAAAGCAAGCAGCATCACATTTAGACAACTTAAAAAAGAACAAACCCAAGATGCACCCTTAATTTATCTCCAGTAAGAGCTTGTGCCAACTAACACTACCCCTTGATTATATTTCGAGTTAATGATTAAAAACACATACGTCTAAACTAACACTTTTTCGCGAGTATCATACTTTAACTATCCATTTTTTCCTTTACTTACATAAATTATCACTCCCTTTGTACTAAAATACACCTCGATACTGAGTTGGCCAAATATTTAAAATCAATCGACAACATGCGCGTGGAGGTCAACTCAGCATCGAGGTGTGTTTTAATACAAAGGAAGTGATAGTTAATAGGTAAATGAAACAATGAAGAGTTGAGGTATGAAACTCGCGAAAGGTGATAGTTTATGTGTGTTTTTGACCCATAGCCCTTGTATTTTTGTGTTTGAAAGAAATAATCTCCTTGATTATTTTCATTAATTGAAAGGCTATTTATACAAGTTACATATTTCCATAATAGGAGAATCCTATTCCTATTCTATTTCTAAATCCTTATTCTACCATAATTCTAACTATACAATTATGGTAAGTGTATAACACTAATTAAGGTAACCTTTACACTACAATATACTACAAATATATATACCATATATACAATATTGTATTGCCAACAATTCTGTTGGAACTAGCCGAGAGGCCCAACAAGCCCATTATTGCCTGTTGTCGCCATCGCTTGATCCATCGCCGAGAGGCCCAACAAGCCCATCGCATGTCTTGCCGCCATCGCTTGATCCATCGATATACATGTGATATACACCTGCCGTATATTCTATATCACATGTATATTGCTCTGTTTAACACACCTCCATGATCATAGCGGACGGTTTAACGCCGAGAGGCGTCCTAAAATCTTCAAAGAGAACCATTTGGTAGACCCTTTGTAAAGATGTCTGCAATTTGATAACGAGACGGGACATGGCATACGCGAACGTGACCCTTTGCAACCTTTTCACGGACAAAGTGAATGTCCATTTCGATATGCTAGATGGCACTAATGTTATCGCAATATACCAAGGTTGCCTTCTGAATGGGACAATGAAGCTCCAAAATCAAATTATGCAGCCAACATGATTCGGAGACCACATTCGCTACCCCTCGATATTCTGCCTCTGCACTTGAGCGTGATAGAGTTGCCTGACGTTTTGCTGACCAGGAGACCAAGTTGTTGCCAAGGAACATATAGTAGCTAGAAGTCGACCGTCTGGTGTTGGGACAACCACCCCAATCAGCATCCGTGTAAGAGACAAGTGTGGATATAGATGAAGGATACAAGTGCAACCCACAGTCTAGTGTCCCCTAAATATACCGAATGATGCGTTTGATTGCATTCATGTGCTCAACTCTGGGATCATGCATGAATAAACACACCTGCTGAACCGCATATATAATATCCGGTCTGGTAAAGGTAAGATACTGGAGGGCCCCTGCCAGACTACGATAGCGGGTCGGGTCCTCGTATGGTGCACCTGCTGCGGCACTCAGCTTGGGGTTTGCATCAACTGGCGTGGAAGTGGACTTACAGGATGACATCCCAGCCCTCTCTATGATCTCAGCAGCATACTTCCGTTGAGACAAAAACAAACCACCTGAATGACGTTTGACGGCAATCCCCAAAAAATAACTTAAAGGCCCTAAGTCTTTCATAGCAAACTCGGAAGGCCCAGTTCAACACCAACGCACCAAGCATATCGAAATGGACATTCACTTTGTCCGTGAAAAGGTTGCAAAGGGTCACGTTCGCGTATGCCATGTCCCGTCTCGTTATCAAATTGCAGACATTCTTACAAAGGGTCTACCAGCGGTTCTCTTTGAAGATTTTAGGGACAGTCTCAGCGTTTGAAAACCGCCCGCTATGACTGCGGGGGTGTGTTAAACAGAGCAATATACATGTGATATACACTGAATATACAACAGTGTTTATCACATGTATATCAGTGGACTGAAGCAGTGGCAGCACAGGCAGCAGTGGGCTTGTTGGGCCTCTCCACAGTAGGCCTCTCGGCAGTGGACTGAAGTAGTGGCAGCAACAAGTAACAGTGGGCTTGTTGGGCCTCTCGGCAGTGGGCCTCTCGGCCTGTTCCAACAGAACTGTTGGCAATACAATATTGTATATATATTTGTAGTATATTGTAGTGTAACGGTTACCTTAATTAGTGTTATACACTTACCATAATTGTATAGTTAGAATTATGGTAGAATAAGGATTTAGAAATAGAATAGGAATAGGATTCTCCTATTATGGAAATATGTAACTTGTATATATAGCCTTTCAATTAATGAAAATAATCAAGGGGATTATTTCTTTCATGGTATCAAGAGACTAGGTTTTACAAAAAAAAATTCTCTCCCTAAATTTTTTGACCTTCTCGGTCGAGAACCCCCCCCCCCTCGGGTTTCTCTCCCAAATTTCGTCTTCCGCTCTCAAAAACCTCTCTTAAATTTCCCCTCCTTCTTTGTTCTTTCAATATGTCTAAGAACAATTATCACCATGCCCTCACAGTTTCCGATATCAAGAGTTGTATCCCTATTGTACCTGAGATGGAAAACGTCCAATATGCGACATGGGCGGAGTTGTTTAAAATTCACGCTATCTCTTATCAAGTTTTTCATCACATCATTCCTCCCGCTAGACCCCTTCCTGCGGAGGATCCTGAGTTGTGGATTACACTTGATGCTACCGTTCTCCGGTGGATCTACACCACTATTTCGGTGGACCTTCTACAGACGATTATTGAGCCGGATACCACGGCTATGGCTGCATAGAATAGATTGCGTGACATATTCCAAGACAACCAACATTCACGTGTCGTCACACTCGAGCAGAAATTCTCTCTCGTTCGAATGGATGAATTTCCGAACATTTCTGCATATTGCAAGAAACTAAAAGAGTTGGCGGATCAACTCCGTAATATTGGCGCACCAATAACGAATAATCGTCTAGTTCTACAGTTGGTTGCAGGTCTTTCGGAGGCCTATAATGGGGTTGGCACTCTCCTTCGCCAAAGCAACCCTCTTCCTGATTTCTATCAAGCCCGATCCATGCTTACTTTGAAAGAAGCAGGTTTGGCTAAAAAGGCAGCTACCGGAGCAAGCCCAGTCGTCATGGTGGCGTCTTCTCCTAGTTCTTCGGGTTTTGTTAATAATTCGGGCCAAAACCATAATAATGGTGGCGGCAAGAATAATCGCAAGAATAATAACAAAAACCGCGGGGGCAAACGCGGCGGTTCTAATGGCGGTTCCGGTGGTCAGCAAGCAGGCGGTGGGTCCCATCGAGTGAACAGTGGCCTACTACCCCTGGGTCCAAAGCGGTGGCCTATGGCGATGGGGGCAGGCGATGGGGCATGGGCCAGCCTTTACAATCACGCTGGCGATCCGGCCGGTGGTCAGCCAACGACCCAGGCCCAACGCCCAGATGGCGGCCCATCGTCAAGGGCCCAACAAAGAAGAACTCCAGCGGCTACGGCCCAACACCATCACGGACAGGAGTTCTTGGGCCCCGACCTCTGCAAGCCCATCATGCAGCAGGCCCCACTCAGACTGATATCGAGGCAGCAATGCACACGTTGGGGTTGACTCAACCGGACCCAAATTGATACATGGACACCGGAGCAACTGCTTCAGTCCACTGCCGAGAGGCCCAACAAGCCCACTGCTGCCTATGCTGCCACTGCTTCAGTCCACTGATATACATGTGATATACACTGCTGTATATTCAGTGTCTATCACATGTATATTGCTCTGTTTAACAGTGTTCATGTAGAAGAAGTACTCCAGTTCATAATGCAGTACTAAAGACCACTGTAAAAGATTCCATTTGTTTGAAACTCCAGATTAGTTTACTAATTATCCTTTACAACTTGAATTCTAGGCCTTGTATAGAATTACGTTTCTTATTTACCAATTTTAAAAGATACATTAAAGTTTAAAGATGGTCCAACAGTCAAGTCATACAAGAAGGACATGTTGGAGGATTTTCAAATGGATCTCCCAACGGTCCAATAATCCTACTACATTATTAGTAATTTTTTCTGTTGCTTAATTTCAAAGTTAAATTTTAAGTAATTCAAATGGGCAGTTAGTTGGTTCAGAAATTGAACAGTTATCTCTGTTCAAATTTCAACAGTTGTGTATTCAAATGTTGTGTTTAAATTCCAACAGTTGTGTAACCAACTGTTGTGTCTCTTCAGAATAGACATGTTCCTGTCTATAAATAGACTATCAAAGTAATAGGAAAAGACATTAGATCCAAATCTCTTATACTTATTTACTAGAGAAAATATTTATAAGTTAGACAAATTCTGCTTTTCTTTTGAGTAACTTGTGATTCGATTTGTTAATGCGAAGACAAATTCGAATAAAGGGTTTCATTATATCCTAGAGGAAATTCACAATCCCTTTTGCATACCTTGTGGTCGGGGGAAATATTCCTTAAGGAAAGTGACATTGCTACACGCCTTGAAGCCATTCTGCAGATTACACGCCTTGAAGCCATTCTGCAGAAATCTATTCTAACCCCCAGTATTAATGTTCTAACAATCTTAAGGAATATTTTGTGTTACTGCAATGACTTCAATCAAAGAAATGTCAACCAACATTGTAAAGCTTGATGGTTTTGAAGGAGGAAATTTCATCCGATGCCAGAAGAAGACGCATTTCCTCCTAGCCACGCTTAAAGTCGTCTATGCGCTGACCCAAGAGAAACCTGCCGAAAATGATAATGAATCACTGGAAGCAGTTCGTACAAGGCAAAAATGTGAAAATGATGACTACATTTGCATAGGCCATATCCTCAACGGAATGTTTGATGCGTTGTTCGATGTTTACCAGAATGTTGCCACTGCAAAATAGCTTTGGGACAAATTGGAGGCCAGATACATGACTAAAGATGCAAGCAGCAAGAAATTTCTGGTTAGCCTTTTAAACAATTATAAATGGTTGATAATCATTCTGTTGTGGAAAAATTGCATGAATTTAATCATATACTAACAAGTTTTGAGCAATATAAGTTGAAGATGGATGAAACCATCATTGTGTCCTCCATTATTGATAAACTTCCTCCGTCATGGAAAGATGTCAAGAAAAATCTTAAGCACAAGAAAGAGGATATCTCTCTCATAAGTAAATTGCTCCCGGTTGTTCAATCATTTGATAACCAGAGTAATTCTTTGATAAATGATCACCGTGGCCTTGAATTAAACCTCTGCTCTCCTAATTCAGTCTATAGGTTTTGGTTTAGGTTCAAGTTCGACCTAATGCTTTATTTCTGTCCTAGTTGATCAAAAGTTCTGTGTAAAAAGACATTACAGTCCTCCAGTTGCTTAAGAACCCAATTATATGTGCAAGAGAGATAAAGAATTGTACTAAGAGTTGTTGGTTTGACAACGAGACGTGAAGGTATCAGAAAAGTAAATATCTGCCTGCTGATGGAAGCCTTTCTCCATAAAGTATTCCACTGGAGGGGTCCTTCCCTACAACGTATGTTGGAGGGTCAGCTTCTAAATGAAATAGCGAGACCAAACAAGCAAAAAACCATGAAGGTTGACGATAAGAGCGTAATAATTTATGCGAGAAGGTAGTGAATCACTGATCAAATAGCAGATTATGGAGAGATTCTTCATCAATCTAGTGGCTGGTCAGGTCCAAATTCTACAATGGAGGTTAGAATTGTTGGTATTTCTATGGTACTTTATAGAGCAGTACGGGAAGTAATAACTATTACAAATGTTCGAAAGGATAAATAAATTGTCAATCTTTCAAAACTGCTGCATGTGTGTTGTGTCTTGAATCTTGATCAACTTGCAAAGCCAATATTGAGAACTGCCGCAAGTTTGTTGTGTCTTGAATCTTTATAACCTGAAATCAAGAAACAACTAAATCTGGATGGTTACAACGTTGTGTGTTGAGTCGAGGATAGCCCTCTATCCTTAAGACAAGATTGCCCCGTATATATGCTTTTACGTTAGCGGGCAATAGTCTCCCAAGATAAAACAACACTTTTATCTCAACACTACAAAGCCAATAGGTTGAGCCTGGCGAAGAAAACAAATATGACTCGACTTGCTGAAGATATGGAATATGAAGGAAGAGTTTCTCAATACTCTTCTCTTTTGTCTCTGTGTATATAGTGTGTCTCTGTAGTGTATATCTAGTGTATACGTGAGGGTTTGGTCACTGTTTTTGACTGATTTTCAGCCAGCTTGAGCAGTTTTGCTCACCTTGTTTTAAGTGATTTTTTCTGGCCTGTTTTGTAGTGGCTTTTTCGCCTGCTTTGTAGTGGTTTTTTCGCCTGCTTTTCTGCCTGTTTTCCCTCTGCTCGCCTATTTCTTGCTCTGTTTTCAGCCAAGTGAAGCTGAATATATAGCAAGAGGAGGGCTGTCCAACAGCCACAAACAAGGCTGTAATGGCCCTTAAAGGAGGCCATTAAAGCGGCAAGTAATGGCTATTAAGGCCTTGAAGAAAGGTCGCCCAAATGCCCCAAGTAATGGCTGTTAATGGAGAGTTAATCGGCCAAGTAATGGCTGGTTAATGCTCCAAAATGCAGTCAACGGTAGGCGAAAAAGTCTCCGTAAATTCAGGGACCAAAGCGTAAATATTGAAACTTCAGGGACCAAATCGTACATATGAAAGAATTACGGTCCAAACTGTACATCCGAAACTTCAGGGATCAAATCGTACATCGGCAGAGTTCTCTGGTCCAAAAAGATAATATCGTAAAGGCCCACAAATTTCACAAACCACACCACACGACCCACAACCCGTGACCGAGCCCGAGACCTGACCCACGGACTGGGCCGGCGGCAAGGCGTGTGGGCTTAGCTTTGAACCCAAGCACATCTAGGTCTTCCCTCCTTTAAACACATGGGATACCGGATCCAAACCCTTTACCACATTAGAGACTTATATAGAGAGCAATTCTTCCTATTCCCACCGATGTGGTAGATTTGTCCCACACCACATTTCCATGCCTTAAACACCTTACTTCGTGAACCAATATCTCTTTCATTTCTCAACGAAATTAGACGATTCTTGGCCCTACGGTCATCTACTCACTTCGTAGATCATGCATGTGTAAAGAGACCAGGTCTCCAACATACGGAACACTAGTGTTTAATTCATCAAAGATGGGTGGACGCATCTCCCCGCCAAAGGCTAATTTCCAACAATCCCTCTATGAAAGAGAGATTGTGGCGCACACAAGGTGCCTACATTTCAGCAATCTTTCAACGAAAGATATTGCATCGGGAGAGGTAGCTTACGCTTTGAACCTTCCCTAGTTGAATACCATCGGACTTACTTGCTGCAGCGGTGAACGTGATGTCTTGAACCGTCGGTGTTTAGTGTCAGCCAACACACCGATATCAACACAATAACTCTTCTTATTCATTTTCCTTCTTACGTTTCTGTCCGTTGTGGCCATGGACACACTTGGATTCTTAAGTGCGTTCATTTGAGTCGGCCATCCTCGCACTTAAATAGGTGATCTCCTACAAGGTATCCTGCTATACCCCACTTCACAAGTGTTAGGAATCATTAAAAGTTCCACAACCCTAAGCTCAGCCGCGTGAGGATCTTTTAAAAGGTTTGGAAGCTTAACCTTTACCCACCATGCAGCAAAGACTTTAATGTCTATCGCGGAACGACTTTGGATTCATGTTTCCGCATTGCAATCATCATCCGAAGTGCTTCTTGCTTCCATCAGCGCTCAACCGAACCTTTTGCCGCTTAGTTTTCCCATTGAACCAAATTCTTGGGATCTCCAATCGGTATGGTTGGGTTTCCACCGCAAAGGTTCGTATTGTTTGGGTTTTAAGCCAATTCCCTAGACAGCGTAACACTTGATCTCGGGTAGTCCCTTAGTTAGTAAACAAGGATGTGACACCCGTGATGATCAATCGCCATACGGCCTTATGTCTCCGACAGATCCTAAAAATATGTCCAGACGCAGTCATCCGTGTCCTTCCCGGCCGACCAGGCTAGCCCACGATGTATAAGCTGAAGACACGGGTATCTCCGATGAGGGACGTCCTCTAAGGAGCCGTGAAGTTACTCAACTTCTTTCATGCTTTGTATAAAGCGATAAACTCGATTCCATCATGAATCGGCCGATGCAAGTTTGCTTAGAGGATTTTCCAAGACCCACCATACACATTTGCTTGTGGCTTTGGTGTTCTTGAATCTGATGTCCGGTTGCATCACCGTGTTCTCCCGTAACTGGACATCCGTAATACTATAATCCGTGGATAGCGAATAATTCGGATATCGTCATATCCGACTTAACGCCTTCTACCGATCATGTATTAAAATCATCGGTGAACCTTAGTTTAAGCGATGCGCTTTGTAGGCCGATACCAGGTCGGTTGTAGTGTGTACAATACATTGAACTACACATGACCTGAGCATATCGCTCCTTGTCTATGGGTGCACAATGATTCCAATCAGTTCTATGATTCATATCCATTGGTGGTTTCAACGAGGCTGCCGACTCTCGACCGGTCAGTTAGATGTCTTAGAAATCCAATTCCTAAGATGTCATCTGTGATACCCATATCTTTCATATCGAGACTTTGTTTCAATATGACTTTTACTTTCGATGTTGATTCTCCAACCGTTGGCTTTCTAATTTCGTGAGTCAATGTTTACGTGGTCGATTCATTGTTTCGCTTTATCTGAAAACTTTCAGGACCAAAATGTAAACATTTCAGTGGACCAAAATGAAAGTTCAGAAGAAGCCCAACAGTTTGGCAAACCAAGTCTCGATTCTCTTCTTCCAACTCTTGATTTGGGAAGGTCGTTTCAACATTCATGCCACGCAAGACTGCAATGGCCCTGGATGTGAAGCTACTCACTGTGGGAGCATATCTTACAACCCAAAGGTTCTTTTCAGGAGGAAGATTAACCATTTCACATGTATGGTTCTATATATGGAATTTATTTCTCTCTTTAGCTTCTTTCCAAAGCAGCGCTTTTGGAGATAACAATTGTTTGTTAATTGTCCATGGTTCGTTCTTAACCATACAAGCTAGAAGGACTGGAACAAGTCCTTGTCCCCTCTTTGCTCAGTCTTAGTTCAACATCTAGAATCCCGAGTTCTGCAGATCTGGAATATTAAGTTCTGATAGCCCGAACTTTCGAGTCCTGTAGATACGGGCGTCTAGTTCCGGACGATCGAACCTCGCGGGTTCTTGTTAACCTTGAGCAATTACTCCTTTTCCTTTTTCCAGAAAGCTATCTTCAAAGAATTCAAGATTCTTTCACGCCAAGAGGCGATCAACACTCTTGTTATTTGCAGATCCGGTGGATATGCAATCTACGATCTTAGGTACAAGCTGGACTGTTTGATGTTCCAACTTTTACCAAGCCACCCCACATAACTTGGGCGTACGACTTTGCGCTTGGCTAACACCGTTGGACTGAGGTGAGAAATGAACAGTCGTGTAATGAACGATGCTTCACATTCTCCCCCTCTATCACTACGAATTTCTCAATCCGTAGGCTTAGTTGATTTTCAACTGCTGTTTTGTAGCGCTTATCCGCTTCAACAACTTCATCTTTGTTTTTCAACAAACAAAGGATTCCATACGTTGTACCATTATCAATGAAGGTCACAACGTACTTGTCTCCCCCCTCTATTTGTATATACTTCAAACCACCCAAGTAGGTGTGACTAAGTTCTAGGGGAGCGGTGCTTCTTTCGCTATTCCCTTGACGGAATTTTGAAAGGTGATTTTGCCTCCTCGCCTACCACACATTCATTTTGAGGGTTTATGTCGAAAGAAGGCAACAATCTCAACTTCGCTAGCTTTTGAATGACTTGCTATTTAACGTGTCTTAATCTATGATGGCATAGATGCACGGATTACAAATATATCATTCATTTGGCTTCACACATTTTCTACCATTCTTAGTTATTACAGACCTGTTGGACTAGTCTCAAACCAGCTTGACCAACAGCGTCCCTTAAACCAAGTTAGGAACATGTAACACCTCTTTTTAGAGTGATCTCATTCCCTGAAGTCCTATTGAGGACAACCTCTCCAACCCCTTCGATTTTAGAGGTGGCGTTGCTTCACATGAACAACCTCTTGCCCGTGGTTAGGGCGCAACCGGATCATATGTGATCTGGATACTCTGGCCCACTCCAGTTGCTTTGGCAGACTGAGTGTCCAATTTCTTTTCTGCCTTTCTTTAGGCCTTCAGATCATTTAAGACCTGGAAACTCTGGCGCACCACACTAGGTGTCCATTACTTTTCCTATGAAATGAATTTTGGCCCCACTCTAGTCGCCCGGAGGCTTTATATGACTGAGTGTCCAATATTATCATATCAAAGGAATTTTGGCCCACTCCAGTCGCCCGGAGGTTTTGTATGACTGAGTGTCCAATATAATCCTATGAAGGATCTTCTGCCAAGTATGACAGGTTCAACGTCTTTAGCTTTTAGACTCCTTCCGTTAAGATTGGTGCCCAGATAATTCTTGGCGCTTACTTAAAAGTGGTAACAGTTTTCGCACAGTTAGTGGATCTTTTTCCATCGTATGTGCGAACGTACTTTACACACTTTAACAATTACACTTAAAAGAACGGATCTTTTTAAGTCGTTTACAATCCAATCTTTAAACGGAAAAGAAGATGAGGCTAAACTTCTGATTTTTAAAGCGTAAGGAATATAAATTATTTTCATATTCCTCCTTACTTTAATCAATTTTTTTTTTTTAATCAGACCTCATTTAATCTTTATTCTTGACAAGTAAGAAAAACTACTTATCCCAATTTCGGATTCTGGCTCACTTCAGTCACTTCATCAAACTGAGTGTCCAGTTCCTTCTTACCATTATTTGGCTCTTTTGTCTGGGACAGATACAGGCCTTCTGCTGCAAGATAGAAGTACATCTTCAATCTTCTCCTCTTGTCCCAGTTGACATCTTCAGGCTCTCGAGAGCGTTTGTTCCCACCAGTCTTGGTAGCGGTGACACCATGAACATGTTCATCATCATCACTCTCTTCTACCAGAAAACCATTGCCATATCCAGATTTGGTCACACAACTTTTGACCGACATCTTTCGAACACTAATAGTATTACAATACAATCTTGTCTTAAACTGTTGGTATTTCTTTGGTACTTTATAGAGCAGTACGGGAAGTAATAACTATTACAAATATTCGAAAGGATAAATAAATTGTCAATCTTTCAAAACTGCCGCATGTGTGTTGTGTCTTGAATCTTGATCAACTTGCAAAGCCAATATTGAGAACTGCCGCAAGTTTGTTGTGTCTTGAATCTTTATAACCTGAAATCAAGAAACAACTAAATCTGGATGGTTACAACGTTGTGTGTTGAGTCGAGGATAGCCCTCTATCCTTAAGACAAGATTGCCCCGTATATATGCTTTTACGTTAGCGGGCAATAGTCTCCCAAGATAAAACAACACTTTTATCTCAACACTACAAAGCCAATAGGTTGAGCCTGGCGAAGAAAACAAATATGACTCGACTTGCTGAAGATATGGAATAGGAAGGAAGAGTTTCTCAATACTCTTCTCTTTTGTCTCTGTGTATATAGTGTGTCTCTGTAGTGTATATCTAGTGTATACGTGAGGGTTTGGTCACCGCTTTTGACTGATTTTCAGCCACTGTTTGAGCAGTTTTGCTCACTGTTTTCGTGATTTTTCGGTCTGCTTTGTAGTGGCTTTTTCCTGCTTTGTAGTGGTTTTTAAATGCTTTTTCTGCTGTTTTCCCTACATTACGCCTATTTCTTGCTCTGTTTTCAGCCAAGTGAAGCTGAATATATAGCAAGAGGAGGGCTGTCCAACAGCCACAAACAAGGCTGTAATGGCCCTTAAAGGAGGCCATTAAAACAGCCAAGTAATGGCTATTAAGGCCTTGAAGAAAGTCGCCCAAATGCCCCAAGTAATGGCTGTTAATGGAGAGTTAATCACCAAGTAATGGCCGTTAATGCTCCAAAACGCAAATCAACGGTAGGCGAAAAAGTCTCCGAAATTCTGGGACCAAATCAGAATATTGAAACTTCAGGGACCAAACTGTACATATGAAAGAATTCTGGTCCAAACTGTACATCTGAAACTTCAGGGATCAAACTGTACATCTGACAGAGTTCTCTGGTCCAAAAAGATAATATCAGAAAGGCCCACAGCCCACAGCCCACAGCCCACGACCCACAACCCGTGACCCACAACCCGTGACCCGTGACCCGTGACCCGAGCCCGAGACCGGACCGGACGGGACGGGCGGGCGGCGGCGGCGCGCGTGTGGGCTTAGCTTTGAACCCAAGCACATCTAGGTCTTCCCTCCTTTAAACACATGGGATACCCCTTGGGGATCCAAACCCTTTACCACATTAGAGACTTATATAGAGAGCAATTCTTCCTATTCCCACCGATGTGGTAGATTTGTCCCACACCACATTTCCATGCCTTAAACACCTTACTTCGTGAACCAATATCTCTTTCATTTCTTAACGAAATTAGACGATTCTTGGCCCTACGGTCATCTACTCACTTCGTAGATCATGCATGTGTAAAGAGACCAGGTCTCCAACATACGGAACACTAGTGTTTAATTCATCAAAGATGGGTGGACGCATCTCCCCGCCAAAGGCTAATTTCCAACAAGAATTAAATTGGTTCTTGAGTCAATATTCTCAGTCTTTATTGGCTCGAAGCTCTTGATTTTTTGTTCTATTTCTATAAGAACATTCATTTTATTATGGTATGAATGCGTATTGATGAAAGCCAGGATCTTTCAGAAAAAATGAATTCCTAGTCAAAGAGTGCATAACCGCATGGATAAGATCACACTAACCCGTTAATTTGGGATCCAAATTCAAGATTTTCCTCGGGAAGTATCGGGAAGGATTTGAATGGAATAATATCGATTCATACAGAAGAAAATGTTCTCAATTGATTCAAACACTGTACCTATGGTACAGGGATAGAGGAAGGGGAAAAACTAAAGATTTCACATGGTACTTTTATCAATCTGATTTATTTCGCTCGTTTTCGTTGATCTGTCTAATGAGAGAGATGCACCAATTCCTTTATTTCAATGTGTTGTATCATCTACAGAGGTGGAGTACCCTCTAATCAATATATGATTTACTGCCCGGAGGGAAGGTCATCTAAATGGAAACATTGAATTCGCCAAAACAGGATTTTCGAACTTTTCTTTGATGGGTTCACATCTTAACACATGTCATGCTGGATTTGAAGAAATAGAAATGAAAGTCTAATTCCGCTAGAGAAAGTTGAATATGAATTAAACCAAGCATGGAGATTCTGTCTGTTGAAGGTTCGAGAATCTATGAAAGGACATCTAAGGCTAAGGTTACGAAGTAAAAAAAGTCCATTACTGAGAGAAGTGTTGATCTCGTCTTGCTTGTTGGGCATAACTAACCTAAATAATAAGAACTTCCCCCTTGACAGTGGTATATGTTGTATATTTAAATCCTAGATGTGAAAATATATGGAATTCCTCTATGAATCTATGAAAGGTATAAAAGAGAAAGAAAAACGCAAAGAAAAGAATAGGCTAGGCATAAATCGATATGCTGAAATTGAAATAAAAAATAAATAAGAAGAGGAGACAATTAATTCATTGTGGAAAATTTGGGCATCTCAAAGCAGAATGTCACAATCTGAAAAGGAATCAAATTTTAAATGGAAACCAGAATATGAATCAGAATCAAAACCAGAGTGGTCAAGCCCAAAACAACAAGTATTTCTGAAGTGAATCTGGTTCAAGATAATGGTGCATGGTGGATTGATTCTGGGGCTACCAAGCATGTGTGCAAGGATAAGAGTCTATTTAAGACACTAGAGCCTGCCAAATATGGAAGTGTATTCTTCATGGTAAACGCTGCAATGACTGAAGTGAAAGGCAAAGGAACCATGGAACTTGAGTTCACTTCGGGGAAATTGTTTGTTCTAAATGATGTTTATTATGTACCAGAAGTTAGAAAATGTTTTGTATCTGGTGGTTTGCTTAACAAGTTCGGTTTCAAACTTGTCTTTGAGGCCAATGTGGAACCTTTGTAGGCAAAGGCTATTTGTATGAGGGCATGTTCAATATCAACCTTAATAATAATATGAATGTTTCTGAAAGATAGAATAATTTCCCTTAGGAATTTCTTTCATTATTCACAATATATATAGCTGTACAAGGTTGATTCCTAATATGGTACGAATCCTAACTTACCTTACAAAGGTTGATTCCTAATACAATTAGAATCCTAAGTTACCTTAAATATACATTTATCATAATTACAAAATATACGACGAATATTCTGAGAATATTCGCTAATACTCCCTCAGCACGGAGCGGGAGGAGGCCGAATGCTAAGGCCGGATCGGAAGTCGGTGAAGAGTCTGTCGCGGTAGTCCCTTTGTGAAAATATCTCGCATCTTGTCTGAGGAAGACACATGTAAAATTTTGACTGACCACGAGCAACCTTCTCTCGCACAAAGTGGATATCCATCTCAATATGCTTAGTTGATGTTGGGTGGATTATGAGACATATAGATAGCAGATATGTTGTCACAATAAACTATAGACGCCTTGCGTAATGGACACTGGAGCTCCAAAAGAAGATTTCGGAGCCAACAGATCTCAGCGACGACATTAGCAACTCCGCGATATTCTCGCTTCAAAGACTGAATCCGACAATGTGGCCTGCCGCTTGGCGGACCATGAGATAAGATTATCCCCAAGAAATACACAGTACCCAGAGGTGGAGCGACGTGTGTCGGGGCATCCCGCCCAACTGCATCCATGTAGGCTAGCAATTTGGTTGGGGCGGAGGGGTATAGATGTAATCCAAAGTCAAGTGTGCCCTTAACATATCCGATAATACGCTTGAGGGCGGCAAAATGGGACTCTGGGTCGTGCATGAACAGACACACCTGCCGAGCGGCATATGCAATATCGTGCCTAGTGAATGTAAGATATTGAAGAGCACCCGCTAGACTCGATATAGAGTGGGATCGTAAACCGGCGCACCGTCATTGGCACTAAGCTTGGATTTTGAGTCCACCTGAGTTGGCATAATTTTACAATTTGCCATCTTGGCCTCAGACACTATCTCTTCTGCATACTTTCGCTGACACAGGAACATATTGGCAGCAGATCTAGTCACCGATATACCCAAAAAATTACTTAGCTTCCCCAAGTCAGTCATAGCAAATTCAGTTTTGAGTAGAGCAATGATTTCATTCTTCAACCCTTCAGATGAGGCAGTAAGAATAATATCGTCGACATATAATAGCAAATATGCAGTGATGCTACCTCGGTGAAAAGTGAAGAGAGAGGTATCACACCTGCTACATACAAAACCAATTTGCAGAAGATACCTGGCGAACCGATCATACCAAGCGCGGGGGGCCTGTTTCAATCCATACAATGACTTTCTGAGACGACACACAAACTGTGGAGCTGCCGGATGAACAAAACCAGGAGGCTGATGCATGTACACAGTCTCTTTCAAATCCCCATGAAGAAACGCATTCTTGACATCAAGCTGATGAATCGGCCAATGCAAGCCCATAGCAATACTGAGAACAGTCCGAATAGTGGCCGATTTAACAACCAGACTGAATGTCTCACCAAAATCAATACCCTTCTGCTGATTAGTGCCATTTGCAACTAGTATTGCCTTATACCTCTCTAAGTCACCACTGTCTCTGAACTTGTGACGAAATAGCCACATACACCGGATAACATTCACACCAGCTGGTCTAGGTACCAAATCCCAAGTGTTCTGCTTGGTTAAAGCGTTAAACTCTTCGCACATAGTCGCATTCCAATTGGGGTCCAGTTTAGCTAGTTTTGGATTCTTTGGAATGGGTGATAAGGTTTGTGTAGGGAGATTGAAGTGAACCTTGGGTTTGAAGATCCCGTGTTGTGCACGAGTCTCCATGCGGTGAGGGGGCTGCAGTGGGAGGTCGGGGCCAGTTCTTTGGGCGTAGTAAGCGGTCAGGCTGGGGCCGGTTGGCGGCGGTGTTCTTTGCGAAGCCAGACTCGGCAAGTTGTTGGATTTCTTTGGATCGAGGCGGTGTGAGTGGTGCATTAGACTCAACAGGTGCGGCATGGGTGGTGTCATTCTTTGCGGGAGGGTCGATGACACCGCTGGAGGCAAAGCGGCGATGGCGTCGAACAGTGAGTCTGCTGGCAGCATTTTGGATGACCTGAGACAAACTCGGTTCATAGAGAAAGATGTAATCGGTGGTCCAAATTTCCTGAGATTTGAAAAAGGAAAGGTTGTCTCGTTAAAGGTAACGTGGCGGAGACGATAATTTTGCGAGTAGCAATGTCATAGCACAAGTAGCCCAGATGATTAGGAGATAGACCAAGGAAGACACATGGAAGAGTGCGAGGGCAAGTTTGTGAGGTGCGATGGAGGCTATGTTGGGGTAGCATAAGCATCCAAAAATACGTAGTGATCATATGATGGTCGCCTACGGTATAATATTTCTGTAGGGGTTTTGTTTTGGAGTGTGCTAGTTGGTAAAATATTAAGAAGGGATTCTACCATTTTGACAAAGATAGACCCAAAAGGCGGTGGTAAGCGTGCATGAAACAGAGCGTCACGAACCATGTTATTGATGGTACGTATAATTCTTTCACCTTTCCGCTTTGGGAAGAAATGCAGGACAAGAAAACGGAAAACCATGCCTTGTTTAGAACAGAAATTGTGAAATGTCGAGTTATTAAATTCACGCCCATTATCACATTGGAATGATTTGATAGATTTTTCAAATTGTGTTTTAATGAATTTGTGAAACTCGAGGAATTTTGTAAAACTTGATTTGAATTTCAAAGGGTAAATCCAGACAAAATGTGAAAAATCATCCAAGAATACTAGATAGAATTTATGACCCAAAGAGCTAACAATCTGAGATGTCCACAAATCAAAGATGAACAATATCAAAGGGAGAAAAAGTAACACCGATTGATGACATAAATGGAAGACGAGTATGTTTGCTCAGAGGACAAGAAAAAGCAGTGTTGGGCAATTTTTCCATTATTACATTGAATACGCTTAGAAGTCCTAAGAAAAGTAAAAGCGGGTCTCCTGGTGTCCGAAGTCTGTTGTGCCAAGTGGAGGAGAGATTGCCGCAAGGGAATAGAGGTGCTTGGTCCGACAAATGAAGATCGAGTGAATGGGCAGAGGTCTCCCACACTATTGTGGCGTGTAAGAATTTTCCCCATATTGAGTTCTTTCACGGAAAAACCAAAAGCGGTCAAATTCGGCTGCATACGTAATTATTGCTAGTGAATTTTCTAACGTAGATTAAGTTTTTAATGATGTTAGGTGTGTATAGGGCGTGGTTTAGGGAGAAAGGCGGGTGTGTATGTTTGGTGTGTGTGTTACCGTAACCTTCAATGGAATGTGATGACCATTGCCGGCGGTAATAAATTGAGGACACTTTAACCGACGTAGTTGAGATAGGTTACCTGACGACCAGGGTGACGTGAGATGTGGCTCGGTGTCCATGTACCAATTGTCGTCGAGCCGCTGAAGGTTCACGGTGGTGTAGGCCTGGCCCAAATTAGTCGGGGACAAAGCCGCTGGCCGCTTCTTCTTCTTTGCCGCCGCAGTCTTCTTCTTTGCCAGTCTTCTTCTTCTTCTTCTTTACAATTATTCTTCCGCCGCCGCCGCAGTCTTCTTCTTCTTCTTCTTCTTCTTCTTTGGACATCTTTGGAACCGCTATTTGGTTCTTCTTTGGCGCAGTGTTGCCATCCGCCAATCCGCTAACGCCTTTTGATTATGTTCCTCTTGTTTAGTACGTCTAGTTTCTTCCAACAATAGTTGTGAACGTGCCTTGTTGAAACTTGGGAGAGGGTCGGCTTGTTGAATCATTGTTGCGAGTGTGTCATATTCACCTTTCGGTAAACCCGCAACAAGTTGAAGCGCCATCTTGGTTTCAAACGTAAGTCCCGACGTTGGATAGTTGATCGGTTATGAGTTTCGATTTGCTTACAATATTCGGACATGTTGTTGAAATTCTCGAGGCGGGTATTGTTGAATTGCTCTTCCAAATACACGGCCGAGTATTTTTATTGTCTGAAAGATTTCTTCTAGCCTGACCCAAAGTTCACGTGACGTAGCACCTGCTTTCATGATAGTGCATAATGCATCTTTGGATATGGTGCCGTAGATCCATTGTTTGACGATGGCGTCAAGACGACGCCATATCGAGTCAGAACATCGGTGGGACGAGGAACAGATTCGTCAATGTGATCGAGCACGTTGTATGCACATGCATGGATGTAGAATAGTTCCATCCACATGGAATATTGACAATCTTCTTGGTCAAGAATTATAGGGATAAAATTCTTGATGTTGTTAACGGCGAATGCCGGATGAAAAGAAGTTCTTGAACGCGTTGAGAGGGGTTTTCAAGTGTGCCGATGGATGAAACGGAATTTGTGGGGAAGACATGGTTGCCGCTTTGTCGAGGAAGGGAATTTTTCTGGTTTGGCCGAAATATGGAGGAAGAAACAGAATTTTTTTTTTTTCTCGTGAAAGCGTAAAAATTGATTTCAATGGAATGAGGATTTAGGTTTTAGGCTCTTGATACCATGAAAGATAGAATAATTTCCCTTAGGAATTTCTTTCATTATTCACAATATATATAGCTGTACAAGGTTGATTCCTAATATGGTACGAATCCTAACTTACCTTACAAAGGTTGATTCCTAATACAATTAGAATCATAAGTTACCTTAAATATACATTTATCATAATTACAAAATATACGACGAATATTCTGAAAATATTCGCTAATAGTTTCTGCTTATATTGCTGAGTCTACTTCTGATTTATGGCATATTAATTTTAGAATAATGCATGATATGATTAAGTTAGAATTACTTCTTGTTCTTGATAGTCATCATGATAAGTGCAAAACTTGCATGGTTACAAAGATCACTAGAAATTCATTTCCTAAAGTTGATAGAAGTTCTATTATATTAGACTTAATTCAAAGTGATGTATCTAACTTGCATAGCACTCCCACCATAGGAGGAAAAAAGTATTATGCAATGTTCATTGATGATTATTCAAGATTCTGTTATGTTTATGTATTGCATTCTAAAGATAAAGTTATAGATAAATTTAGATAATATAAATCGGAAGTAGAACTACATTGTGAATCTTTTATTAAATGCTTGAGAAGTGATAGAGGAAACGAATACTATGATCCAAAGTATTTTGAGTCAACCGCGATAATACATCAAACTACATCACCTTATACTCCACAACAAAATGGAGTGGCAGAACGTAAGAGTAGAGTATTGTCACACCACAAACCATGGCCTGGGCGGAACACGACACTCGGTGTCTGGCTGCATGTGACCGAGCGAATCACATGGCTTTCTTTTCAACATTGGCATCAAAACATACACTAAATATGATATTGAAAACATGTAAATCATAGTGTGGAAAGTAGTCTGAAATAGTCATAGCGGAAATAATCTAAAAATATAATAAGTTTGAAAATCAATGCTGACATGGCTGACATGCCATACTACTGAACTAGTCTATGAAACCTCTAAACATGAGTCTGTAAAACTGTCTACAAGGCCATGGCATACCTCTACTAATAATGCATAACCATAAAGTACTAGACTAACACCCCGAATGAGATGGGGCTCATCGAAATAGCTGGTACTGAAGATGTCCTACTGAGTAGACCCATCTCCCTGAAGCACAGCACCTGCACCGTGAAGTGCAGGCCCCATGCAAAAGGACGTTAGTACATTTGAATTGTACCGTGAATAAAGCAACTGAAGGAAATAAACAGGCACATGATATAAGAGAAACATGAAACTGAAACATGAACATGAGTATAATAACATGAGTAAAGTCTGAAAACTGTCTGTCTGTATATATATATATATATATAACTGTATATACATGGGGAGAGCAGTAGTATAACAGACAACATGAAACACCACGTGGGTACGTGGAGTCTGGTACCTGGACCGACCAGCAGAGCTTTCTCATACCTTGCCGGGGTATGAGACATGAACATGTCAAGAAAGGATCCAATCTGCAAATTTGAAGGTATCATCCTCTGGGCGGAGCGGTCCTTATCCTACGGTGGTATACGTAGTTTCAAGCTACCAGAGCCTTCTCGGTAAACTATGCAACTCTCAAAATATGTCCTTAAAAAATGTGGCTTGTAAACATGACCTGAGAGAGTTTAACATGAACATAATCTCATAATATATATAACTTGTGAGAAAACATGTATAATTTCATAGGTTAAGTAATAATAATTTATGACATAATAATTAAGAACTCATGGAATCAAAGCATGGGTTCATGGATTACGGATAGGCTCATGACGATCATAATGACATATCATGAATACAATTGGTGAATTATAATGTAGACATGATATATAATATTATATGTAGTTAGGGTTATCATGATAATAGAATAAAACCCTAAACTTATGAATAATTCATGTCTCATGGAAGAACGTGGTGTGGGGAAGAACATGGATATTCCCACATATGGATAGAAACTCTACATACCTGACTTGCTTCCAAACTTGTATTAAAAATCGTGACTTTGAAGAAGAACTCCAAAGATTGCACCTTAAAACCTTAAATTGGATTTATCTTGAAAACCCTAGGTTAGGAGTAATGGAATTCACTTAGGAATTGATTATACTATGTTAGAATCGCATGTAAATATGTGAAAAGGACTTACCTTTATGTAGGATATGTTTGGGAAGAGAGAACCTTCGTTCTAGGGCTTGGGAATATGAAAAACTAATTTTTAGAATCATGTGTCATATTTATATTGTTTGTTGTCGGGGGATTTTGACGGTCTATTCGACGGTCCGTCGAATGTTTGACAGTCTGAGTCTGGGCTGTCAATATTTTGACGGTCTAGATTGATGGTCCATTTAATCTTATCTTACCATCATTTTCTGAAGATTTCCAAAGAGCAGTGAAATCTGTAATTAAGACACAGAGAAGATTGACGGATCATCAATAGTTTGATGGTCCGTAGAATTCACAACTTGACCGTCATTTCCAAAAGTAAAGATCGATTGTTCGTTTGACAGACCGAAAAACATTTTACGATCTGTACTTCTTGCTGTCAAATTTTCTCTGTAGAGCTGAACCTGGTTTTCTAACGTAAACTCCCAAATTTGGTTTCGTACACTCGTGGATCATGAATAAAGCTTAGTTTGAAGGTATGAGGTGTTACAATATCTCCCTTTTGTGATCATTTATCCTCGAATGATAGGTCATGGTTAGAAATAAGACTGGACATAGCATAAGTACATGAACGTGAAGAAACATGACATGAAACTGAACTGACATAATTACATGAAAACATGGAAATAGGACATGAGTACTGAATACATGAATGTGAAACATGAGACATGAATACACAAGGGACATGACATGAATACTGAGGGTATTTACCTTGTTCGTTTTCTGCTTGCTCCTCGAATAAGTGCGGATATCTGGACTTCATGTATTTTTCGGCTTTCCATGTAGCCTCCTCAACATTCTAACGTCTCCACAACACTTTCACTGAGGCAACTTCCTTAGTTCTCAACTTTCGTATCTGAATATCCAAAATAGCCACAGAAATCTCCTCATAGGTTATACCATCCTTAACGGTAACAGAATTAGTAGGGACAACTAACGATGGGTCTCCCACACACTTCCTCAACATGGATACATGAAACACTAGATGCACAATAACTAAGTTTTGTGGCATTTCAAGTTCATAAGCCACTTCACCAACTCTCCTCAAAATCCTGTATGGTCTAATATATCTGATATGTTGAAAATGCTTGCAGGGACAGAACCAGTAAACCCATTATTGGCTAATGCCAGCTGTTGTAGTTTCCTAAGATTACCTAGCTCCACTGGTATCTCTCCTGTCAATTTACGTAAATATATGATTACTTGTTTGGCGGAAGAGAGAAAAGGAACGAAATTTCATATCCTGCAAGGAAATGTCATACTACCTTCCAAATCCAAAGCTGCAAGATATAGTTCTGTAAGATCTGTTAAGTTGGCTAGCTCCCTTGGTACAGTTCCAATAATTCATTGAGCGATAATGACAAGACTTGAAGCTTTCTGCACATTTCTAAGTTTGTTGGTAACGCCACCTAGGTAGTTTTTCGAGAGGTAAAGCATGTCCAAGTTTGGAAGATGGTCACATATATTTGTTGGAAGCTTACCAGTAAGATTGTTATCGGTAAGAGCAATGCTTTGCATTGTCGTAATGTTAAAGATCGATGGTGGTATAGAGCCAGTAAGCTGGTTAAATTGCAGGCCTAATTCAGTCAGGTAGCAAAGATCACTGATTTCCCGAGGGATCTCGCCTTCAAGAAAATTACTCTCCAAGATCAACACTTCCAGCTTTGTTAGATTGGAAAGGGAAGATGGAATTTTCCCCGAAAATTGGTTGCTCAAGAGGCTCAGAAAGCGTAGATTTGGTAACAAACTTAAAAATGATGGAATGGCTCCGGTGAAGTTATTGCTTCCGACATTAATCACTTTCAACCTCTGCAAATGAGCTAACTCTTCCGGAAAACCCCCATGGAAAATGTTGTGACTGATGTCGAGGAGACAAGAAATGACAGGTTTCCAAGGTGTGGTGGAATGGTACCATGAAGTTGCATGCCAGAAATGTCTAAAGATGTGACTCGTTGATAGCGGGAGCTGCAAGTGATTCCAATCCAGCTGCAAACCGAGCTGGAAGAAGTCCAATTTCTTGCCAAGATGTTGTTAGGATGAGAAGAAATGTGAAATTTCAACACAAGAAGAGCAGCTTTATCAGTGCTAATATTAGGAACAATAGCAAGTGAAGTATGTTCATGTAGCAGAATGAAAATTGCAAGACCAAAGAGGAGATTGCAATTTCTTCCCATAACTATA
Organism: Anisodus acutangulus; assembly: GCA_029783415.1. Classification (NCBI taxonomy): domain Eukaryota; kingdom Viridiplantae; phylum Streptophyta; class Magnoliopsida; order Solanales; family Solanaceae; genus Anisodus; species Anisodus acutangulus. The sequence continues at coordinate 52,233,745 of CM056497.1, forward strand.
CAACAGAATTGATAATGCAAAGCAATGATTTTAGAAGATCTATTAAATGATATCAAATTCATTGTATACTGCTATTAGTTTTTGGAGTTCTTTTTTCTTTTCTTTTTTGGTTAAGAGTGTCAATATTTGAGTACCACAAGTTGTATTGTGACAGGTCTCTGTCGACAGTGAACTGAAATAGACACTAATGTCTAAAAGGATGATAGGATATTCTTACTGCTAATAGAAACAAACACTAGTGGTAAAGAAAGAAAGATTTTTATGTGCTATTTTTGGTTTTGTTAGAGCTCAATAACAATTTTGTTTTTTCTGTTTTTTTTCCTTTTGCTTTGAGAATTTCGAATTCATGGAAATTTTAACATAAAGTCCAGAACACGTGTCAATCAAACAGTGGTCAGTACAAGCCTCATGCATGGCAGAATCTGGAACTGATAATGTTTTGTACATAATGCAAAATACTTGGAAGTCCTTTCTGGTCACTTGTGGCATACTGGCATTTATATTAAGCGCTTTGCACATCTGTTTTTCAATCAAAATAAATTATAAACTTCATATACGGAATTGAAATGACAACTGAAGTAACCCTCAAATTTCTATAGATTATTTAGTAAAAGCAAACAACAAAAAGGAAAATGTGTAAACAGAGCAACATATGAACTTTGAGAAGCTTCATGATCAGAAATGGTACATATGTAACTTCAGCATCACCATGGAGCAGCAGCCTCCGAATCATCGAATGTGAGTGCAGCACTTGCAGCAGGGCCTTCACTTAACTGTCGACCATATCCGTCCGAGGCGGCTGACGGTGCCCACGCCACACCTGAACTTTGGATTTGGCTCATTTCACGGCGTCCGTTCAATTTTCTCCCCTTGCAAAATGCTGGCAAATACACCCCTGCAAAAATACATGAAATATTATACATGCATAGCTTTTGACTCATTCTTTTTGACATCTAACTAAGAAGGAAATGTATAGCTTAATTACCAAACTTGCTAAAAATTTATTCACTTTGTTTGTATTTATGTGACACAATTTTCTTATTAGGTAGTTTTAAAAAGACGGACACATTTCTATATGTAGAAAAATTTAACTTTAAACAGCAATAACATACCCAGTATAATGCACAAGTGAAGTCTGGGGAGAGTAGAGTGTACGCAGACCTTGCCCCTACCTCGTGAGGAAACATTTAACTTTAAACATCCTACTTTATTCTTAATAAGAAGTTTTTATAGTCACACAAATTTTATGACATGTTTAAGACTATAATTTTAAAAGTTCTACAAATACACAAGTTTTATGGCATGTTTAAGACCACAAGTTTCAAAAGTCTTCTTTTCCTTCTTGAACTTTGTATCAAATCAAACTATGTCACATAACTTGGAACGAATGAAATATATTATATACGTTGACAATGCAGAAAACTTTTACATTATCAGTGTAGTGTTACTATTTTTATCAAACTACAATTAATGCTTATAAATGACATGATCATGTAAAAACAAAATCTACCATCAACACGTAGAGCTTAAATTCAAAGTTAAAAGATTCGATTTATCTATATACTAACAGAGCGGTGAACTTTGCACTATCTTTGTGTTTGAACCAGCTTGTTGTAGGCCTGTTGCAAGTTATATGTTCCATGTTTACTAGTTAGTAGTCTCACTTATTCAGGACACTTACATATAATCATCTTTCCGTTAACCTGATAGAGTATAAATTCTTCGGAAAGGCTCAAATATGTCATCGAACCATCAGAAGTGGCTCATTTATGTCACTCGTCAATAGTTTGACTCATTTTTGCTATCGCCTCAATAGTTTGGCTCATTTATGCCATCGGTGTTACCAAAATGGCCCATCCATGCCATTTTTCATTAACGTCGGTTTTACAATAACATATATGACATGTGGTCTCCAATTAGAGGTCCACATCGTTTAATTAAACCAACACAAATTAAATTAAAACCCGATTCATACACCCCACCCACCCAAATCCTTTTAGCCCTAGCATTTAGAGGTTAAAGTGGTTACAATTGGTTTTTGTTATTACAATTAGTTTAACCTTTAAAGTTAGCATTCAGATGTTAAGTATGTTCTTAGTAAAGTTAACCACTTTAACATCTAAATACTAGGGTTAAAAGGATTTGGGTGGGTCGGGTTTTAGTTTAATTTAGATTTAATTTGTGTTGGTTTAATTAAACGATGTGGACCTCTAATTGGAGACCACGTGTCATAGCTGGTATTGTAAAACCGACGTTAATGAAAAATGACATGGATGAGCCATATTGGTAACGTCAATGACATAAATGAGCCAAACTATTGAGGTGATGGCATAAATGAGTCAAACTATTGACGAGTGACATAAATGAGTCATTTCCGATAGGTCGATGGCATATTTGAGCCATTTCCATAAATTCTTTTACATTGACACTGCATAAAAGTTAAATTCAAAGTTAAAGACATTTGAAGTTATGAAATGGAATACCTTCTCCCAAAGCCAAATTATAGTAAAGATCAACAATGTTGGAGCACTTTTGGTAGCATTGTTGGGAGCAAAGCTTAGAAGTGAATGTTGATTCAAGAAGAGAATCAGAAGAAATGCCAACAGAGTTCCTATCAGCTCCACAAGCACTTATACACTCATCACTTTCAACCAAATTTGCTATGCCAATATTGGCCACTACCACCTCTGAGGTCTTGCACTGGTAGCCTATTGTTCCCTCACTTGATTCATAAGTCTCCAAAGAGCAACGCTTCCCGGAGGAAGCAACTGAGTAGGCACACATTCCCACTGACAATTCTTCACACACAATTTCTCCTGCATTTTCAAATAATAATACGAATCAAGATTTTAAGTCAGTGGATTCGGAGTAATATCAGTGAATACAAATTTCGTACATGTACATGTACTTTTCAAATTGTTTAACTAGATATATCGAAACTTGGTTGAAATAGTGAACAGCATAAACATGGAGGTGTCACCCAATTTAGCTTTATATGATTACTTTTATCAACACTATCACTATTAAAAAAACAAGAATTAGCGACGGACAAGTTCCGTAACTAAATAGTGAAAATGTGTGGCTAATCTTATTTAACGACGAATTATCACAAAAAAAAATTGTTTGGATGTACTAGACAACGGTAGACACAAGTGTGTTAGGTATGATTTTCAAGAAACTTTCATGTGTAAATCATGCATTATTTTTTGGCATTCGGCTACCATCTTAAAATTATTTTTCATCAAAATGGGAGAAATGATTTTCCTCACTTGTGCACAGAAGTCATTTTCATTACAACTATGTTGACTTTTAATTTCATATTACTTACTCTATTTGACATTAATTTAGACATTATTATATTGCTAATTCGTTATGAATGTTTGATATATTATTTTGAAAATATTTTTCACTTACCAATCAAACACTAGAAACAATATAGTAAAAAATATTTTCCTCAAGGTTCTTCTCGTTGAATTGGATAAACATGGAGGTGTCACCCACTTTAGCTTTATATGATTTACTTTTATCAACATTATCACTACGAAAAAAAAACAGGAATTAGCAACGGATAATTCTGTAGCTAAACATTAAAATTTGTGGCTAATCTTATTTAGCGATGAATTATCACAAAATTTTGTTAGCTACGAGTAATTTAGCCATGAATTAGAGATAAAGTTCGTAATGACTCCAATTTTTACAAAGTGTATAAAGAGAATATATAAAAAAGAGTACTCCATACCATTATTACCAAGAGCTCTATGGATGAAAAGTGAGAAAACAAGGAAGATAATGAGCTCCATATTTGGTAAAGGAGAAAAGCTTTTGTTTTTTTTTTCTTAGGGAAAGTATGCACAATGCAAGAGGAGAAATTGTTGATGAGATATATGGAATAGAAAGGGGTGTTTATATAGCCAAAATTTAGATGAGTCCAATAAGAAATGCCAATCAATCAGTAAAATGTTCTTGAAGCTATTATAAATTTCAATATAGATTTAAGTAATAAACCCGTTGTCCCAATTTATGTAGCACCCTTTCATTTTTAATGTGTCTAAAAAAATATCACTTTTCTATAATTAGAAGCAGCTTAACATTAAATTTTATTCTTTAACTTTAATAAAATGAATAATCATATAAATATCTAATATTAATTTTCAACCAAAAATTTCAAAATTCTTCATTTCTTTATTAAATTTTATTCCAGTCAAACAAGGAACCGGTATATAATGATAAACCAAATCATTACACCTTGGAAATGGAAAATGTGGAAGTGATTTATCCTCTAATTTTCTGCCGAATGGAGAACTTTTCTTGTTCTTTTTGCCTTACTTAGTTGCTCAAATATTGAGCCTGCAGAATGATGATTTGGATTTGTTATTTTCATTTGTTTCAATGAGGACAATTTAGCGGAAATTCCAATTGCCATGTGTTTTTTTAAAATTTTTATATATTTATTTATTCACTGAGTGACTAAAATCTGGAATCTCATTTTCTAGTTTTCTTGAAGAATCAAAGTCCCATGTAATCATTACCCAAGTTAATTTTTGACATAGAAACCAAAGTCACTTGTAACTTGTAACTTGTACACATGTGCATTCAATATGATTAAGTCAGTCAATGAATTATAATCACAAATTGGTTAACATGGACTATATGAATCATTTGTATTCGTTCAGTTTGATTCAAATATTCTGTATTCGGATGATCCATTATATTTGTAGTATTTAAATCATAAAATACTAATTTAGGAGATTTACGATTTTTTCTTAGCGGAAGGATATCTGCATCAATCACGACTCGTATCATTGGCCGTCAGGAATCCTCATGTTTCCACAGCTTTCTAGTCATTTCTATATGATGGAGTAACATTTCTCATAATAGTATTTAGGTAAAAGGTACAAATATACCCCCCTCAACTTTGTGATTTAGAACAGATATACCTCTCATTAAAAAATTTGTGCATATATACCCCTGTCGTTGCACAAATGGTGCAAACATATCATTTTTACTGACGGAATATTTTTAAGAAAACCTTTAACTTGTTTTTTAATTACATAAATACTATGTGACTTAAAAAAAAGGTCTACCCATTTTTTAGTAGACTTATTTTTTTAAAGCAGCGTAATAATTTTTTTCTGGTGGACTGGGTCTGGTTCGTTTAAAAAAATGGGCAGACTTATTTTTTTAAAGCCACAGAGAGATACTTTTAAATGAACCAGACTCGATCCACCAGAAAAAAATTGTCAGGTGGCTATAAAAAATAAATCTACTAAAACAAATGGGTAAACTCATTTTTTCAAAGCCACATGACATTTTTTTAGCTAAATAATATTTTTTTTTTAAATTCTTTAAGCAAAAATGATATATTTGCACCTTTAAAATAATGGCAGGTGTATATTTGTATTATTTGTATAACGGCAGTGGTATATATAGACTACTTTTTAAACGAGGGATAGATCTACTATAAATCGCAAAATTGAGGGTTATATTTGCACTTGTTCCCTAGTGTTTATATAGGATAGTTCTAAGGTTTAATGTGAAATATTTAATGAGCTCATGGTCATGAGCATCCATTATGAGTGGACTAGAGCCGTCAATATATGCTAGGCCTGTTGGGCCGATCCAGCCCAACCCGTGATTTAATAAGGTTGGGCTAAAAAATTTGAAGCTCATTTAGGAACGAGGATTTTTAGCCCAGCCCGAAAAAGTTCGATGTTTTTTGGGCTTGTGTGACGGTGGGTTGGGCCGGCCCGTGGACTTGAGTGACGCTGAGTATAAATATTATTACACCAATAATAAAAAAATATAATTTATAGCAAAAGTACTTTTAAAACAACAAACAGTAAAATTAATGAAGGGGAGTCTTTGAGTAACTGGTAAAGTTGCTATCATGTGACCAGGAGGTTATGGGTTCAAGCCATGGAAACAGCCTCTGGCAGAAATGCAAGGTAAGGTCACAGACCATGCACTTCGTGGTCCCGCTTCTTCCGGACCCCGCGCATAGCGGGAGCTTAGTGCAACGGGCTGCCCTTTAAACAGTAAAATTAATGCTCGGTGTACACTTTACGTGCAGAGCTTACGCTTTTGCGCGGAAGACTTACGCTTCAAAATCAAGAGCGTGCGTCCTATGGATCTTCACATTTCATATGTGTCCCTTTTTTGGTACGTCCCGCCCCAAGACTTGTTTGAAAGTATATGTATGTCCTAGAGACAATCTATATTATGACAAATGTACTTTATACATATTCGTATTATTATTAATGGAGATTAATATTTTGGCATTTGCAATTATTGAATTATTAGTTGATTGTTTATAATATTCTATAATATGCATCCATAGAGGTAACGTTGTTATTAATAATGTGAGATATTAATATTATAATATAACTCTTAAAATAGCCTCGACTAATGATCATCGAGAATGGGATATCGATGATATGTGATAAGTCGACATGTGGTCTGCATCACATCCTTAGAGGATGTAGTATGTCTCACCTGCTACGATTAATGGCTACTCGTGATGGACACATGTGTCACGACCCAAACCGGAAGGCCGCGACGGGCACCCGGTCCCTACCCGCCAGGCACCACAAATACACTCCACCCTTAATCATATTTAAACACAGACTGAGCCGTGATAGATTATATAAAGTTCCAACCCAAAAGCCCCAACTTACACATTTATATACCAAGGCCATACATGACAACTAACCACAGGACACCTATCTACAAGCCTCTAAAGAGTAAAACATACCACGACCAGACCGCAACTCCGAAACGAATAGAGCGCTCCAAATACCAGCTGAACCAGCAACCCACTAGGGCGAACTGTCACTCTCTCAATATGAACCTGCGAGCATAAAATGTAGCGTCCCCCGACAAAAGAGACGTCAGTACGACTGATGTACTGAGTATGTCAGGCATAAGAAATAACATAGCAGAGATATATCATAGTCTGAAACAGAAACAACTGAACATCAGTAAATGCATCTGAGGGTCCTAATACACATGCCTAAATGTTATGCACAATGCAATATACATATACATCAGCCTCTTCGGACATCTTCCTTACCATAACAGCTTATGTGGCATTATACCATATAATGATTAATGAATGTATGCACAATGCAAATGCGGTATACTAATGTCCACACATGAATTCTCCAATAACCGCCTCTGTGGGCATCAGGTTATATCGCCACACAAGGGCATCACAGCATATTAGCCTCTTCGGGCTCTTTTGTGATAGTCTGTACCAACTGCAGGCGGTGTGCGCATATAGCGCATTTTCCCTTTCCCCAATTCCCATATATATATATATATATATATGGTAAATATTATATATATATATATATATAATATTTACCATATAGTAATGTGCATAGCACAACTGGTCCAGGATAACATATGAATGCAATGCAAATGAAATGCATGAATAATAATAAAACATCCGGAGTGACATAATATCCTTTACACTTTTGGTTAACAGTGGGAACATCAACATCTCTTCCGGTGAGCCTTATTAAGGTCTTAGAAATATACTTGGATATTCTTTCAACATAGGAGTCGATGACTTGATCATTCCTAACTACTAAGAGTAGAGTAATTTATGTAGCAACACGATGGTTATGTTTCGCACATAGAATTATGCCAAAAGAAGGAAAAAACCTTGCATACTTTGTTGCCGAAATTATCTAAGTTCCGCAGATCCTTATAAGCTCTATGAATGATTATCTACATCACACGGATGATTTAAATCATAATCGAATCAGCATACTAGAAACAGATTCATTGAGACATTCTAGCGAACACCTTGTACGCGTAGAACCTATATTCCTTCTATATCGAAACATATGCATGTAGAGAAACACCCAACCTCTTAATCCTTCTTCTTACTGCTACAATATCCAAAACAATGCAACAATTTCACATGCAACTCCATTACCTTACAATTACGGTAGTCCTGACAACACTCAACCCAAACTTAGCATTTTCGATAATCATTTTAGAGCTAATGGCAAGAATCAAGTTCTATAATTCGTATGAACTTAGGAACAAGAATCATTATCTCTTTAAGCGCAGTGACGAGTGTCTTCGGAAAACCTTTCGCCCAATTCAGGTTCCGACAAGCAAAAACCAGACCCCAAAAATCGACTTCCAGCACTTCCTCGAAACTCTGGGTCTCAGCTTGGGTTTCTGAGTTCTTAAGATTGTTCAAGGCTTCCATTTTTGCTGAAAATAAGGTCCAAAACGCCATGGGTTTCCCCCTTTCTGGGTGAGCAAAGGTTTTCGGAAACCCCTAATTTGGTCGAGAATTTCAAAGAGTTATCAATTGAGAATTTACTCTTTCAGGTTATAGAGTAACAATTTCTTCTCATAGAACGATTTCTATAGAGGCTTGATGATATGAAGGCTTCTATTAATGGAGAAGAGATGAGTGCTTGGGGACTTATGAAGCTCAGAAGCTGCCAACATTTTCTTATGAAGGTGTCACCCCAACAAACTAGACGCATGCATCAAGGCGTCATTGAGACAAATTGTTATAAGGCTACACGTAATGTACCACTATGTATATATTGTCCCCAGTTATAATTAATTAATCCCATAATTAATTAATTATACACACACTTAAATTCTTGATCTCAATTCACTTAAATCCTGACGATTTATAAAAAAAAAACTTCTCATACTCAATGTCATAATTCTTGTAATATGACACTAGCCCTAACCTCTTTGGGGATGTACAACTATTATTATTGATCCCCGTCATCACACTTGTTAAATCCAAAATTATTTCGGGATCACATCCTTTCATATACTAATTTCCTTATTAGTATACGTAAGTACAACATAAACTTCCCGGGGCCCGGGTCCACTTGCCTACGTTTATGTGTTCAACTGTTACATGAAAGTACAAGGTGTTACAACATGGATACTTTGGAAGTATTTGTATACCCTGCTGATATATTGTTTGTTATACTTGTCTAAAGTATGATCAGCGTGTGGTAGATAGAAGTCCTTAGACTTGAGGTCAATGCGCACCTTGTCTACAAAGTAATATACTTTGATCCTGTGCTAAGCTCAAATGCCTTATAGATTGAGATACGACTTGTATTGGGTACATTACGATGTGGATTAAAGGTGGTAGTTGAGCCAAGATTAGGATTCATTCCTCGAATGTATATTAGATAGAACACTCAGGTTCTCAGTGATATTAGGTTGACTAAGTCGTTGGCCAACGCAATAGACATATTTAGACTATGGTCTAGTTGTCAACTAATATAGATGAGATACAATGATTAAGCCATTTGGATAGACACTTGACAAATCCTAAGCTTGATCGGGTGTATCGTGAATGAAAGGATTTTATCTTACCACATAGAGGTTAAGTTTACTGGATTCGTGTAAACGTACTTCACATATTGAGTTCGTCTTGCGGCACCGTCTAGGAGTTTCGTGTAGATCTTAATTTGATTAATGTCGATATGTGAAGGCATGTAGGGTCACACTATGTCGATTGTCTTTTCGATATAAGGATGTATTAAGAGAGTATTAAATATTCGATTTAGAATCGAGATATTTAAATGAATAATTATTTTTTTAATTAAGTCAAAATTGGATTTTGAATTTAATTAAGAATGAGAGAGTATTAAATATTCGATTTAGAATCGAGATATTTAAATGAATAATGATTTTTTTAATTAAGTCAAAATTGGATTTTGGATTTAATTAAGAATGTGCGAAAAATAAAACGAGACAGTGTAGGGCCACGTCAGTGCCGCGGCACCATGACCTAATATGTCTCAAATTTTGGGTCAGGCCCAAGATCAAACCCTAATCCGATTTGACCTAATTTTCACATATAAATTCAGACCTACACTTCATTATTCAATACACTTGATTTTCATATCATTATTCTAAGTCTTAGAGACTTAGAATCAAAACACTTTCTCGAACCTTTGTCGGATTTTCTAGCTTTCCAAAGGAGGAATACATTGAAGCTTGGAGCTTGCAATCGAAAGGGCATTCGCGTGCGCACCCACATTTGATAAAGATTTCAGATATTGTAAACATGTAAGTACCATTCAAGTCTTATGTTTACAGTCTAAAATTATCCTATAGTCAAACAGTTCTACGTTTGTTGGGTTTGAAACAAGTTTTCAATATCCGTTGCATACAAAAACCCTACACTACGGTCTACCATGGGAGGAGGGGACATATTGAGATGGTGGTGACACAAATTGAAAAAGAGTTGGTAGGCAAATTAACTTTACCTTACTTGTACAAGAAATTGCATAGATGTAGAGGAATTATGCAGAGATTACAATTGTAATTATTTTTTCTGTTCTTGAGGCCTAAAGCTTACTTCACCTTCCCTAGCTAGAAGGTAGTTGTGAGTTTGTGTTCTTTTGCTCTTTTATTTTGTCTATGGTAGTGTTTACGGTGTTACAAAAAAATAAAAAAGTAGCCTATTGTTAACACTCAAATATAATTTAAGTGTTTAACCGAATTCACTGACAGCCGAACTATTCCGGAGCTGAATTTACTCCTAGCCTTCGACTACAAGAACTTCATCGGCTACTAAGGCATCTTAGCCGAAGTTGTCAGTTAGAGGTACAACTTGGACCCACTCAGATGCAGATGCATTAATGGCCAAGTCAAAAGGGTTCCTAGACCCCTAAAAGCGGTAACGGCCAACAACAGCTAAAAGAAAGAGCCATTATCCGAGCAAGAGGAGTAAAGGCGAGAAAATCGGCACCACTTCCCCCCATAGTCAGCCGTTGAGCTTAGTGGGTTACTTGATGGCCAACATGGGGGGCACTTTTGTACTTTTTTTTTCTTCCTTTTGTATTATAAATACTCATTCTTTGTATATACAAACACACACAATCAATCAAATCTTATCTATCTTTTTATCCTTTACTTTACTCGATTGAATTCATGTTTCTTACCTCTTAGTTTGCTCATAACTAGGGGTGGGCGTATATCGGTTCATATCGGTTTTGTATCCGAAAAATATGAATCGAATAAAAATTAGTTTTTTTAAAAAAACTGAATCCAACTTTTAAAAAAAAACAATATGTTCGGTTTATATCGCCGAACGTATCAGATTATATCGGTTTTTTCTAGTGGGTCGGGGCGGTCGAGTTAGGGAATTTTTTGTTTTTTTTTTAAAATTGAATTTCCATCACTGAAATTGGCATTCACTCCTACATTACCAAGAAATTTCGACGTTGGAATGTATTGTATATCGTGAGATGTTTACTAAAGAAAAAGGAAATTAGAAACCGATTTGGGGGAAAAGACAAATTGATTGGGAAAACAGACGTTTTCGTAAAAATTGGCGGCGCCAAACTGCCGCCGGCCACGTCTCGAAAAAATAAGCAAAATAAAAAAAATCGGGTAAAACGGACATCCGAGCGCAGAGTTATGACTATTTAAAGTTTTATCAATTTACAACTACTTTCTCTCCCTACATTTTATGGCAATGCTTCTGTGATATGTTAATCAAGTTCATGCCGCATTCGACTTCCATAAAAGCTTCATAGATTAACTTTAATGGCTATGATTCAAGAAATAGTAGTAGCCTAAAATAAAAAAATAAAAATTACATATTTAATTCGGTTTTTCGGTTCGTATCCAAAATAAAAAAACCGAACCGAATCACTAAATGTTGATTCGGTTCGGTTTTTCAAAAAATCATTTTTTTAAAAAAAATGAATAAAACCGAACCAAACAGCCGATTAGGTTCGATTTTTTCGGTTCTCCGGTTTTTTTGCCAACGCCTACTTATAACCACCATCCTAACGCTTTCTGGAGTAGTTGGGGAACCAATTGCTAGATATTAGAGTTCCGTTTTCAGCCCAAATCGCTTAAGTCAAGGAATCAGTTTGTCTCCCGATTTCATGAGCCGAAACAACGGCAGATAGTGAAATTGGGGCCGAGAATAAATTTGGCACGCCCAGTGGGACCATAGGTGAATTAATTGCAAAGTTTGATTCTCCAGGTCAGGATCATTCTTGGCTTATGCGCCTTAAGGTCCGGTAAGAAAATGAATCTCCAGTCCAGTCCACATCCTAAACAAAATCCTTCCAGAAGGAACACCGAACCAACATCCTCCTCGGGTATGCCTACATTGGTGGATACCCCTCCACTTCCTCCGTCAACCTAAGTCGTGGAAGAATCTAGTCAATCTGAAGGTCCAACCATAATGACCACGTCTTTTATTAGACAACAGATCGACTTGGGCATCCACGATATTATGTACCAAATTTCTAAACAGTTGGCTGACATTGTGAAGCCAATGGTACATAATGAAGTTCAGCAAACGAGGGAGATAGAAACCAACCGAATGCACCCAAGAGAATGTTCGGCTAGTTCTGCCATCCCTCTGACGAACGGTGATGTTCAACATGAGACCGTGACTCCCGGTGTTGTTCCTCAGCCGCATGTGCATCAGCCAATGCCCACTCAGGTGCAGCCGATAGCACACCTAGGAACACAAGCCCAATCGTTTGGCAACCAGTACACTGCATGGTCACTGCCGAACCTTGGGGGGCAAAATGTGCCACTTGACCAAGCAAGTCTGCAGTATGGGCAGATCAACATGGCTCGGAGATCAGTTCAGGCTCCAGGACACTTTGGATTGTCGCCCGTTATGCTGTACGTTTATACGAACGACCTTACAATACAGGCGAACGATGTTGGCCGACCGAATTGGCAGCCGATGGCCCCTAGCTATGATTTAGCCCGGCTATCTGGTGATGTTGTTTACAGCCGATTACCATTCCATCAGTCATTGTCAGTACCCAATCCATACCTTCCAGGAAGAGTAAACTTTCTAAGAACGGCCAACGTCCGAGGAGAGCAGCCATGGAACACTGTTCCACCTTATTCTCAGACTCCGTTAGCCGTTCCAGGAGCTCAGGTTGCAGGCTTTGGTGGCCATACCAAACAGCAGCTATGGGGCATTACCCCACCTATTGGTAATGGCCAGCAGACCACATACAACCTTCAAAACCCTGTCCAACAAAGTGCAGAATGGAGGCCGCCAGTGCAGAACACCTACCAGCCGAATCTAGTCGAGAATCGGCAGGGGACGTCACAACTGATAAACTCAGAGATCATTGCTAATACCATGCGGAGGTACTTCGGCATCCAACTGAAACCTTTGGACATGCCTGTTTATAAGAAGCCCTGCTCCGATTGGGTAGATCGGATAACACCTTTGCTGAGTGGCTTCAAAACACTGGAGTTTGCCATTTTCTCCGGCAAATCCACTATTGAGCACATCGGTAGATTTACTGCCCAATGCGGCGAAGCTGGCCAGACTAAGTATCATAAGTTGCAGTTATTCCCTCTCTCTCTAACGGGAACATCCTTTGCATGGTACTCATCTTTGGCTCCTGAGTTTGTGCAAAGCTGGGCTGACATGGAGGGTTGCTTCCATGATAGGTTCTATTGGCCGCAACCTTAAGTTACCGTGATCGATCTAACGAATCTCAAGCAGCAGGTCGATGAATCGGCTGTCGATTTTATCAAGAGGTTCAAAAAGAAGATTGAGAAATGCATTGTACACTTCCCCGAGTCTGAGTGTGTCCACATGATAATCAAAAACATGCACCCTCAGTTAAAGGAGAAGCTGGTAGGACAATCTTGCTCTGACATGAGATAGTTAGCCGAAAAGGCTAGCCAAATAGAGCAGTATGTCCAGGAGAAGGAGCGGAGAAGAGCCAGCCGAAATCGAGGCCCCCACTTGGTATTCATCATTGAAGCGGATGAGTCCGACTCAGAGTCAGCCAACTGCACGGCAGACGCAATGATGGCCGAGATTGTTAGGGGTAAGGTTTACTCTTGCCCAGCCTTGAAAGCCATCAAAGGCAAGGAAATAAGTTCATTTGATGACAGGGTCGGTTACTTGTTTGATATCACGAAGGTAGATCAGATCTTTGATCATCTGCTCAAAGATAAGCAGATTCGGCTGCTTGATGGTCATAGGATTCCGCCTGCCGAAGAACTCAATGATTAGAAGTACTGCAAGTGGCATAATTCATACAGTCACTCTACTTCTAATTGTGTGGTCTTCAGGAAGGCGATCCAAAACGGCATCAGGGAGGGGAGGTTCAAGTTAGCTGACAAGAGCATGACTGAAATGTCTATTGATACCGACCATTTTCCCGCGGTACCAATATCTATGGTATCTTTTGCTAAGCCCTATGAGTCAAGGGACACCAAAGGGAAAGAGTCAATGAAAAGGGTATGGGTCCCAAAGAAACCTACCGAATGGGAGAAGGTCACAAGGACTTCTGTGTTCAACCGGTTAGGCAGCCTACATGACATTCGTGATGACAGACAGTCGGCTAGGAGCAGTTTTCTTGACCGCCCTAAATACTCGAGGGACTTTGAACAAGAACTTCAGGAATAAACCATGAGGTTCAGAAGGGTCTCTATCGATGCCAGGCATAGGCCTGGGGGGCAAGTACGGATGCCAACCAATCGGCACCCGAGCATGCCTCGAATAGATGAAGAACCACTCCCTAAAGCCAAACAGATGGTGGTTGAGTTTAACGTGAACGATGGTGTTTCGTCCTTACGTATCATAGCAAGAAATTAGGACCAGACGAGACCCCAGAGAATGATTAAACCAGCCGCCAACACAGAGGAGGGGAAGTGGTCAATCAATCAGGCTCCCGGAAAGAAAGAGGCACCACATGTCAAATTTAATCACGAGATTAATTATCCCTTATCCCTCACATCAAAGACCTGTCCATCGGGTCGGGGACCCGCCCAACCCGAAAAAACCAGGGCCAGGGTCAGCTTATATCTGACCCGTGAGCAACCTAACCCGAAAAAGCGGGGACCCGATCATATGTAGGGTCGGGCCAGGGTCAGAATTTTTTACCCACTTGACCCGGCCCGATCACCGACCCGCGTATGTTTTTAATAAAATTTATATTATTTTTTATTTTATGAATATTTATTTTTTACTTATATAGGTGAAGGGACAAACGAAGAAGAATCTAGTGATGATGATGACGATGATGACGATGATGATGATGTTGATGAATTATCGTGATGTTGGTTTGTACTTTTCTCTTGTTTGTTTATGGATTTACAGCTAAAAGTGTGAAATTTGCTTCAGTTCTTTTTTGTGTAATTTTTAATAATTTCATGCTTCTGTTTGTTATAATTTTTAATTGGTGACAAATTATATCGGATAACGGATTGGATAGAATTACAGTGTTTGCTTACTATTTTTTTTGTAGAGCGGGTCAAGGCCGATCCGTGACCCGTAGGGTCCCCGAAGGGTCAGAGTCAGAGTCAGAAAATTAAAAAATAAACAGGATCAAAATCGGACAAGCAGAAAAAAAAAGTCACAAGACCCGCCCGACTCGAGCTTTGGACAGGTCTACGTCAAACGAGCTCTAATAGTAAATAGTAGAATATTAACGTCCTCAAATTTCTACCTCCCATCCACTTGTCCGGTCACCCAAAACAATTTCAAATTTCAAACACCACAAAATAAATACAAACCCCCAAATTTTCACTTTATAAACTCCTCCATCTCTTTCTCTCTTTAACACAACAAATTCCTCAATCCATTGTACTTTTGCTCTCTCTATTTCTCTTCATCCTCCCTCCTCCCTAAACGTAACCCTAAATTCGTAATCTAAAAATGCGTGAAATCCTTCATATTCAAGGTGGCCAATGTGGCAACCAAATCGGGGCTAAGTTCTGGGAGGTGGTATGCGCCGAACACGGGATCGATTCCACGGGCGCGTACCATGGGGAGACAGATACACAACTTGAGAGGGTTAATGTATATTACAACGAGGCGAGTTGTGGGCGCTTCGTTCCTCGTGCTGTTCTTATGGATTTAGAACCTGGTACTATGGACAGTGTTAGATCTGGTCTGTACGGACAGATTTTTAGGCCGGATAACTTTGTGTTTGGTCAGTCTGGTGCGGGGAATAATTGGGCGAAAGGACATTATACTGAGGGTGCTGAGTTGATCGATTCGGTTCTCGATGTTGTTAGGAAAGAAGCTGAGAATTGCGATTGCCTACAAGGTATTTGTTTAAATGTTTATGTGAATTTTGATTGCCTACAACGTGTTTGTTATAATGCTTATATGAATTTTGATTGCCTACAACGTGTTTGTTTAAATGTTTGTGTGAATTTTGATTGCCTACAACGTGTTTGTTTAAATGTTTGTGTGAATTTTGATTGCCTACAACGTGTTTGTTTAAATGTTTGTGTGACTTATGTGGCTATGGAAACTATAGCTATGTATCGTAAATACAGTCTAAATATATTGAGAGGGTAAATGTATATTACAATGAGGTGAGTTGTGGACGATTTGTACCTCGTGCTGTTCTTATGGATTTAGAGCCTTGTACTATGGACACAATTACAGTGGAATTTCATGGTTTTATACATTTGAGAGGCTTAAAATTGTGAAAGCCAACTAAGTTCTGTTTAAATGTTCGTGCATATCCTGATTTGTTAATCTGGTGGGATTGCTTTTGATATCGTAAGGTCTATTGTTTTTCCATTTCTTATAAGCTTGTAATTTCCTTTGATATGTGAACATAGTCATGTGTTGCACTTTTAGGTCTGGTGTGTGTGTTTAGAGTATCTTAACTTGCTTTAATAGATGAATGTTGAATGAATCAATGGTCAGTAGACAGAGGGTGCTAAGTTGATTGAATTTCTGGATGATGTACACAAAGGAAGCTAAAAATTGCAATTTCCTAAAGGTGTTCTTGAAATGTTTTGTACATATCAAGATTTATTAACTTATGGAATTAGTTTCATTATCACAAGTTCTATTGTTTATTGATTTGATTTGCCCATGGCTTTACCAAGGGCCTTTTTCATTGTGGTCCCGTCGGCCAAAATTAATTACGGTCGCTAGCCAAAATAGACCAACCCTATACACTGATTATATAACAAGCTAAGTTGATTGAATTTGTTCTGGATGATGTATGTATATTTATGTATATTTGTACTTAATACATAAAACTTATACATTTGCTGGCTATATTATTTTGAACAGTCCAAAAATGTAATCCCTTATTTTTTTCGATATATACATAGTCATGCACTATTGTTGCTTATGTGTGGAACTATATGCAGGGTTTCAGGTGTGCCATTCCCTGGGAGGAGGGACTGGGTCTGGAATGGGGACACTTCTCATTTCAAAGATAAGAGAGGAATACCCAGATAGGATGATGCTGACATTCTCTGTCTTCCCATCTCCAAAGGTTTCAGACACGGTTGTTGAGCCTTACAACGCTACATTGTCTGTTCATCAGCTTGTGGAGAATGCAGATGAGTGCATGGTTCTTGACAACGAGGCTTTGTATGACATTTGTTTCCGAACCCTCAAACTTACAACTCCCAGCTGTAAGTATCCTCTATTCATATGAATGACATTCACTCGTTTACTTAGGCGTCCAGTTAAACATGCAAAATGACTGAGAGCTGTGGTGATGGAATCTTTAATATGTCCTTTGGTGTTAGATATTGAAACTAATATTCTGAGTACTGCCATTTGGCCTCCCATTTATGCAGTCATTTCAATTTTTCTGTTCAATTCATTTTGTTAAATCTTATCTTAATTATTCCTCCGTTCCACTTTAAATGTCTTTTTAGCTCAAAAATCTGTCCAAAAAGATTGTCACTTTAGAATTCAAGACTAAAGTTGAAATTTTTTTCCAACTATACCCTTATCATTTAAAAAGTATGCACACTATTTAAGAGGAAAAATAAATCTACCTTTATTAACTAAGGTAACTTAGTAAACCATACATTGTATTTATTATTTTCTTAATGGGCGTGAAAAGAGCTAAAGCAAAGTTAAAATGGGACGGAGGGAGTAATCTTCATGAAATGTGTTTCATCAACTGTTTAGTCATAAATCCGCGCCCCCTCAAATTTTATTCATAAGCTAACTTTATATAGTGTATTTTTGCTTAGCTGACCATAACTCATTTGGGATTGACGGTTGGCTGATTGTGTTTGCTTAGCAACAATTTGACCAGTTAATCTGAAATACTTCATGCTGATTGCTGTGGATCACTTGTTCTGCAACTTTTTAGAAAATTTGCCTTTTACTGATGGTGCTTGTCTTCTAACAGTTGGTGATCTGAATCACTTAATTTCTGCAACCATGTCTGGAGTTACTTGTTGCCTCAGATTCCCTGGACAGCTTAACTCCGATCTGCGGAAACTTGCTGTCAATCTCATTCCTTTCCCCCGTCTCCACTTTTTCATGGTTGGGTTTGCTCCACTTACCTCACGTGGTTCACAACAATACCGTGCTTTATCCGTACCTGAGCTTACTCAGCAAATGTGGGATGCAAAGAACATGATGTGTGCTGCTGACCCTAGGCATGGCCGGTATTTAACAGCATCAGCTATGTTTAGGGGGAAACTGAGCACCAAGGAAGTTGATGAGCAGATGCTTAATGTGCAGAACAAAAATTCTTCATACTTTGTTGAGTGGATTCCCAACAATGTCAAGTCAACAGTCTGTGATATTCCACCAACTGGTCTAAAGATGGCATCAACTTTCATTGGAAATTCAACATCAATACAAGAGATGTTCCGTCGTGTAAGTGAGCAATTCACAGCCATGTTTAGGAGGAAAGCTTTCTTGCATTGGTACACTGGGGAGGGAATGGATGAAATGGAGTTCACCGAGGCAGAGAGCAACATGAATGATCTGGTCTCTGAGTACCAGCAGTATCAAGATGCAGTAGCAGATGAGGATGAAGGGTACGAGGACGAAGAGGAAGAGGAAGCATATCATGACTAATGTGCTGATCCCGGGAAATCATTATCTTATATATTATAAGCAATAGTTCCTTTCAACTGTGGATGAACTTTTAGTAGTGAAGAGAAAGCGACTAACCTGTATTTTTGTTGAACTTCGTCACTATCCTTTAATTGCAAATTGAATATTTTGTTGCTTTTGCTTAAGATATCTGTGTTTGATTGATGAGAAAGCATTGTTGTAGTTGGTATATACTCCTAATGCTTGCGTAATGTCCAGTATAATGAATTTGAGCTTATGATTACCGTGGTAAATACCTATGACGTTGGATACAGATACAATCATTTTTCTCTTGTTAACGTTTGTTTGTCAATTGATTTGTGTTGGTAGTTGAAAGCTCTAGTTTGCCAATAGATCTGAAGGTTTACCCAACTGCTATGAGTTTGATCATTATTAATTAAGACAGATTTATATATCGGTAGCACTTAGATTAGAAACATTTCCTTCAAATTTGTCATGGTTGCTTGAAGCGTTTAAAAAGATTAGTCAGGTCCCAAAACGGTATTATCACATAAACTTGAACTAAGAGAACAATTCTTTGTATGAATATTGAATAGAGTTCATGTTCAGACAATATAAAATATATTTACATAATCAAGTTATTGACAAGAAAATTACAAACAAATCTTTTACGATACACATTAATTAAGAACCTCGTGAAAATTAAAACTGACTTGCTGTAGCAGATTAATTTGTACAGATGGTGTAAAACTCTTAAATACAACTGATTTGAGGTAAGTTCACAAATGACCTTCATGAGGGGTGGTCTTGATTTTTTGACCTCACGTAATAAATATTTTTAAAAATAACCTCCGCTTCAGAAAATTAGCTAGGTAAATCTTTTGTTGTCTATTCATAAGTTGTAGACATAAATTAGTTTTACATATAAGACAGAAGCTCAAGAAATTTTAAGACAGTGAACATGCTCAATTGACCACAAGTTCTGCCTTATAGGCAAAATAGAACTTATGTTTGATGGGTGACATACGCAAAGTTTTTATTGCTCATCGAGCCTAAGTTGTGGACATAAATTAGATTTGCTTTTAAGACAGAAATTCAAGATATTTTAACATAGTAAACCTGTTCAATTGACCACAAATTTTATTTTATAAGGAAAAATTAAAACTTATGCCTGATATAGAAGTTCTTCTCAAGGAATTTTTTCAAGTCATGATCATTTTTAAAATATTTTATTAAGCAAATTGAATAATTTTGGTGACACCACACGTAATTTCCTGAACTGATCTTGATTGATAATTCTTATACAAGTTAAATCCCAATAAATAACATCTAAATTGTGGGACCCAAAAATAATCTAAATCGACACCTAAAAAGGAATGTTAAATGGAAATGTCATTAGCGCCAAGTTCGAAGAGGCACTACACAACAGTACACAGCAACAAAACTCCTCGTATTTGTGAAACCATTAAGTTAGACGAGCTATGGGTTCGGTGGTAGTTCAAAACTCATAAACTTTAAATTCTGATTCCGCCTATGATACAATTCATTTTTCTAACCTCATGACTAAGCTTTCGGGGTGAGCTAGGCCAAAGTTTCAATTTTTAAAATAGGGAACTTGCGGGGTGTTAAGTGTCTCCCATTGATAAATATGTTGTTGACTCCTTATATGATTTTGGGTAATACTCACCTTATGAGCTAATTTTTTAAATTGTGTTAGGTCCAAGATCTATTTCTTAAGCAAACCCCATTTTAATTCTTAGTTTACCTAATATAAGGTTCTCATGTTACTTTGTCCACGCTTTTTACTCATTGGTGTCAATTGGGGGGTTCTATGGAATTTTGTTGCTCTCCACGAAGCTTTTGGCCTAATAGGGTTTTTTGATAAGGTAAAATTTTATTAGTCAAGTACCAAGGAGGTACAAAAGACCTTTTGGCCATTTCATGTTATGTCAATTCAGCCATACAAACCTTCCTTTCTTATACACTTCACAATCGTATTTTACTTGAAAATTCGTAAACAAAATCTCTCTCTTCTCTGCGAATCATATTTTGAACAACGAAATCCATAACATAAAAAGGGGTTAAATGCTAAAAAAAAAAAAAGAGTCCAGAATTGGGTGTTCAAGAAGTGTTAACTTTCTCACATTGGTTGGGAGAGTGAGTTGTTGTCTTCTATTTTGGTTTTGCGCTATCCACACTTCATGAGCTAGCATTTGGGGTTGAATTAGGAGTAAGATCCATATTCTTAACATTAACATGACTTATTGTTACAAGGATGTATATTTAATGTATATGTCAAAATTCATGTCTAGTCAAATAATGCCGAACATAATGGGTTGGAGAAAGTGGCAAATAGAAATTACTGTAAGCATGCTTAAAGTTATGACCATTTGGATTCTTTTTATCAAACTTAGTTTTAATGGACAAGACTGGAGACCCGATAATCTTTGCAGAGTCGGACCATGAGTTCATTGATACACTATTTTCATTCTTGACACTCCCTTTAGGCACAATTCTAAGACTTCTTGAAAAAGATATGGCTCAACTGGGATCAATAAGCCGGGGTTATGCCAGTAATTATTCCATTGATCCAAAATTCTTGCGCACAAGCCATTGTTAATCCATGTTGATCATGCCTAGAAATGGCATCAGAGGCTCAGTGTGAAAATTTCAAGCTCAATGTCGATCATTCGGCGAATGCAGGGAAGTTTTTTGGCTGTTCTAATTATCAGTGTAGAAACTTGGTCAGTTTCTTGCAGAATACACGGTGCTGCCATTGTGGGAATTTGATGCAATTTATGAGAAGGGAAGTTGTGGGGAAGAATTAAAGTGCCCTTGAAGTTTTTCTAAAGGGTGGGGCAGCAAGCTTTATGATAACAGATGATTTGCAGGTAATGCCAGCCTGAACAGCTAGTTATATAGCTTTGTTTGAAAAGCTTGAAATCAGTCACAGCAATGAGATTGAGGCAGTGACTATGGAAGTTGGCATCAAGGAGGTAATGCATGTAATTATGTTAGACTATGAATGCCCTTGTTAATTTTTGAAGTATTTAGTAGTGCAAGGTTATTTCATAAGGTTTAGGCATGCATATTTGATTTTGTGGTTCGGTTTGTGCTATTTTCATTTGGTTTGAGGTTTTTGGTTTTGCAAATATGCAACCCAAGGTGAACCAATATTGGTACATTTTTCTCTTTTTTTCGTTCTGTTCTTTTGATTTGGTTTTTAGGATTTGGACCTATGCTGAACTTTTTATTTATTTTTTATGGGCTTATGATCCTTTTATAATAGATTGAAGTTTAGGTGTCTTGTTCACATAAGATTTCAAGAATGAGTGGTGTCCCTGAGACATTTAATAAAAACTTGTAGTAAAAGAAAGAACTAGATGCTATTATTATGTTAACATGATAATTTGAGTTGTCAGAGCGTGTACCATGTGAACTTGTGCTCTGTTTCATACAACACTTCACTTTTTTTCTCCCTTTCCAAGTGCAACTAGCAGTAAAAAAAAAAAGACTGCTTTGCAACAATGCTATCGATACAATTGTGATTTACCTACTTGTGTTGTATGTACCCCTTCTTTAGAAGCTTGCCAATCCTTCTCCTTAATCACCTTACCGCTGTACTAAGGGAGTTTGGCTCTGGCACCATATTTCTCACAGTCCAAGTGCATACTACGTATTGTTCGTTTTGGCCTAATAGACTGCTTTGCAACAATGCTGAAGTATCATCATCATCCATTGGGACAATTGCTTCTTGAGTTAATTTGGTTGCAATATCTTTCTTAACAATGCATAACCTGATTTAGGTTTGTAGTTCATACAAGATCTGAAGAACGAGTGATGAAGGTTGTCTCTGGGGCAATTAGTAAAAACTAGCAGTAAAAACGAACTAGATGTTCTGATGTTAAGATTAACTGATTCTTCTTGCACAAGTACTGAAGTATCCTTGTATTATCATACATTGGCCGAGTTACTTCTTGAGCTATTTTGGCTGTCATAATTTTCCTAACTTTCTACTTGATTTATGTACTTCAACCGCTGAAATTCTTATTGCTCTCCACGACACCTCTGACAAATATGGTACTGTCTAGCAAAGCTGGTAAGAGATATATCAAAGTTTAAAGATGGTCCAACAGCCAAGTCAGACAAGAAGCCCATACCTCAGAACTTAAATAGTATGAGCATGAAGCTTATAGTTGGCAAAAGTAAGAACAAAGTGTTGTATGCAGAAGCTGGGGTTGAGCTTCTAGACCCCCTTTTCAGTTTCCTCGCATTCCCTTTAGGGGTTGTCATAAAGCTTCTAGGTTGCAACTCAAAACTTGAAATGCATAGACAATTTGGACAAAGGTTCTGATGATTTGACTACTCTCTCCAAAATTGTATCCACACTTTGGTTACAGCAGTCATATACTTCAGCTCGAAGAGGAAAGTCCAAAATGCAGCCTTGACTGAGAAACTGTATCCACACTTTGGTTACAACAATCCGAGGATGAAGCAAGAAATGTAGCTGTCATCTTGGATCCAAAGTCTCCAACAAGAGAAACTGTTAATGGGGAAGGATACTTGAAAGGTCCTGCAACATTTATGATAATGGATAATTTGTTAGTCTCTCCGTTTTCCCCTACCTCAAGCATTGCTCTCCTTAATCAATTGAAGGTGCCAACCAATGACTTGGAGGAACGCCCTGTAATAGTCTGAAAGGATGAGGTATGCCTTCCTTCTGAGACTACAGAACAGATCCTCACTCAACAAGAACAGAAAAGAGTTCAGGCCAGAGGAAAGCAGAAAATGGATACAAATCCAACTGGCAAACCAGGCAGAACGGATGTCATTGAAGATATAGGACAGATGCTAGCAAGGAACAAGAGTAGTACTCTTACTATCAATGAAGGTAGAGTTGCTACTAAGAGCACCAGAGGGGGTACTGCAAGACACCACCTCCATGATCTGTTGTTCTTGGAATATCAGATGGCTCAATGTGTTACATCCCGTACTTTTGTATGTTGTATTCGTCGAAGTTAATCGACATAAGTTCAAGGGATGGATTATTTTTGAGATTATAAAGGAAATAAGCAAGTTAAACCTTCAAGAGATTATAAGAGTTCAAAAGTCGCTAAGCGGTTCATGCTTGTATTCGTTACACCAATTGCGCCATGAGTAAATTAATGTAAGACCAGACAAGTTATGACACCCCTATGAGGCTAAGTAAGGATTTTAAAAAGTATTAAGAGAATACCAAAAGGTTTCGAGGTCGAAAGAATCGAAGAAAATTAAGTTCGTCCAAACTCGGGGAAGGGCAGACAGGATTTTTGGCCCAACTTTGCACGGGCATATCTCCTAGTATATAAGTAATTATGAGATGTATAACCTATCTAAGTTCAAGTTCAGATAGTCATCTTTCCAATTTAACAAACCATTAGTCAATCGGAGCTCTGTACAAAAGGTTATTAACATTTTAAGAAAGCGATGCAGGGCAGACATTTTTGGCGGAACGCTGGCAAGGTCTACAACCCCACCTGCGATTCGCAGGCACGGTGTGCGGTTCGCAGACCCCGCCACGGGTTATGACGGTGCCAACTTCCACTCCTACTATAAATCGACCCCCAACTCGACTTAAACCCATTTTTATCTATTTTCACAACCCTAACCAGCTCTTATATTCTCTCTAAGAGGTTCCAAGTGATCCAAGGTGAAATAAAAGAGAAACTACATAAGTTCGACGTAGGAAATCTCGTGAACATCATTAGATCATCTTCTTCCTTGTAACGATTTTGGAGAAATCTTTAGGTGAAGTAACCTCTGGTTTGAGGAAGTTCTGGTGAGTTAAGGTAAGTTCCATTTTCCTCTATCTATTCTTGTGATTATATATATGTTTTGGAGTAAATTGTTGAAGAATCTTCATAAACCAAACTTATAAGCTTTGAGTTGGAAGTTGTGTTGTTATTGGGCTGTTTTACATGGAATTTTGGTTGGAATTGATGATTAAACTTTGTTGTATGTGTTAGGGAGGTTTAAGGAATGAGTTTGTGGAGGTGCGAGCACTCATGGAACGTTTGTAGCTTCGTAAATAAGGTATGTAAGGCTAACTCTTCATTCTTTTGGCATGATCGATGAATAAACGTAACAGTATCAACGTCCCTTCAAAAGGAACTCAAATCTTAAGGACTAAAATTTGTGCTTATCCTTGTTTAGATTGATATATTTCATTGGCCTCGTTGATTATGTCGGGAGTATTTTGCATCTTGATTTCATTCCACATAATATGCCTTCTTGCAAACCTGGTTGATTCTTGAAAAAATTGATACAAACATAGTTGGATAATGATAATCGGAGGTTAACGATGTTGAGTCACTCCGATCAGATCCATAAGGCCCTTCAGAGTCAGTGATTGCATTGTACTTATATATGTATCTATTTTCTTACCGAGCCGCGCTATAGTCGGTCGATTACGACACCTATTTCTGCAAATCAGTGCAGTTTATTTTGATATTACCGAGTCCCACATCTGGGTCGGGTACGATCGAGTCCTCATCGAGGCTGGGTACGATATTACATGATCTGATTTGCCCCACAGAGAGGCTGTATATTATATTATATGGCCCTATAGAGTGGCCCGATTTTACTCACATGCATATATTCATGATTGTATTAGTTGGGCGCCCTCCGTGGTCTTCTTATGAGTTTCAGGTTGATTCTATATCTTTTCTATGATATTACATCTTTTATTTACATGTTTACCTGCCTTACATATTCAATACATCTTTCGTACTAATGTCCCTTTTGTCGGGGGACACTGTGTTTCATGCCTGTAGGTACATATAGATGATTGGACGAGCCTCCTCAATAGGATTACTATTCAGTATTAGGTTGGAGCACTCCCCTTTCTTTCGGAGTTGCTGTCTGATTTTGGGTATGCATTTATATATACTTATTATGGGTACGGAGGGGCCCTGTCTCGACCTGGTTGTTGTTATATGACTCTTAGAGGCTTGTAGACTAGTGGGTCATGTGTTGTCATTTTGTATGGCATGGCCGACCTTCTTGTCAGTCCGATAATACTGATGTTGTGGCCTTGCCGGCCTTCTGAGACTAGCTGTGTCGGTCTGATGATATATGAACACAAGTTGGTTATGTTTTCTTTTGTTCATATTGTTAACTTCAGTTTCTCTTGTGTTTGTCGTTCTGAGGCCTTTTCAGCCCAAACAATTATATGTTTCCGCTATGATATACAGGTGGTACGCTCGGGCCGTTCAGGTGCCGAGTGTCGGCCACACCTCCCGAAGCTGGGGTGTGACACAATGAGCCCTTTAAGCAAAAATAATTGATCTCCTTTTTGCTCAAAAATAAAGTAGATCTTATTGGGTGCTTGGAAACAAAAGTGAAGGCTCATAAAGCAAGGAAGAAAATAAAGAAGTTGGTGGCAGATTGGGAAGTGTTTACAGACTATCCAGCAGTACCTAATGGTAGGTTATGGTTATGTTGGAAGCATCACAAGGTGAGGGTAGTTATATTATGCTCTACCCTCAAATAATACACTGTTCAGTTCAAGAGTTGGGAGCTTAGTCCAAGTGTCATATGACATTTGTATATGGGTTAAATAAAATTATAAAGAGGAAGGATATATGGAAGAAACTGAGATTGATTAATGCAGCTATTATTGAACTATGGCTTGTGCTAGGGGATTTTAATACAATCCTATCAGTAAATGACAGTATCAATGGGGCACCATTACATACTACAGAGATAGTGGATTTTCAGAATTGTGTTGATGACATAACACTGGGGCAACTAACTAGAATAGGTTGTCAATACTCCTAGAGTAATAAGAGATGCAGCAGAGAGAATCTACAGTTTGATAGAATGGGCCTTTGGGAATGATTTGTGGTTCTTACAGTATGCTAGCCTATCAACTACTTATCAAACTCCTGAGTGTTCTGATCATTCTCCCATAATGAACAACACGGGTGAAAAAACAAACTACCTAGGCCATTCAGACTATACGATGAACTTCTTCACCAAAATGCTTTCCAACAGGTGGTTTTGAGTACTTGGAATCAGGATGTACCTGGGCACACAATGTATAGAGTATGGAGGAAGTTGCAGTTGATCAAGTAACAGGAAAACCAGATGAATAGGGAAATCACTAAGCTAGATAGAAGAATTAAGGATATACACGAGCAACTTGGAATCACTCAGGCCCAGTTGCATTCTGATCTCTTTAATCAGGCCCTCATTGACCATGAAAGGAACCAGCTAGTCCGGTTGAAAGAATGGTCCAATATACAAGAAAAGGTTCTTAGACAAAGATCTGGAGCTTTTTGGATTTCCTATGGTGACTGAAACTCTAAATTTTTCCATGCCTTCATGAAATCTAGGTAGGCAAGAAATAGGGTGGGGTCTATATGATATGGGGATAGTAATATGCTGACAGAGCCTGTGCAGATTCAACAGGAATTTGTGAAGTTCTTTAGGGAGCTGTTAGGTACAAATGCCATGTACTAATATTCAAATTTCAAGGGATGGGCCTTGTCTTACACAAGAGCACAAAAGACGGTTGCTGAAGGAGTATACTAGAGAGGAAGTACTGATGGCTCTTAAGAACTTACCTCCTGATAAGTCCCCTGGCATGGATGGATTTTGCAGTGGAGTTTTTCAAAGCTTACTTGACTACTATAGGTGAATAGGTCATGGAAGCAGTATTACAATTCTTTGCAAATGGGAAGCTCTTATCTGGAATAAATTGCACAACAGTGACATTAGTGACTAAGGTCCCCAATCCAACTTATGTCAAAGAATTTAGGTCAATAACCTGTTGTACTACAATATACAAGTTGATTGCAAAGGTATTGACATCCAGACTTAAACTTGTAGTGAACTACTTAGTAGGGTCATCACAGCCAGAATTTATAGAAAGAAGAAGCATTATTTATAATGTGATCGTAGCTCATGAACTAGTCAAAGGGTACCCAAGGAAAGGAGTGTCACCCAAATAGATAGTGAAGAAGGAGTGTCACCCAAATAGATAGTGAAGATTGATATTAGTAAAGCTTATGACTAAGTTGAATGGGGTTTTCTCAAAATGGTGTCGATAGAGTTTGGTTTCCCTCTGAACTTTGTGAATCTGGTTATAGAGTGTGTGACTACAGTCCAATATGCATTGATAATTAATAGTGGTGTTACTCCTACATTCAAAGCAAGAAAGGGACTAAGACAGGGTGATCCAATGTCACCTTATCTTTTTGTTCAAGCTATGGAGTACTTGAATAGGATCCTGAAATAGCTTAGACATATCCCATACTTTAATTATCACCCAAGATGTGAGAGGTTTCAGATAGTTCATATATGCTTTGCAGATAATCTTTTGCTGTGTTGTAGAGTTGATTGGGGATCAATACAGTTGATGCAATCCTTTGATCATTTTTCTCAGGTCTCAGGTTTGCAGCCTAACTTAGAAAAGAGTTCAATATATCTGGCTGGTGTACAACAAAGTTTCAGAGATCAAGTCCTGACTGCTATGCATTTTTCAAATGGTGAATTGCCCTTCCGATACCTAGGGGTGCCACTCTTCTTAAGGAACTTAAGTATTCAGCAGTGTATGCCTCTTATAGAGAAAATGATAGCAAGGGTAAGGTGTTGGACAACAAAGTACTCATCTTATAGTGGGAGATTGAAATTAATCAAGAGTGTCTTGTTTGAAATGCAAACTTATTGGGCACATGTCTTCATTCTCCCTAAAAATATTACTAAAATGGTTACAAGTATATGTAGGACTTTCCTGTCGACTGGTAGTGATGAGGCATATAAGAAAGCTCTGATAGCTTGGGATAGAATGTGTTTAACAAGATCAGCAGGGGGTCTTAACATCATAGATGTGTATAAATGGAACAAAGCAGTTATATGTAAACTGTTGTGGTCTCTGGCTGATAAAAAGGATGCACTATGGATAAAATGGGTTCACAACTTCTATATAAAAAACAGGGACATTGTTGAGATGGAAACTCCAAAACATGCAAGCTGGATTGTGAGGAAGATGTTTGATGCAAGGAAATGGCTGAACAATGGCACTCAGATAGCTCAACTACAAAGTTATTACATTAGAGGGAAGTTCAGCATTAAAAAGGCTTATACTTCATTCATTCCACAGTGTCCTAAGGTTCCTTAGAAAAGTATTACTACAGGGGCAGAGCCTTTGCCAAGACATCAGTTGATTACTTGGCTGGCTATCAATGGAAGACTGGCCACAGTGGATAGACTAAAAAAATGGGGGATTCATTTCTACAAAGATTGTATGCTGTGCAATGGAGGGACAGATGAAACTTTAGAGTATCTTTTTTCATTGTTCTTATGCTAAACAAGTATGGAGTGTGCTGTTGAAATGGCTAGGAGAGCGGAGGTTGATAACTGGGTGGAATGAAGAAGTTTCAGGGCTGGCTAATTGCGTGAAGTATAAGGGAGTCGAGGCAACCATTTTGATTTTTTTGTTCTCAGCCTCGATATATCACATATGGAATGGAGCGTAATACAAGAAGATTTCAACATATCCAGAGGGATAGCATGGACAGAGTTCGAGAGATTGTGGTACAACTATACCTCAGAGGCAACCAACAGAAGCAGTGAAAGAGTGTCTTAGGACAGTTAAATAGTTATCCCAGTTAGAAATAGTTGTTTAATTACTGTTTTGTTGTTCTTCCTAGTGTAGTTAGAGGATAATTTTGAGCTCCAGCTCTAGAGTACAAACAAAGCAGGCAGTATTGTAATTATTCACTTGGTTGAAATAAAATAATTCACTTCGACTAAAAAATGTCCCTTATCTTCATACAATAGACCTTCTGGAGAGCTTGTAATATATCTTAGGATGCTAATTATTGTGTTCTAGTAACTATCAGAAGGTGATTGAAGAAACTGGCTAACCACACTAACATCAAATGAGATATCAAATTGTGTGGTCGTAAGATAGTTGAGTTTTTTCATAAAACCTCCAATATATACATGTGTCTTTTAGGGGTTCCTCCTATTTTGTAGCAAGTTTAGTGTGTGGGTCCATGGTATAATTCATAGGTTTGCAATTCAACATACCATATCTTCAAAAATATCTAAGATTTTCTCTGTTGAGATGACAATGCCATTGCAAGAAAGTGCAACCTCAATTTAAAAAGTATTTCAGTTTGTCTAAATATTTATTCTGAAATTGACTTGAAAGATGCTATATAAATTTGCCAATAATTTCATGATCATCACTTGTGATAATAGTATTATCAACATAAATAATTAAATCATACATTAATTAGACGAATGCCTATAGAATACTGAATGACCAGCTTCTCTTAGGATCATTCTAAATTATTGGACAACAACTCAAAAACTATCAAACCATGCTATAGAATATTGCTTGAGACCATAAAGGAATCGACAAAGTTGACAGACTAATCCAGACTATCCTTGAGCAAAAAACCTGGTGATTGCTCCATATAAACTTCTTTAATCTCCAGTAAGCAATGTATTTTTTATATCCAACTGAAAAAGGGGCCAATGATTCATTATCTCCATAAACATAAGAAGGCAAACATGAGTGTAGTTTTGAAAATTTTGATTTAAGTTTAATATTTTAAATGTAATACCCTGTACTTTTATTTTAGGATGTATCGTAAGTAAATCAATATGAATTCAGAGGATTTAGGTCATTTATAAGGATGTTGATGGTTTAAAATGGTGTTATGGAAGTGTCGTGAGGTTTGGAGGTTGAACGAATTAAAGAAAATGTCTTTCAACGAAGTTCGGCGAAGAAAAGGTAGGATATGCGGCTGCACCTTCACTTTTGTGCCGCAGATGGTATTTTACCCCGCAAATGTGGCCGCATTTTGTCCTAGTCTGTGATGAGGTTTCTGCCACCAATGTTCGGTTGGAAGTGCGGCCCCATATGGTGGTTTGTGCAGCAAATCCAACCGCAAATTCGAGGGATGAAATCTTCTATATAAAGTTCTAAAATGGTGGAGTCTTTTCTCATTTCATTTTCCACCTCTGCCAAATCCCAAAGCTACCCAAGTTCTCTCTGAAGGTTTCTCCACCATCTAGCCCGAATTTACAAAATTTCAACGTGATTCTCCCTTCGGGAAGCTCGTGATGCTAGAATAACTCGTTCCTTTTGCTTCGTTGTGGAATTGGAGATTTCTTTTCGGTGAGTAAGGTGTTCAAAGAAGTTGATCTGGAAATCTGAGGTAAGATTTCTCGTCTTCTTCATATGTATAAGTTTGTGTAAGCTTTGGATGTGTGGTTTTGGTAAGGAACTTACGGGACGGCTATCGGAATTCATAAGCCCGATTTTTGGATTATTATGGAGTATTTTGGGTGTTGTTCTCGCTAGGTTGAAATGTTGGGGATATGGACATAGTTGTATTATGTGCTATTATTGTTGTTATGAAATTTGGCGGGAAGAATAGTGTGGGGAAACATCGTTTAGTTAATCATATAGCGAGTTTGCCACTCCTAGTGTTGTTGTCGTAGCCTTAGATTAACACTAGCTATGCTATCGTTTATTGTAGATTAAAACGTGTGGAGAAGGGTGGGCTCGTCATCGTCGGTAATGTGAACGCAAAAGGTATGTAATGACTATCCGCTCACCTCTTTTCGGCATTAATCCATTTCAAATACGATCTTCTAAAGAAAAGTTAAAAGAAACATCTTACCGTAAATACTCTATCCGTGGTACCTCCTAGTTCGTATGTTTATCATTGACTATGTCTTGTTGGTTGACGTTCATAACATGTAATGAGTCTTGATTCAATCTGAAGGTAAAAGTGTCGGAAGTAACATCCATAATGTTACTTAGAAATTTAATGACCTTACTTCATTCTGAATAGTTCGTCACTGGATTGAGTAATGAGCCTCAGAGCTATTCGTATGTAATGTTATTATATATATACTTACCACTACAGTTGGGTATATTTTTACATTATATATATACCAATGTAGTTGGGGACGTTATTGCATGTGTATATATATATATATATATATATATATACCGTCTGAGCTATAATTAGATGGGGATGGACCTAAGTGTCATATGTATTACCATGTTGTTCCTTGTACTTTTCTGTACCTGTTGTCTCTTTCATATGTTATTCAGTTTGCCTTACATACACAATACATTCTTTCTGTACTGACGTTCCTTTTGTCGGGGACGGTGCATTTCATGCTGCAGGTTAAGGTCGAGAGTCTGACAGACCTCCTCAGTAGGGGTTGTTCACATTCAACGTATAATCGATAAGCTCCACGTCTTCTGGAGTTAGCCGAATCTAGAGGTTTTTTGTTATGACTATGTACAGACTGATGGGTAGGCCGGGGACATGTCCCGACTATATTACATATGTTTTACTCTTGGAGGCTTGTAGACGTATGTTGTATGTCTAGCATGTTTGTTATGCCCTTATCGGCCTTGATAGTGATGTATTGGTACATATTGGCACATTCTAGAGGTTCATGACTTATTAGTACGTCAGTTCTCATGTGTTTTGGGATCGATATTATATTTATCATTCTTATTCGACTGCTTAAGAATTTCATATTAGATTAATATTTTAAGCTGGTTACTACAAAATTGAAGTTACTTCGAGATGATTAGAATATGATTTGCACTTCCAAACTTGAATATATAATTAAAATTTAGTATCCTCCTAATAATAATGAAATGACCGATGCTAAGCCGTGAAAACGGTCGTGTAGAAGGGCAATTCAACCAACATTTCGTGCAAATTCGTGTCTTAAAATAATAAAATTTGGGACTTAAAGAAATACATATTTGGCAATTAGGAAGTTCCGCAAAATTGTCCTCGTCGAAACATTGGGAAGAAAACAAATCCAACACACCAGTCTGCAGGCCCTATAATTGAGCAAGTACATAAGAACTACTCTCAAGTACATAAGAACTACTCCCTCCGTTCTAAAAAAATTGATATAGTTTGACTTGAGACGGATTTTAAAAAATAAAAGAAGATTTTAAAAATGTATGATGCATAACAAATCTTAGATATTTGTGTAGTTGTAAATGATATCATAAAGTTAAATTGTTTCTAAATATAGAAAGATATCAATCTTTTTAGGACAAACTAAGAAGGAAATTAGGTTAATCTTTTTGGGACGGAGGGAATAGTAGTTAATTAAGAACAAGAAAAGGTCTCCATTCGGCAGAGAAATATGAACAAAAAATGTGTCCACCTTGCCAAATTCCAAAGATAAGAACAATTTGAATTAAAAAAATTAAACTTGATAATTATATATGCTGACAGTACAAACTTACCCTATTATATTACTTAAAAATTAAAGAAAAATAATTTATTAATAAACTCTATAAATCTCTTAATGCTCACTACAATCTCTACCATATCTCTTGTTCTCTCTTATTATGAAAATAGCTAACAGCATCCATATTTATAGTAGTATGAAACCTACTTTAACTCAAATCGGAAAAACATATTCATATACTAGACTATAAATCTTAACTATATATAATATATATAATTATTGGCCAGACGGGGGGCGTATATGGGTTATAGCAGCCCGTCGGCAGCAGAAACTCTTTGATTTTCTATAGGATCGTAAAAGTTTTGATACCAATTTGAAGAAAAATAATTTATTGATAACTCTATGGATCTCTTAATGGTCACTACAATCTCTATAATGTCTCATGTTCTCTCTTATTATGAAAATAGATAGCACCATCAATATTTATAATAGTATGAAATCTACTTTAACTCAAATCAGGAAAATTTATTCCTATACTAATTTAATTATTAATTATAACTAGACATGAATTAAAATATCAACTATAATTTTAAATTATTATTTCCAACAAAAACCAATTACAGTAATTGTTTATAATAAATATAGATTAGTGATTAACAATGCAAAAAGGGTATATCACGTACAATGGCGGATGACACCTCTTAATAAGAGGTGTCATCAGACAACTACTTGGCAATTTTTTCCTCATATATGTGTAAGTAAAATATAATCTTAATGTATACAATAAACAGTTACCCACTTACACTTCGAATTATGGCAATCGACTGATATCTTTTGCGTAAAATTCTGCCAACGATACTGATAATTAATGTATAACAATTATATGAACTACACTTAACAATAATAACAATAACAATAATAAAAAATCAGTGTAATTTTATAAGTGGGTCTGGAAAGGTAAGATGTACACAGCCTTGCTCCAATCTTTATGGGGTAGAGAGGGTGTTTCCGGTTGACCTTCGACAACCCTCCTCCTTTATCTGAACTTGGGATCAGCAATGTGAATCAGCCAGAGGCTGATCCATGATTTAAACTTCAGGGTTTCAAATTTTAAAGATTCTTAGATGAACCCATTATATTTTAAAAGTTATAGGTTTATATCTACTATTTATTATAATTTTATTAATATTTTACACATAAATTTATGTTATGCATCGAAAGTTAGGGGTTCAATTGAATCCAACCTTTAATGCTACATACACCCCTGGAATGAGCTCAAATAGGCGGAGTTTGAACTACTCTAATAATTTGAAAATTATTTAATCTATCAATATATATATACTCCCTCCGTCTCAATTTATGTGATATAGTTTGACTCGACATAGAGTTTAAAAAATAAAGGAAGACTTTTGAATCTTGTGGTCTAAAATAAATCAAAGATATTTGTGTGGTTATAGATTATCTCGTTAAGCGTAAAATATAAAGATTAAAATTAAATTATTGTAATATAAGAAAATGTATCATTCTTTTTTAGACAGACTAAAAAAAATGTATCACATAAATTAGGATGGGGAGTAACTTAATTCTCCAACGTACTTTAGAATAGCTTCGAGAGCCTTTTACTGGTTGAGTGGCATTTCTTATTGGAATCATCTAAGTTCTGCCTATATAAACACCCTTTTCTCTTCCATATTTCTCATCAGCAAAATTTTCTCGTCTTGCATTATTTTGTATACTTTCACTAAGAAGATAATAAAAACATATTCATATTCTAATTCCAAAACCCTATTCTAGTAGTACAAGACTCCTATAATTATGGTAAGTGTACAAGACTAATTAATACAATATTTACCTCAAATATTTACAAAGCCTTACATGGCTAAACTGAGAATGCCCACGTGATATACACTTATTTTGGTAAGTGTATATCATGTATATTTAACACACCCCGCAGTCATAGCGGCGGTTTTAGTACGCTGAGATTGTCCCTAAAATCTTCAAAAAGGACCGTTGGAAGACCCTTTGTAAAGATGTCTGTAATTTGATACCTAGAAGGGACATGACAGACGTGTACTTGTCCACGAGCTACCTTTTCGCGAACAAAGTAAATGTTCATCTCGATATGTTTAGTGCGCTGGTGCTGAACCGGATTACCAGAAAGATAGATGGCACTAATATTATCACAATAAACCAAGGTAGCTTTCTGAATAGGACAATGAAGCTCTAAAAGCAGATTACGTAACCAACATGATTCAGAGACCACATTGGCTACCCATCGATACTCGACCTCTGCACTGGAGCGAGATAAAGTCGACTAACGTTTCACAGACCTCGAGACCAAGTTATTACCAAGAAACATACAATAGCCAGACGTAGACCGTCTGGTGTCGGGACAGCCACCCCAATCAGTATCTGTATACGAGACAAGTGTAGACGTCGACGAATGATATAAATGTAAGCCATAGTCAAGTATCCCCTGGATGTACCGAATAATGCGTTTGAGTGCATTCATGTGCTCAACCCTGGGATCATGCATAAACAAACACACATGTTGTACGACATACGTAATATCTGATCTCGTGAACATAAGATACTGAAAGGCCCCTGCAAGACTGCGATAGCGGGTCGGGTCTTCATACGGTGAGCCAGCCGCAGCACCTAACTTAGGTTTAGTATCAACTGGAGTGGAAGTGGACTTACAGGATGACATCCCAGACCTCTCAATGATCTCAGCTGCATACTTCCTCTAAGATAAGAACAACCCATTTGCATGACGAGTGACAACAATCCCCAAAAAGTAACTCAAGGGCCCCAAGTCTTTCATAACAAACTCAGAACTGAGCATTGTCATGATAGACTGGCGTAACGCATCAGAAGAGGCAGTCAAGACAATATCATGCACATACAATAGTATATAAGCCAAGAAAGAATCACGGCGATAGATGAACAATGAATTATCAGACCTACTGTGAGAGAACCCAATAGTCGAAACATAGTCTACAAACCTTTTATACCAAGCCCGTGGAGACAGCTTAAGCCCATACAAGACTGCTTCAATAAACAGACATGATTAGGATATTTGGGATCCCTAAACCCCATGGGTTGATGCATATAAACTGTCTCCTTGAGATCACCATGTAAGAAAGTATTTTTCACATCTAACTGGTGAATGGGCCATGCTTTCGAAAGAGCCAAGCTGAGCAGAGTGCGAATGGTAGCCGACTTGACCACCAGACTAAATGTCTCACCACAATCCACACCAACCTGGTGAGTCTTATCATCACATACAAGACGAGTCTTATGCCTCGCAAAAGAACCGTCGGAATTGTCTTTATGAGCAAAAATCCACATAGATCGAATAATATTAACACCAGATGGACGGGGCACCAACTCCCACACCTTATTATCAATAAGAGCATTATATTCGTCGGTCATAACAATTTTCCAATTTGGGTCCTTTAAAGCTGACACAGGATTACGAGGCATGGGTGATTTAAGGACATTAGAATGTAGATTAAAATATCATTTAGGTTTAACAATACTCCATTGACTACGAGTGACCGGTCTATGACTCGAGGAAAAATTGGTGGATTTTGGGAAATTGCGGGACATGGGACGGACTGGCCAGCAGGCAGTGGGCCTGCTGGCCTCGATCTGGAACCTGAAATAGAGCATAATGACGAGACTGGCCTAGATTCTAGATTGGGCTCTACAACTGACCCAGTTACGGAAACTGGGGCAAAACCTGGCCCAAGTCCAGAACTAGAAACCGAAGGTGGAATCAAAACTGTAGAACTAGCGGGCAGTGGGCCTGCTGGCGGATTTGGGGTACAGGACATGTTCGATAAAATGGTGGATAATATACGGAGAGACATCGTCATCCAGAAAATTATACGAACTAGGCACGGGACTACTCATTTTAGCAAACGGAAATTGGGACTCATAAAAAATAACATGGTGACTAATGCTTCTGCACCGGATCGAGATAGTGTAGGTTGCCTTTTGGAAGGCCAAGATAATAGGTTATCTCCGAGGAAAATGCAATAACCAGAGGTGGAGCGTCGGGTGTCAGGACATCCACCTCAGTC
Source organism: Anisodus acutangulus (assembly GCA_029783415.1). Classification (NCBI taxonomy): domain Eukaryota; kingdom Viridiplantae; phylum Streptophyta; class Magnoliopsida; order Solanales; family Solanaceae; genus Anisodus; species Anisodus acutangulus. The sequence continues at coordinate 52,270,870 of CM056497.1, forward strand.
AACATCAAAATAAGCAGTAAGACCAGTGAGCGAAGATATGTATAGATGTAATCTGAATTGAAGTGCACCTTGGGCGTATCGTAAAATACATTTAAGGGCATGCATGTTTGCTTCCGTCGGATTATGCATGTGCAAGCAAATTTATTGCATGGCATAAGATATGTCTAGTCTCGTGAATATGAGGTACTGCAGGGCCCCAGTCAGGCTACGATAGTGAATCAGGTCTGAATATGAAGGGTCGAAATCAGCGCTGAGCTTGGAATTGGTGTCTATAGGCGTGTGTGATGGTTTGCAAAATGTCATGCATGCACGGTCAAGGATCTCTTCGGCGTACTTCTTCTGACATAGAAATAGGCCGCCAGAATGTCGAGTGACACAGATGCCCAGGAAATAACTCAAGGCCCCCAGATCTTTCATAGCAAACTCAGAGGAAATGAGAGACATAATGGATCGATGGAGAGCATCAGATGATGTGGTGAAGATGATGTCATCAACATATAATAATAGGTAAGCCATGTTTGTACCCTTGTCATAGATGAACAGGGAATGATCAAATCTGCTGTGTGAAAAATCGATAGAGGAAACACAATCGGTGAATCGCTGGTACTATGCTCGAGGAGCCTATTTCAGTCCATAGAGCGATTTCCGCAACAGACACACATAATCCGGATGAATAGAATCTCTGAAACCCATAGGCTGATGCATATTTACCGTTTCATGAAGATCCCAATGTAAGAAAGCATTCTTGATATCAAGCTGATGAATGAGCCAAGACTTGGATATGGAAATGGTGAGGACAGTCTGGATGGTTGCGGGCTTTACGATCGGGCTGAACGTTTCATCACAGTTCACTCCCACCTATTGAGACATGTCATCACCTACAAGACGAGTCTTGTACCTATCAAAAGAACTATCAAATTTCTTTTTATGTCTAAAAATCCATATAGAACGAATGATGTTAGCATCAGATAGACGGGGTACTAGGTACCACATCTTATTATCAATAAGAGGACTATATTCGTCAATCATTGCGGCTTTTCAATTAGGGTCAGACAAGGCATCATTTGGGTTATAAGGGACAGGGGAAGGAACAACTAAAACGGAAAGGTTAAACAATCATTTAGGTTTATGAGTTCCGTGCATGGCACGGGTTTCCATGGTCCGAGAGTGTGTCTTGGAATGCGGGATGGGAGAGGGGTTTGCCACGGAACTGCCGAGAAGAGGAGGAAGGGCAGGGGTGACGGTACTGGCTGGCCGAACCTCGGTTTGCCGATAGGTGGCTGCGGAATCACCTTGAGGCGGGCTGTTTCGGGCCACCGTCAGCAGAACCGGGTGGGCAGCTAGTCCTGGACTGCCGAGGTGGTGGCGGGTGCCGGGGTCTGGACGGCGGACTATGTAAATGGTGAATTAGAAGAGGGTTTAGGCCATCATCTATGTATTCGTAGGAATGTCGAGCTAGCGAGTGTAAAGAGGCAAAGGGGAATTAAGATTTATCAAATAGGACATGACATGAAATGATAATTTTACGGCTCAACAAGTCATAACACGAATAACCATGATGATTAGCAGGGTAACCCAGAAACACACATGGGGAAGACCGGGGTTGGAGTTTGTGAGTAGTCGGATGGAGAGGGTAACAAAGATATCAAAAAATATGCAAGTGTCTGTAGGAGGGGTTCATACGAAACGGAACTTGGGTGGGTGATCGTTGAGCTAGAGACTTGTTTGAGGTTATGTTTTGGAGATAAGTGGTCATGGAGAGTGCGTAATGCCATAATTGATGGGGAATTTAGGCGTGAGCAAGTAGGGCATGAATGAGGTTGTTTAAAGTTCGGATTTTTCGTGCGGCTTTACCATTTTGGGAGGATGTGTGAGGGTAGAAAAAATGAAAGGTAAGACCATTTTTGGAGCAAAACTGTTTGAATTGGTTATTATCAAATTCTCTGTCATTGTCACATTGAAAATATTTAATGCTCTTCTAAAATTGTGATTTTACGAAAGCACTAAATGAAGCAAAAATTGAGTAGACCTGAGATTTATTTCCAATTGGAAAAATCCATAGAAAGTTGGAATAATCGTCCAAAAATAACACATAATATCGATGGTCAGTCGTACTCAAAATAGGGGTTGTCCACAAATCACTATATATGATATCACTATGTATGATATCGAAGTACAATTTATGAATGCAGAAAATGGTAATTTAACATGTTTCCCAAAAATGAAAGATTCACATATATGAGTCCTAGAAATACGATTGCAATTAATAAAATTATTTTTCTAAGGGAGCGTAAAACAGAGTTTCTCAGATGTCCTAATCTAGAATGTCATAAGGAAGACGAAAGAGCAGCAAATGTTGAGGGAACTGAGGTTGGATTATTGACGGCGTTTGAAATAGGGTGGAGATATCCGGTGCTGTCACATCTCATTATTCGTCTCCTTGTCGTAAAATCCTTTACAGTAAAACCAAAAGGATCAAAGCTATGGGAAACTCAATTGTCAGTTGTGAAATGTCGCACGGAGATTAGATTCTTAATGAGTTTAGGGGCATGAAGGACATTTTTTAAGATTAGTGGTGGATATGGTGGGGATAGGGAGGAATGACCATAACCACGGATGGGAGTGTCTTATCCACTACCAATCATAATATTCTGATTTAAATTACTCAAATTAGAATAAGACGAGAGAGTACCTTGTGATGTCGTTATGTGAGATGTGTCGCATGTGTCCATATACTAATTTTCGTCTAAAGTATTGAGTGACATTGTGCTCATAGCTGCCTCAATGTCTGTCGGTGCATAAGTCGATGGCGAGGGGGTCTGTGCTGTGTAGGCTTGTTGTGGATGTGGGCCAAGTATGCCAGGTTGGGCCTGTCGGTTCTGAGGTGGATTCCACGAGGATGTCGTATACGGGCAAGGAGGGGAGACACATGACTGTGGGGCCCACATAGCCCATGATGGGTAGGCAGCCCACGGCGGAGGTTGCTGCTAATATCGCAATCGGTGCTAGTTGTTTCTGGCTGGCGGGGTCTGACCCTTCACGCCGTCGTTGTTGCTGGAATTTCTTCCATCGCGACCCTTGCCGCACTGCCTGCTCCGGCAGTTGTTACATGAGGAAGCAGACTGTTGCGGGTCCTCTGGCCGACGGTTTTGGTTGCCGGACCAGGAGCCCTGCCGGCAGAGGGCTCGACGGTGGTGGTGATGGCTGCATCGGCAATGCTGGCCCGAGTGGTGTCACGCTTGATTTTTTGGGTTTCCTCAAGGATAAGCTTCAAACGGACCTCATAAAACGGAGGTAACAGCGTGCATTGCTGAAGAATGGTGGCAACGCCGTCATAGGATTCATTCAAACCTATAATAAGTTGCATGACCAATCGCTTATTAGTGACTAGTGCGCCGGCGTTGGAGAGTTGGTCGGCAAATATCTTGAGTTCTTGACAATAAGCAGACACGTTTTGGAAATCTTCCTGATGAACGTCCTTGAACTAATTTTCAAGGTATAACGCTCGTGAGTTTTGTTGTCTTGGAAAATACTGTCCAAGCGTTCCCACGTTTGGCAGGCAGTGGCATCGGTCTCAATAATGGTGTGCAACAGATCATTAGATATTATTCTGTATATCCACTGGAGGACGGTTGCGTTCAAACGAGACTAGAGTGCATCATTAGAAGTCGAAGCTGATGGTACATCTGTGGACTTCGGCGTGGGAGGGATGATGTGGTCGATAACTTCGTAAACACGATAATGGATCTTAAAAAGCTCCGCCCACGAGGAGTATTGACCCTTTTCCATCTCAAGAGTTACAGGGATGAAGTTTTTAATGTTGTTTTCGACAAGTGCCAGATGGAATTTGATTTTGTCAACCATGAAAGAGGAAATTTATTAGGAAGTGGGAGGGAGAATGGCCGAAAAACTAGCGTTCCGACATGGAAAAAAGGTGGCGGCCGAGAAGGTGTATCGGCGGCTAGGGTAGGGTTTGTAGTTTTAGGCTACTGATATCATAAAGGAATATGTTCCTTGATTTTATTGATGAATAATTTATAATATATATATAAGGTTACACGAATATTTACTTAGATACAAACTAGGTAACTAATTAACCTAATTACAAAAGGATTCTAATTCTACATAAAATAAGAGATATACCATTAATACAATTAATGAAAGAATATTGGAAAATATTCTAATATTTTCAACCAATCCTTTTTTGCCTATCTAAGAAAATTTAAAGGAAAAGTGAAGATGTTAAAAATGGTTCATGTACTATAATCAATATTTACAGACCCTAAGCATAATTTGAAAATAGTTAGAAGTAATAAAGTAACTTAATCCTGTCATTTTTCGGCTACAGTTGGTATAATTATGAGCATACTCAACCTTTGTTTTTTAAGTTTTTGTTTCCTAAATATTTCTTTTCGATCTTATTTTAACTAATAAATTGTCTCAATTTTTCAAATCTTCTAATGGCAATTACTCGAACACTAATTTGTATGTTCAAAACATAGCTAATATAAAACTAAAGTAAGCATTTTGTCAAGTGACTATAATTCTTTTTAAAGGTATCTTTTTATAATTATTCAGTGTAACATAATATATACAGGATGTAAACGTAGGATGAAATTCAAAAGTTATGCTATTGGAGAGATTTATAAAATATATATATATTAGTTATTAATAAACGAGTTTAAGACTAAATTAAATTCAACATTAACTTATAGAAGTATTATTGCCTCTCGTTGGGTCAAGCTATTAAATTTTTATTTTGATTTTCAAACTTCAAATTCCATGATTTCTCTGATGAAAATTAATAAAATTTAAAATTCATAATGAAATTCTTGTTAAAATCTCCTTATGGCAATTGTGTCATATACAATAGGATAGATGTAGTGCAAAATAATCATTCTTTCCTTAATTTGTAATTTCACTATCACAATTTTAATTAAAAAGTTAATGCATCAGTTTCTATTAAACTTTAAAACTAATCTAAGTATTTTTAGTAGATTATTATTATTAAAATTTGTTGTAGTCTAAGATAAAACAAATGTTAAGTAAACACTGGGGTCCACCAGTGTACAAAGAAATCCAAAGTCCAAACGAATGCTAGAAAAAGAAAATAGGGCCTATCATTGAGAGTGAGGGCTTTTCGGTCATTTCACGTTGACCAGAAGCTCCAGGTGGAATCTCCCACCCCAGGAGCCCCATATCCCGATCCGACAGGTCTGTGAAGGAGGTAAATCATGGTGACTCAATTAATTTCAAAGGTTAGACCAGTACCACGCTGGGCACAAGGGGCCTCCTTTATTTCAAGAAGAAAACCCCCACACTACCGCTGACACTAAATATAGTTGAAGTTAAAAATAAGTATTTAAAAGGTAAAATCGTGTTTCAAAATGAAGTTCAAGCTTTATGAGTAAAAATTATTACTCTTTCTGTTCTGTTCCAATTTATATAACATATATTACTTTTTAGTCAGTCCAAAAAATAATGACATATTTTTTTTATTTAATAACAATTTAACTTTAAACTCTACATATTTTTGACTTATTTTAAATCATAAGATTCAAAAGTCTTCATTTATTTTTTAAATTACGTGCACAATCAAACTACATCATATAAATTGAGACGGAGGAAATACTATTTAACTTGAAATAATAATCAAGCAAATTTTTCAATATTACACCAATATATTAAAAAATAAAATTAAGTATTTACAAACTACTCCCTCCGTCTCATATTAATTGTCCACTTTCCCTTTTCAAAAATCAAACTACTCTTATATAAACTTTGATCAATATTTTAAGATATATTTTTTCATCATATTAATATGAGAAGAGTTTCAACTTATAATACTTTTCGTATAGTTTTTGATATATAATATTATTAATATCTAAAATTATTTAATTAATCTAATCTACTTTAATTCTGAAGATTAATCAACTTGATTTTTTAAAAAGCGAACGAACAGGACAACTAATATGAGAAGAAAGGAACATTATTTTCAGCAAACGTGTCCTTAGAAATTGAGAAGACACATTTGGCAAATTCTTTCACAGAAAATGGGGGTCCCCTCCCTTGTCATTGTGTCCATTGTGCACCACAGGAAAAAAGCAAACTCTACTCTTTTTCCACTTTTTTCCATCTCTTCTCCAAAAATATAAACACTCATGCATGTCCATTGCAAGTCACAATTACTCTTACTTTCAGAAAAAGCAAAGATAACAAAATAGAAGAGAATTACTTCCTCGTTTTAATTTAAGTATCTTATTTTTTTTAGTGTTTGTTTCTATATTTAGTAAGTTGACAATTTAAATATTTTACACGATAAATTTAAAATCACAAGATTTAAAAGATATTTTAGTACATTACACGCATTTTTAACTTAGAATCATAAAGTTCAAAAATCTTATTTTATTTCTTAAACTTTATGACAAGTCCAATTAAAATGGGAGGAAGGGAGTAATTGTTAAAGCACTAGCACCCAACATACTCATACACCGCCTTCATTTTTTTTTTGTTGGAAATTTACTGATGTGAAATTAAGTTTATCCCCCATTATTTATGACTTGAATAATTGGGGCCCCGCACGTCGGAAACGTTGTTTTCACACACGTGTACACGTAGTGCCAAGTATCGTAAATTTCATTAGTGAAAGAGATATTGATAAATATGTAATACGTTTGAGACATAGAATGATGGACGGTTATTAGCCAAATGACAAGTATTCCATGTTGGTAAAAGGAAGAAGTTTACGAAGTGTAAGATGAAACAAGTCGGAAATCGCCCCGGAGCCGTGAAGAGCCGCGGCGCAACACCGTCGGAACCGCAGTGCCGGAGCGTCGCGGCGCACCCATGGCAGCACCGCAATGCTAAATGGTGGTTTGGGCTACTGGGGTTGAGGCGCTGTGATGCTAATTCGCAGAGCCGCGACGCTTCGGAGGCAGAATGCTGTGACGGAAAGATGGAAAGTTCTGACTTATGCCTCTTCTTTACATTTATTACGATTCTTTCTCCACAAATATTGGAATTTGAATAGTCTTATTACTTTAAAGAAGCCTGGTTACTCCTTTTCAAC